>JAUPFV010000004.1:67204961-67804961 GCA_036936605.1 Limnanthes douglasii subsp. nivea | reverse complement strand
ATATGCGCGGAGGGGATGTGAAGGCTCATTATGGACATAGAAGTTTGATCAGATATTTCCTTTAGTAGGTTTTAAATTACCAAGTTAGCATAATATATGTTAAGGTCAGTATGCAAGGATGTGATGCCTGTCAGAAGTATGCTAATACGAACTAGTAATGAAGAAAACTAATGCGCATAATCACAATTCCTTATCATTTTAATAAGTGAAGGATCTACTTGGTGGATAGTCTCGTTATGACCACATGAAAAATGAAACTTTTAGTAGTGATTGTCCACAAGTTCATAAAATGGGTAGAAGCAAAATCCTTATAAAAGGCGAGAACTCAGGAAATTTAAGACTGCTTGCAAAGTTATATTTTATCAACGTACGAGGTTCCATGAATCTTAATGATTGTTAATGGGCCTTAGTTTTAAAAATGAAATCATGACGATCTTTTGCAAAATATACGAGGTATAACAATATTTTTCCACTGTATATTACCCCCAAACAAGTAGAAAAGTATAAGTGACGAATGAAACCATTGGTGACTGAATCAAGAAAAAGATTGACAGGACTAAAGGAAAATGACCATATAAATTTCAGAGGTGCTTCAGTCATATATGACGACTACTACAGGAGAAACCTCATTTTCCTTAGTATACCAGATGCAAGTGTTGGTTCCAGTAAAGATCGTCATTTCTAATAACATAATATAATATTATTCATAAAAGAGAAACAGTAAATGAAGAAAACTTTATGTCGGTTTGATTGAACATTGTGAAGATAAAACTCAGGTTAGGGAAAAATATAATAAAACCTTTTTCGTTGATATTAAGACTATGAAAATGTTTTTTTATTGAAAATCATGATGGTATGGCACTAAATTATGATTTTTAAAAAATATATTATAAATATAGTAGTGTGAAATTTTATCAATTTGGTTTCTCTTTGTGTATAATTAAAGGGATTTTGTTATATTGTTTGTATTTGTTTTAACATTCTACTAATCTTCCATATATCGTAGATATTATCATGATGATTAAATTTGATATTTTTGTCATTAAATGTGTTATTTTGTTATATGAAATTCATTTGCTTATTTTATAAAACACGTTTATACGCAAGTCCTCTAACAACTACATAACATACTGTTGTAAGCTATTTTTTTAGATATGTGAGTTTCTTTTATCTTTATATTTTTGTTTTTTCTTAAATAATAAAACAAGATATGTGATTATTTTCTATTTATTATTGAATAATATATGTGAGTCAATGTGAGTCTTTCTTATGCAACCTGCTAAATTTTTTAATGTTAATGCTAGATTTGTGAGTCCTTCATATTATTCTTTACATAAGTGTACGCATTTTCTATTATAAAGTATTTGTTTTGATTATTGAGTTTTTTTTTTGTTTTTTTTAAATATTTATTTTGAAGTATCGAGAAAATGTTGGAAGTACATGTATAAATATGTGATTCTGAGGGTCTAGAAAAAACCCATATTTTGTTGATCTCTCACTCTATTCCTTTTTTTTCAAACTAAAATTTGAAAACTCCAAAATAATCTTCTCATAACAAGTATTTACGCAATTTTAATTTTCACAAAAACTAACCCTAATTTAAAACATTACAAAAAATCAAACTCTATACCATAACATTTTCCTATCACACGATTAAAAAATATAACCAAATTTTACCAAACACCCTAATTTTCTACAACAAACCAAGAAAAAAACAAAGTAATATGAAAGACGAACAAATGAAATGCTCTTTGGAAGACTTCATGGACGATGAGCACTTGTATCTATTGGTTTTAGGCAGAATAACTCAAAGAATCGTTCCAACATGCATACAATCTAAAATTGTTGCAAAAAACATCGGGATTTCGATCACGGTGGATAAACTCAAATGCAATATGTGTTGGCCAAGTTGAAGGAACATGTTAACTTCGTATCAGAGCAGTCAGGCGAAGATTCACAAGTGGTCACCGATTTTTTTTTTGCGCATCCAATAAGTATAGATTTGTTGTAAACATTTTTCTATGTGCTTGTCATAGATCGTACGTAAACAGTTATGAGGCATAAGATGCCATTGCGCGAGATTATTGGGGTAAATTTGACTTCAATTGCATATATTGTTGTCTATGTGTTTATGAGTCTAGAGAAGATACAAAACAATACATGCGCCTTAAGTGTTCTTCCAGTTTGATTATGTATAGTATGTGTCTATCTCTGAGCGTTACTGTGACTAATCAGGAATTAGTTCTCATACGAGCTATCGAAGAAATATTTCCGGGCACAATCAGCTTACTATGAAATTTTTATATAAACAAGAACATTCTTGGGACGGTTCAGAAGTTGATGCCCGATGTGGTTTGAAGCAATTTATCGAGTTTTATAGTTTCATTGTCGACGTGGAAATGGTTGAAATTTACAATAAAAATCTAGCATGAAGGTTTGCAACTTATCGAGTTTTATAGTTTCATTGTTTTAACTACGCCATATGTTAACTTTTTATTTTGTAATATCTGAGTTCCAACATAATATCTATTATCGTTTTCATTTTTTTTCTCGTCTATTTGTATTTCCTGCCAGGTAGGAATTCTTAAAAAATTAAACTTCCCACCAATTTAAGATTCCGGTTTATGTTAGATTTCTCTTTATAATACGACTCAATCATGTCACATTATTTCATATACCCTATCTTCTAGAGTCTAAAAAAACTTGATGTGTCTTAGTTTTGGAGTGGACCATTAACAGAGACCACAACATAGTTCAAGTCGTCCAGTATGTTCAAAAACAAATATCCATTGAGACTACTGATACTTTTTGTGATTAATTTATTTGTAGAATATCGAATTCTGCGTAGGCGTGCAAAAGTCTATTACAATTACAATCTTCACAAATCTGAACCAATGCGTCAACTATTCGACTTGTCATTTGAGGTAAGGGAAAAGTAATTTAATGTGTGGCAGTTCAAAGTTAGAGATTTCATTACAAGAGATATCATAACTTATTTGGAAGATAACCTTGCTGATAAAACAGATGTGATTGCTAATTTTTCACTTCTTGCTTTTAACACAGGATATGATTTTGACTAATAAGTTTTATTGTATTATGTACGGTTCTTAATCTCATCATGTTTTGAGGTTTTCTAATTTATTATGTTTGCAAGTATAATGCTGTCTTGATTTATGATTAATTTGTGGTGGATTTATAGCATTAAAAATTATCTTGTAATTTTCACAAAAAATAGCGCAAAACCTTTAAATAAAATTGCACACAATACGCAACCACAACTTAGGTTTGGGCACAAAAAAAATATGAGGGTTTATTTCACATATTTTATGTGACAATATATGTTCAAGTCACGTGTGTGACACTAGACATAATTTTATGCTTGGGAAATTCAACAGGAACGTTGATGTTGCACAACATGGGCGACAAAGTTACATACATTCGCGTATGTTGTTTGATCAATCCATAATTTTGTGTTATGATAAATTATGTATTATGTTGTGTTATACGAGTCATTGTTGTATTGTTTTACTCCTTTATGATTTGGTGATGTGTTGATTTGTTCCATAATGATGTTCTAGTACGAATCATAAGAAACAAATATTGACTTTATAATAGAACTCTTATTCAAATATTGTAATACACAAGCATCATAATAATAACACAAAATACATCGGGGATACCAAACAAGTAACACAACACACAACTCAATAAAACATCGTAATACACAAACAAATAACAAAAACACAAAAGTCAATAAAATGAATCAATGACCTCGATATCGCTCGGCGATACTGACAACCTTCACCGACACATTGGCACACTCATACAACATCATTGTGGCCATAAGTGGTTGATACGTGCATATATGATCATATTCCTCCATATGAATGTCGTGAGTGTATATTGGGGGGTTTTCTCCAATATACATATCAACACCTATAGAAATCGGGCTTGCCACTGTATACTATTGGTTACTCAAAACCCAGAAAGGGTATATCGGGTCCGTACCATGTGGACCATCCCCCAATGGAGAACCTAAAATCGTAAAAATATTATTCTAACAATCCTCTCAAATCAAAAGATCCCATGAGTATTTTCGGTAGATTTGTACCTCATTTCTTTGTCGCGGTAGGATGTACATGACATGGGAGCATGTAGATATGACTCATCTAACAGGTTACACAATCCGGATAATAAAATATTACTATGTCAAACGACTTCCAAGTATGCTCAATCCAAATGATATGTTCAAACTTCTGCACACCTTGTGTAAAAACACACGGAAGAGACGTGACTTGAAATAAATTAAATAGTCAGTATTTATTAAAGTTAATGAAATAAGTATGGATTAAAAAATAATGAAACTTACATCGAGTACGGTACACATAACTAGGGTGTGTCTGATATTCACGCAAAAAAATCTGAGAGGAGCTAACCTTTTGTGCATTATACCGGTGGATATGCGGTACAACATGTATTAAATGAATTATACAAGGCATCACCAAAAGTCCTAAAATCAGAAAACAAATCCATGCCTCGAGCAACCTAGTAAACCCGTATATATCATAGTGGTGTGCATAGAATTATGTCACCACGAGGGGTAAAGATGTACCAAAACCAGCTGACCCTAGTTATACATATCCATCGACTCGTAACGTTTTACAAACTATAGGTAATCAAATAAAATCTCATTGCCAAATTTGTTAGCTTATATAGTAGCTCCTAAAACGTAAAGTATATACGCCCGGGTAGAATAATAAAACATGATATAGGTGGCCGTACTATCACCATATCGTTCATGTGAATATGTATCCCGCAACCAATTTAAGGTTAAACTATCCTCATTCTTTAGGTTGCTACCTAGATTAGATGGCCACATACCTAGCATTTTAACATACATCTTCAATTTCTCTATCTTATAAGTAAAAGAAAGAAATTCAAAAACATAACACATTACCGGAAAAGCCGGTAATGACATGGACGTCGTCGAGAGCTATGGTCATCTTGTCGAAAGAGAAGTATGATGAATATGTTTCCACGTGTCAACATTAGAGAAACACCTCAATCAAGTGTATGTTGGTATGCCAACGGGATAGAGCGTTGATGCATGTCTAGCGAAGTGCTCCTTAGGTGCTAGTTGTGATGATGATCCAACACCAATGCTGCCAGCCGTAACCCACTCTGTATGATGACTCATATCTTCAGTTACATCACCACAACACATACGTCGTCTAGTATGCGATCTCTACTCCTCTTCGGTAGGGACCATATGTCGTGCCTCAGGTGCAATGATGGTCAGATCCCGACCTCGTTGTCTACTCAATGTCGTATTTCCTCTAATTATATCTGCAAAAATAAAAATTTCATCGGTTTATTAACTAATAAACTAGCATGAAACACATATTTTCTAATAAATACATAAATCATAAACTTTAAACTATATACGTATCATGTTAGCATAGAACAATCCACCAACCCAATCAACAAATCATGTAATGAAACACACGTATATCGCATAAAATTCACATAATTTGTCTGAATGTTTTTCAAAATTTTGCATGCAACTTTCTTTTCTGGGTTCGTCTGTCGTTTGAAGGTTTGCGATGGTTCATCCTCCGTGTCGCGCGATATGCACAAAAGTATTGTGCTTGTCGTGAGACAAACACAAATTCAAAAAACTTAAAATCCGAAACCCTAAAACTCTAAATCATGCAGCATTCAACTCAAAATTCAAAACTAAATCAATAAAACAACAATTTAAACTTTATGAAAATCAAATTTTAAAAAGAAAACAAAATTTCAAACATGAATACCTATATAACTAAACAATGAAACCAAACAAAAACGAAAATATTAAGCTTCTATCACATTAATACGTTGTTGTGAGACCATATCCAAAATACTAGGGGTTTCGATTTTGGATAGCTAAAAAAAAACTTCGACAGGAAAAAAATAAAATTTGGAAAAATCTATCCACATGTATATAAAAATATAAAATGCTCTAAACTCACTCCGGTGAGAAGTTCAACAAAATTGTCCGAAATCTAAACAGAGACCAGAGAATTTTTATTTTTTATAATTAAAAGTTGTGAAATTTCACTTTTTATAATTAAAAGCTGGATTTTGAAAACATAAAAACATTCTTAGGAATTATGTGTTTATGTTCTATCTTTCAAATACACTCGCCAAATTTATATATAATAAAAAACAATTGCGTATTGACTCCATGTAAGATAACAAATCTGTCCATCTCCAATAGGTGTCTTTATTTCATTAGTCTTAATGGACGACTACCTTATCTATCTATCTTTAACCTTTTGTGTGGATGAGTAAAGTGTGCGCTTGGGATACTTACATCTATAAATAAATACACTGGCGGTGGTAATATACTAACAAAAGCTGGCCCTCTTCCTCTATCAAGAATGAATTTCATTCAAAAGAATCCTCTTGTGGGAGCCTTCCTCTCCAAGAAAACCCTAGCGCCCCCTCAATAAAACACCATTTTTATTTTTTTTCTCAATCTGAGAAGTCCAGAAAAAAAAACTCAAAAATTATTTAGAAAAAACCTCTAGAGAGAGAAATCAAGAAATTGAAGGGACTAGGTCCCTAAAATTAAACAAACAAAGCAGACAGCAAGAATAGAAAATGATATCTGTCATTTCAAAGATCAATATTGGAATGATAAGGGTCATTCCATGATCAGTATGGGAATGATAACGGTCATTCCATTATCAGTATGGGAATGATAACGGTCATTCCATGATCAATATGGGAATGATAACGGTCATTCCAAAGATCAAATGTACACGGTTTGTCTCTTATATAGACAAATTACTAACTGTTTGATCTTATCTTACTAACTGACATAATAACACGTGTCTCTGTTCAATGTTTATCCAACATTCTCCCCCTTAACATTGAACTCGACTCCTGTCTTCTTCGTCGTCTGCCTGATCTTCGTCGTCTGCCTGATCTTCCTCTTTATCTGAAGAGTTGTTGAAGATCTTGTTGCCGTCTGTTTCTCCGCTTGAGAAATGGCCGCCTTGCCCTCTGTTTCTCCGCCTGAGAAATGGCCGCCTTGCCGTCTGTTTCTCCGCCATGAGAAATGGCTGCCTTGCCGTCTGTTTCTCCGCCTTGAGAAATGGCTGCCTTGCCGTCTGTTTCTCCGTCTTGAGAAATGGCTGCATTGCCTCTGTTTCTCCGTCTTGAGAAATGGTTGTCTTGCCTCTGTTTCTCCATCTTGAGAAGTGGCTGTCTTGCCTCTGTTTCTCCGTTGAGAAATGGCTGCCTGCCTCTGTTTCTCCGTTGAGAAATGGCTGCCTGCCTCTGTTTCTCCGTCTTGAGAAATGGTTGTCTTGCCTCTGTTTCTCCGCCTTGAGAAATAGCTGTCTTGCCGCCTCTGTTTCTCCGAGAAATGGCTGTCTTGCCTCTGTTTCTCCGAGAAATGGTTCTCTTGCCTCTGTTTCTCCGTTTTGAGAAATGGCTTCCTGGCCGTCTACAACACAGGCTCTGATACCAAATGAAAGAATTAGGTCCCTCTTATTAAACAAACAAAGGCTCTGATACCAAATGAAAGAATTAGGTCCCTCTTATTAAAACAAACAAAGCAGACAGCAAGTATGGAAAATGATATCTGTCATTTCAAAGATCAATATTGGAATGATAACGGTCATTCCATGATCAGTATGGGAATGATAACGGTCATTCCATGATCAATATGGGAATGATAACGGTCATTTCGAAGATCAAATGTACACGGTTTGTCTCTTATATAGACAAATTACTAACTGTTTGATCTTATCTTACTAACTGACATAATAACACGTGTCTCTGTTCAATGTTTATCCAACAGAAATTACCATACCGAACAAATTAAGAAATAAGACAGCAACAGACTAGCATCCCTCGCCAAAGTTCTCCAACAATGATAGATGCTCGTTCAAGGTACATATGTTGATTACATAATTTACATATGCCGTTGTTACTCTTTTGAAACAGAGGCTGCATCGTGATCTCCTAGCTCTATTGTGCAAAAACCTCTTGGCCAAAATACCGAGGGTTCGGGATGGTAGCAAGGGTGGTGTTGGTGTTGGTTTATTGGTGCTTAGTAGTTGTGTAACGGCCGGTTCTCTGCTGACTGTGTTCTCAGCAATGATGGGGTGTTCTTGTGACCATAAGAATATGGGTAGGTTATTCTTTCACTTTTGCTCAATTTTGCAATGTCTTAGAAAAATGTTAAAGGTTTAGTATTGCAGGGATTAACTATTTTAAATTTGAAAGCAAAAGTTAAATTACTCTTTGTCACAATTCTAACTGATGTGGTAAAACGCCCCAAGATTTCTACTTACGTCAAATTTCTCGAAACTGAATATGTAAAAGAGACGCTTAAGCTAAATGATAGTTGCATGAGCGTAAGTTAAAGTTATCCCAATTTTAAAGGTAGATAAGACTGTGGTACCTTTAATCTGCGCCCATGCAACTTGGACTCGTTCGTTTAACCACCCCTTTTACAACTTTAGCTTCGAGGAACTCGACATAAGCAAAACTCATTGAGTGTTTTGTCTTGTTAGTTGGAATTGTGACATTTGATTTGTATTTTTTTACTGCATCACATAACTTAAAAAAGTTGCACTTGTTTAGGTGTCAATGCATAATCAATTTGTATATCTCGAATCTATTTAAGGTTTAAGTAATGAGATTGCTATAACATTTGGCCTATAATTTTTAATCTTAAAGCTAAATGTTATGTGCAACTGTTAATTGTTGAGTAGTTATATAGATTAAGTTGTTCTTTGGTGATTGTTTGCTAAAGAACTTATACATTTGTAATGGTATTTAAATGTTTATAGTGTATATCTAGTTGTTAGTTGTATGATTAAATTTATTAAACGAACCTTGAATGTTTCTGGTTGTATCTAGTTTTTTTATTGTTTACTTAATTTTTGATTGATAAAAAATTGCATGTAGTTTTTGCGTGTTTCCTAATGGTGAATGTGTCTAGGGATTTTTACTTTAATTATGTCATGCAAATTGTACACATAGAATTTTAATTGTACTATAGAGTTTCACATATGTTTGAGAAAAATTGAAAGTTGTTTTGACTTGAAAGTTTTGAAAATGTTAGAAGAAGATCCTGAATTTCAAGACATTGTATATACCGATAACAATAATGAATTTCTGAACAAGTTTTAGGTGTTTTTATTTCAAACCCGTGTGATAATGCTATAAGAAAAATAAATGATTATGATACTCCTTCTAAAGTATGGAATAACTTGAAAATTTCTATTTGAAAAAAAACCATAATTAATGTTTTTGCTAAAACAAATACTGACTGGTTTTAAAATGGACCAAAGTAGGACTCTTATTCAAAACTTAGATGAATTCAATAATTTAACTATAGAATTAGCTAACTAATGTCAAAATTGAAAACAAAGTAATGGAAAAAAAACATAATTTTGCTCAAGTCTCTTAGTGATTCCTTTAAGGGTATGGCTATATATACCCAATACGGGTTTAAGCATACCCAAAATCAACAGTTGACTTTCGATTGGCTTTTTTTTGACATTTTTACCCTCTATCAGAAATTTAATATCTAAACTGCCATTAAGTAAAAAAAAACTACTAAGTGTATCCTGAGTATACCCAATTCACCAAAAGTCCTATTTCGCTATGTATACCCAAACAAACACTATTCTTTGCTGAATTTACCATCCAAATAGTATAGTTTCTTAAAAAATTTGAAACCTAATTCAAACTTTCTAAGAAAATCAAAAACATTCAAACTAAAACACAAAATCGATCATGACCGAAGCAGAACTAGGGATCAGCGTGGAGGAGTTAATGTCGCTGGAAAGAATGAATGATGAATTTTTGCCGGAAAAAGAGATTGAGTCGCCGGAGAAGGAGCCATGGTCGCCGTAGAAGGAGCCATGGTCGCCGGAACCGCCACCACCGTCGCCGGAAAAGGTAGCCACAAACCCGGTGGCCCATGCACCATCGGTTCCAGCCCATGGAACTGATGGTGCATGGGGCTGCAGCCGGTCGGTTCCACAGCCCCAGCACCACCGGTGCTGAGGCAAAGAACCGGTGGTCCTGGGGCCTTAGTCCGCTCGGTTCTGAGGCCCCAGCACCACCGGTTCCTGGCCTCAGCACCGGTGGTGCTTATGGCCGTGTCCGGCCGGTTCTGAGGCCTAGAACCACCGGTTTTATGCTTCAGAACCTTGGATTCGCGCATGTTTTTCAAAAAAAAGCCTGATTTTTTTATGTTGTTAACAATACCTGAATGTTTATTGTGCTTTTTTGTTGTGTAACAGGGGAAGGATGTCGCAAGTGGGACTGAGGCACCTTCCGCTACCGATTATAGTCATTTGTTCTTCACTACCGAGTTCTGCACACACGACGCGTTGGTGAAATGGGTTACGAAGATCGGAAAACTTTATGGTATGGTTATCAACATAAGTCGGCGCGACAAAGTAAACAGCAGAAAAAATCCAAGAGTTTATTTCCAGTGTGAGAGGGGGGGGGGGGAAATATACTCCAAGGGTTGTAGAAAAAGACCGCAAACGGAAGTCTACAGGAACGAAAAAGATTGACTGCCCATTTCAGCTTCTCGGGTCAATGGTTGCCCCAGATCAATGGAAGTTAAAAGTAAAATGTGGTACTCATAACCATGACACTTCTATTCATCTAGATGGTCATTCTTTTGCTGGCCGTTTGAATGATAAAGAGATGAAGTATGTTGAACGAGCGACCTTCATTGGTACTAACCCCAGAGATATACTGAATGGTGTGAAGAAATTGAACGAAGATAATGTTTCTACCATGCGGACGATCTACAATGCACGACAGAAAAAATCGAGTTTTAAAGAAGGCACGTAGGTCACAACTTCAGTTCTTGTTGGGTGAGCTTAAGTCACATAATTATTATGAATGGCATAAATCTGGTGAAGACGATGGACAAATCATTACAGATTTGTTTCTTTCCCATCCTGTCAGTGTTGACCTTTTGCGCACATTTCCGACAGTTTTGATTATGGATAGTACATATAAAGTGATACGATATGGTATTCCATTCTTCGATATAGTGGGTGTGACGTGTACTGGATTGACTTTCTGTGCGGCATTTGCCTTCAGGTCGGGTGAGAAGTTAAACAACTTCAAATGGGTGTTAGAGTGTTTGAAATCGTTGATTTCGGTTCATGGAATTCAAGAACCGCGGGTCATCCTAACCGACAGAGATTTAGCATTGATGAATGCTATAGAAGTGGTATTCCCAGAGACAATGCATATGTTATGTCGCTGGCACATTAACCAAAATGTTCAAGGGAAAACAAGAAAGTACTTCCGCGAGAAAAGTGATCATAACGAATTTGTTAGTGCTTGGAAGAAGATTGCGTATGCAGAATCAGAGATTGAATTCGATCACCCCATACGGGACATGCTATTGGAGTACAAAGATTACCCTTTTGCAATTGAATACACTGAAAAATCGTGGCTCGATAAGTACATGGACAAATTTGTTGTTTGGAAGACGAACAAAAACATGCATTTGGGACATTGCACAACAAACTGTGTCGAGAGTGCTCATTCTAACCTAAAGCGTTACATACGTACGAGCAAATTAAACTTCGAGTTATTTTGGGGGAGGGTTCATTCGCTTGTTGAAATCCAACATGCTGCCATTAGGTCGTCGTTCGAGAAGAGTCGTTACATAGCACTGCATAAGTTCTCGGATAAACTGTTTGATGAGATTCGAGGCAAGGTTTCCCACGTGGCGTTAGAACTATTTTTCTCTTAAGTAGAGAAGGCCGAAGATACCAAGATGGTCGCTATTGAAGATGGGCCGGATGTTAAAGACACTGGCGAGTGTATATGCGCTATAAAATCTACCCATGGTATACCTTGCTATCACCAGGTCCGCAAGTGGCGTAAAGGTGGAATGTCTGCCTCTCTAGATGTTTTTCTCAAAGGTGATCTGCTAAAGCTAGTAAGCGATGTTATAGAGACGAAAGATGAAAGCCGTATCAAACATATTTACAAGAAATGGTTTGAAGTTGTTTATCCTGAAACATCGTCATTGCTAGAGCCATTGGAGAAGCAGAAACACCGAGGCCGCCCACAAGTGAAAAGAAAGTTAGTGGTGGATACATCATCCACTAAACGGGACATGAGCGGATGGGAGTACCCGCTAAAAGAGGATGAAGCTAGTCATGACGCAGTCATGCAGTCTTTAAAACCAACAAAAGTTAAAAAGGGTAAAGCAGTTGGTAGTGAATCAACGATTCGGGCAGATGTGCCTAGAGTACCTCGTACTCGTACTCGTACCTCTTCCATTGCCTCGCTAGGTAGCAACATCGTACAACCGTCCATTGATCGAGTCACAGAACTAATACATGACCCGAAAGGTTATTTGCGTTGGTTTCCGATTCACTTCAACCCTTTTATATCGGGTATTAATGATGTTAAGCCAGATGGACATTATGGATATAGAGCAGTTTCATTCGGGTTGTATGGTCACGAAGAAGGTTGGCGAGGTGTTCGGAAGGCAATATACGATGAACTAATGGAAAACTACGACACGTACAACAAGATTTATAACGGTAAAGAGGATTACCTGAAAGTTACATAAAGTATAAACTACTACGAGACACCAGCATCACCCAAATATTGGATGACAATGCCTGAAATGGGTATTGCAATTGCAACCAAGTTCGAATGCATTGTTCATTTTGTGTCACTCCTAGGGTTTCACAACTGTAGTCATACTTTTTTACCTCTGCCCGGTAAGCCTCCCATTATGGCCCAAAGACGTGAGATTGGGTTTGGATTCGTCGATAGTAACCACTTTGTCAATGTAAGTCATTCAATATATGGTTATGTTTTTTCTCACCACTATATTACTCAATTGTTGATTCTAATTTAAGTAGTATTAAACAGCTATCAATCAAGCCGCTTTGCTCTTGCGCACGCATACATCCTATGTGGCAGAAGTTGAAGAGCGAAGAGGCTACGCATTGGGAGCTACCATTAGTTGGTCGCTGCAAGAAATATACGGAACTCGAAGGTAGAAAGCCAGTTAGTTCATTCCCAGAAGTAACTAATCTTGATGAGGTTGTTTAGTAGGTTTATGTGTTTTGGTCGGGTTTATGTTATTGTTTCGAACTCATTTGTGTCTTTTGGTCGCTTTACGTCATTTGTAAGGATTTATGATGTTTAGAACTTTGTTTTACTACATCGTTTTGGTTGTTTTGGTCCTTCTCTTTTAATGCAGTAATTCATTCAAATTACCAACTTATAACTATAAGCCAATAATCATTTCATAACTAAAATAAAACATCGCAAACAAGCAACAACAACATCTTCTAAACATTAGTACATAACTTGATATAGAACAGACAGTTAGTCAAAATCGTAGCCTCCATTGTCGCTGAGAATACCCACTGTTTCCTCCTTCATGGCGATTTGAGAATGAACGTATTGTGCCATTTCCAAAGACAAATAGTCTGTGATCATTAAACCGAAGGAGTCGAACGCTTCATTCCTGACTTCTGGGGGCTCGTTAAACACCAAGAACATCGGTCCACCAGTTATAGACTTGTACCTAGTGGCTACTTCTTGACGAGTACGAGATCGAGGCATTTGTCTAGATGTAGACATTTCGCCGTACATGAAATACATCATACACAAAACTTCATCAAAGAACTCATCGGTATTATCGTCCGGCCGTTTGAACTTCACAGCTTTCGCAGCCTTGAGCAGATGAGCATCATCAAACACACTCCAACCCATTATGATAGACTTCAACTATGTTAGAAGGAGAGTTTTGTGTGTTTGGTGTTGTAAGGTAGGCTTCCTTATATAGAAGAATGAGAGTTTACATTGGCGGGAATTTTAGAGCGCGAAAAAAGAAAACGCGGGAAAAAAAACCGGGAAAGAAATTCCAAGATAAAATTGCGCACCATAGGTACTGTCTTCTGTGTACCTATGGTGCACAGTCTGGTGTACCGATGGTGCTATGCACCGGTCGGTACATAACGTGTCGGCCGGTGCATGGTGCCATCGGTACAAAGGGGTTGTACCATCGGTACTTACCCCCTTTACCGATGGTACCATGCACCATGGGTACTGCCTACTGTGTACCCATGGTGCACAGGCTATTGTACCATGGGTACGCAGTAGTGTGCACCATAGGTACCACTGACTGCGTACCCATGGTGCAATTTAAGTTGTATTTTTTTTAAATTTGTTTTGGGTTTATGGTGTTTTTTTTACAAATTTCGTCCTGAATGTTATGGTGTTTTGGTGTTATGGTGTTATGGATTTTAAGTGAATGAATTACTATTATAGTGTTAATTTTTTACGGATTTAAGATGAAGTTAAGTACAAACAATCGAGAATTACTAGTATAGTGTTATGGTGTTTTGGTGTTATGGTGTTATGGTATGACTTATGTTTGTTTGTCAAATCTCAATTATAAAAAAACGAGATCAAGTTAAGTACAAAAAATCAAAAAGAACAGTAGAAGCAGTAGAAAGTAGATGTCATAAGTCATATTACAAAGAAGATGTCATAAGTCATAATACAAAATATGATAGTGAAACAACTAAGAAGTCCACAAGAATGAAAGATCATAACAATGCTAAAACAAGTCCGATGATGAGGACAAACAACCAAGGAGAGAAGAGCTGCAGGACTTGATCTCTCCATCTAAGCGCACCTGCTTCCCCACGCTCTACGGGCATAGTAACAATGGAGCAAACAGCGTCTAACAATCTATCGTTCGTGGTACATGGTGGTGGAGTGATAGTATGCCAACCATACTCAGCCAAGTACCTCCAGTAGGTGTTCGTCACTGACTGTCTATATGTGGCAATGGTAACTGTCAAACGATCCTCAGCAAGCAAGTGTTGACGCCAATCTAGCCATGCGCTCTCTCGCCACGTGTAACTCGCTAGATCTTCTTTCCTGTACCCGGTCGTAGTACAAGTGGGAGTTCGGGCTCATCCTGAACCCGTCCAAACTGGCGCATAACCCTATCAGGCATGTAGCCCTCGACCGTGCTCATCATCCGCAAAGGATAAACAATAGTGCGGATCTCCTGGACTGGAAACTGGACTCTAATGTCCTCATATGGATCAAATAGCACCTGTTACAAAACATTAAAACAATTAGATTGATTTAAAATCCTAACACTTAATATCAAAATTGTAATGCAAAGAAAATATTAAGAAACTTACATCTGCCTCCTTCTGATCAGCAAGGAGAGTACGGACAACCGATTTGGGGCGGAAGTTTTGCCCAACAATCCGCTTCGGTAGCCACTTCACAATCCTAGGCTGCTTCGCTTCGTGGTCAGCATTCTCTGAGGCCCTAAACGCTTCGAAGTGGTCGTAGATCCAACAATCGAGCATAGCTACAAAACCATAAAGGTTATGCTTCGATGCTTTCGAAGCATCACCCAAACCACGGAACAGGAATGCCAATGCACTCGTACCCCACGCGATGTCCCACAATCCAGAATCCATATTGGCTAACCCGTACAAGTAGTCAGCCTTGACGCTCTTCTGACTAGTATCCGCAAAAATAGTGCAACCAAATAAGAACATAAGGTATGCTCGTGATACCTGGCGGATAGTCTCACCATCAGTCTGCTCGATGTAGCGCCCCCTGGTGAAAGTCTCCCTCAGCCACTTTATCTTGAAGCCAACGCCTCTGGTGGACTGTATCTCTGTGCGGACCTCATCCACTGTCAGACCTAACATACTAGCGTAGTAGCTGTATGCCTCGTCACCTGCAGCCGTGACTACATCAAGTGTCCGACCAACTACAGGGAGACCTATAATGCAGCTAACATCATCCAGCGTAATCGTCATCTCTCCAAATGAGAAATGGAAAGTGTTGGTCTCCTGATGCCAACGCTCAACAAAAACCTCGTCTAAAAAGGAATGTGTGAAGTACTGAGGCAGGTGGGCTATAAGAGGACCAAAAGGAGTCCGCGCCAAAAATCGCTGCACATCTGGCTGAGCAGTCAGGTCCCACATATGTAGCACATTATAATGTGCCTGTATGCCCAGTGTAGTGCGACCCTATAAATTAAAAACTAAGTCAGAACATAATAATAGTAAAACCTTAGAGTAGACGTTTAATAATTAGGTACTTACCTGTCCGATGAAGACGTGGTACGCCTCATGCTCCTTGTAGTCAAGAAACAGAGGGATCTTGTTGCATTTGAGAAATGCAAACGTCTTTCGCTGCTCATCGGTGTGGATGGCATCTATGTGCTCCTCGTCAATCGTGTCCTGCTCAGGGTCCCCAGTGGCATCCACCATGTCGCTAACAGGTGGTGGATGTCTAATAGTATGCGCAGGGGACGCAACTCTGCGAGAAGGAGAGGGAGGTGGTGGATCACTAGCAGTGGGAGGTGGTGATCTATGTGTATGTGATGACGACGTCTCTCGTCGTGAGGAGCCTCCACCTCTGATATCAATGGCCTCAGTCGCTATGGCCTTTTCCTTCCTCTGGCCATGCTTGATTCGGCGCAAAGACCGATCAGTCCGTATCCGTTCCTCCTCCTCCCTAAGACGAATAGTCTCAGGGTCATCTGGTAAATCTCGTCCGCGCTTGGCATCGCGGACTCGCTCATTCTCAACCGCGCGAACAGTCTTAATACTCTTGCCTAGCGGTGGCGGACGTGACCCAGGGGGATACGCCCTGGATCATGGAAGACGTCGCTCCTCCACCGCGTCTGACCTACAAAAATACTAAACAAAACACGAAATTAATAACACTAACATATAAAATTTAAATAATCAACACTCCTATACGTATGGTGAAAGTAACTAAATAAAGTAAGTAATTTCTAATAAATTTGAAGTTTTTTTAAAAAAAATGCAATACCGGAACTTTTGAAACAAAAAAATTGGAGTTTTTTAAAACAAAATTCGGGTACCATAGGTACCATAGAAGGCGAACCGAGCGGCACGGGTGCTAGTGCCGCTCGGCATCGGCACTGTGTACCGAGCGACACAAGTCAGTGTGCCGCTCGGCACACAGATGGTGTGCCGCTCGGTACACAGTGGGTGTACCGAGCGGCACACCATCACGCACCGATGCTGCCCAAGGCGCACCACCGGTGCATCGCCGGCCATTTTCCAGCCGGCGAGTTGGCTGGAAAATGGCCCCAAATGTCTACCTAATCCTACCCTAAACCATAATTCTCTACCTAATTCTATCCTAAACACACAATTCAACCCTAAATCTAACTAAAAACTAAAATTCATACCTAAATCTAACAAAATTAAGAAACAAAATTAATTTAGGAACTTACGTAGGAGGCGGCGGAGGGTTTTTGTTCTTGACCATGATGGAGGAGGAGGAGGAGGAGGAGGAGTGGTGGTGGTGGTGGTGGTTCGCCGGAAAAAATAAGAGAGAAGTGAGGGTGAGATTTTAGAAAGAAGTGAAAGATATGAGTGAAGTGAGAGAAAGTGTAGGTTTAAGTGGAGTGGATGAAGTTAGTAAAAAAATGGCTTATATACCCACAAAAGGGCATTTTTGGAAAAAAATGGGTATACTTAGATCACCTTTGGGTATACTCAAAATTGGGTATACTTAAACCCAAATTGGGTATATATAGCTTGACCCTTCCTTTAAAGATGTTAGTTTGCAATTAAGTATGGTAGACAAGAATTAACATTAAAAAATTGTATAGTAGCCATTAGATCTAGCAATACCAAACTTAGGCATGATGAAAAAAGGTAAAAGATGGTGAAAATATTTATGTTAGAGATGGAACTGAAGTAAAAATAGTGATAACAACTCTAGAAATAAATCTACAGGTAAGAGCTAAAGGAAACATAAACAAATATTCTAAAAAGCATGATAATGATAATAATAACAATAATCAAACTAAACGGAGAATTTGTTATCTTTATAAAAAAAATAAGGTCAAATGAGAACAAATTATTATGTTTTTAAAAAATTCTAAAAATGCGTCTTCAAATGAAAATGAAAATGAAAATTCTTAATATGCTATAGTTGATGTTGAAGTGATATATGTTTTCATGGATAAAAATAAGCATGATTGGATGTTATATACTTCATGTACATATCATATATGTACTAATAATAATTAGTTTTTGAACATGATAAAGGTGATAGTTGTGTTGTGATGGTTGTGTTAGAACTCTTGAAAATGTATGCAATATGTACAGAGTCTTTGGAGAAACCTAATATCTCTTAGTGAATTGGATGAAAAATATTTTGAGTTTATAAAAAAAATAGAACATTAAAAGTTTTAAAAGGGTTATTAGGCTCTTTAAGTTAATTAGTGGGTTGTGTAGATGGTACATTGTTTTGTTTTGCAGATTAATTTTTAACCTTATTGGGATAATACACGATCATTTTACCTTGGAAGAAATAACTATGTACTATGGTATGATTTTCGATGTAGAGCACATCCAAGCCTACTATCCCAATTAATCCTTGCACCAGTTCCGATATGTGTACGAGACTCCATTTTATCACCGTATCAAAAAAATGGGAAACCCAAGACGTACAGATCCAAAAACACTCGCATATACCTACAATGTTTTTTATTCGGATAATTTGAGGCGTTATGTGTGAAGGCCTATTTTGAGGGACCTGCCGTTCAATATGAGATAGATCCGTTTTGTACTCTGACGTATTTTATAGCTCATTGGGATGTTAGTTCGTATATTATCGTAAAATCAGATATATACTAACTAGATGCTTAGGTACACAAAAATCGCGACTCTTCGGTCATCGTGTATTATTTTCACGTCTCGAGTAGTTTTACCGTGATTATGACATCTTCGATGTATCGTATCAACACATTCAGTTTATTAGGAGGACTTTTTTTAACGATTTTCTCTGATGTTTTTTTGTAAACATTTCTACGAATGCCTTATGCTGTTGTTTTTTTAGTAGGTTTTGTTTTTTCATTCACATATAGTTGTAAGTTTCCCATTAGATTTTCTTAATGCACATATGTTCAATGTTTTCATAATATTTTTTTGTTGAAAATATATCCAAAATAAATTTGATGTGTGTCCCAATATAGTTGGATTTCTTAGATTACGGATGTGTCTCAATATAATTGGAATCATTATATTAAATTATCTCATATGATCTACAATTATGAATTCAACCTAAATGACATAAACTATTCATCAATCTTAAATCTCAAACCAAATTAATTTTAACATGTCGTGGAACCACATTGAAGATGGTTACTTGAGGATAACATTTTTTGTGGTTTCGAGCTCGATGAAGACCGAGTTGCACGAGGTCGATTTTAATGTTATCAGTTATAAAATATATCTATCTTATTGTATCAATCGTTTTTCATCATATACGGATTCACAAACAAAAATTGAACCGAGAGAAATATAGATTGATTTTAACTCTAAGAAGTTATAATAACAATTCGAAGATTAAGACTACAAGGAGTCAACAACGATTTGAGTTTAGGGCGATTGTGTTTGATTTTTATGTAATAATTTAATGAATATTTCTTATTATAATAGTTTTATTAAGTTTATTTCAGTACTATTCTATGGAAAAATTTAGTAGACACAAATTGTTACAAACTAAAATGAAGAAATAATCAGGATTTGTGTCCAATTTACAATATTACGCCAAATACAATTCTCTTAATTACAGTTTCCTGCCAACATAAATGTCTTGCCACTAAAGTTTTCTGCCATCTACAATTTCTCACCATCTATAAGTTAATACTAATAAAAATTTTGCTATAAATAGCTTAACCAGCCTAGCATATTTTTCATCTACTCAATATCATAAATAATCATTTCTTAATTTTTACGATATCGAATGGACATTAAGATAAACCCTAATACAAAGAGTGCTTCGTAACTTCTAAAAGTATTTTTGTTGCCGATCAAATATAATTTTCTGCTTTACCATGCTACTTTTTATTTGGTCTTCAAGAATTTGTTTTTCATGATTCGAAGACTCTTTCTTATTCAAGTTGAAACTTTTGGATTATGTATTTTTATCACCAACAGAAGGTTCAGTACAACTAGAAACAGTATATTTTAACAGTCATGGTTGGTTTATAATTCGATGCTCAAACTCTTCTACAACCTTACTCAGTAACCATTTTGCCAACTTATTTTCATTTTTATTTCCCGCCAGTATAAAGGTCACAACCACGATATCATGAGAAGTTCCCGATAATAAACCGACCAGATCATACGACTTTCTGTTTAGTTTCTTTAACTTCGAAGATCGTTCCGATTTCACAATAGGGGGAGAGATGGGACTCTTTCTCTTCTGACTATCCATTCCATCAACAAAATTAGTTTCCGAAATAATATTAGGTTTTGTCTTTACAATACACCATCTCTTTGAAATTTCAGGTGGTCTTGGTGGTGGTAAAGAGAAAAAAATATCCGTTGGTATCAAACTTTTTAACAAAAACATCTTTCAGAATAATTTTGGTTCTTCACTTTAAAGTGTACATAGTATTTTGAATAAAATGACTTTTTTATCAATTTAATAGAAGGAGATTAAGTTTTATTTAGTGATGAAAATTTTGATTTTGATTTTGATTTTTTTCTTTTCATTGAAAATTTGGTTTCGAAATTCAGTCTCAAACTAAGGAAATTTCAACATGTCTTGAAACCATATAGAATATGGTTACTTAAGGAGAGTGTTTTTTTGCGGTTCAAAGCTCAATAAAGACCGGGCCGTATGAGGTTGATTTTAATCTTATCAGTTATATAATATATCAATTTTATGGTATCGATTGTTTTTCACCATGTGCATATTCACATATGAAAATTGAACTCATCCAAAGATGGATTGATTAACGGTTATTGTCTTATAATAACTATTCTAACATTAAAGCTCAAATCAATCAACATAGATTTGAGTTTATGGCTATTGTGTTTGATGTTTATGTAATATTTTAATGAATATTTTTTTATTATAGTAGTTTTTACTAAGTTTTGATATCAGTATTATTAAGGTTTCTAACCTGCCACATGATTACAGGGAAGGGACATATATGATATTTTTCTTTTGCATTTTTGATTTCGTTAAACAACATATGGTTGACTTGTAAGCGATTACATTCTCGAAGAACGTCTGAAATAATTAGAGTTGGATGTTAGCATCCTAGAAGCATAAATGGAAGAATATAACTCTCATAGTGATTAATGTAATTTCTTCGCATGTATCACTTTATGTTCTATGTATTTGTTGTTTATGTTCTATATATTTGCTTCCGAAGTTTTTTAGTTTATTATATTTTTCAGTTTATGTTCTATGTATATATTTTTTATAATCTATGTATTTGTTTCTCATGTTTTTTTTGTTTATGATGTATGTTTCAGTTCATGTTCTATGCATTTTTTGTTTATGTTATATGTATTTTCTTCTCATATATTTTAGTTCATGATTTTTTTTCAATTGATGCTTTTTTTAGTTTATGTTCTACGCGTTCAAAAGTTCTTAAACGTTCGTTCTAAAATTAAATTCAAGTTGATCAATTTGTAAGTATATTGATTCAATCTTTAATATTAATATAAAGTTTTATAACTTTACGTTTTGATTTTTACCTATTGCCACCCATAGTTGGCAAAAAAATAATATAAATTCCATTAACAGATGACAACAATAGTTACGCATTTTTTGCCATGTTATGTTTTCTTCCCCATTTGTATTGATGGGGATTAAATATAATATGCCACATTTTTGGAAGAATTGATATGGTTGACACTGAGCATTGGTGCAAATTTCAATCTCGATGTCAATCTTTGGCGCAATGAACATTATGTGCGCCAATTATTGGCGACTGTAGACAAATAATTGATTTTGTGTATCAATATAACTTTTTTTGAATCTATCCATAATAAATGAGGAACAAATGTGTGTTCTATACGTTCAAATAATTTATAAATTCTCGTTCCAAAATAAAATTTAAGTCTTTAAGTTAAGATCGCAAAACAAGCATAATTAAAAAATTGAGTATATGTGAAATTTTAAAAAATAAACTTACAAATGAGCGAACACTATAGTTATATCTTTTAAGTCTACTGTTATTGGCTCATTATCCTCCGGATGGTGCCGGTGTTGGATGTTGTAGTCGATAAAAATCGATAATTCTCTCAAACAATGACATTGACCATAAGTTAGCATCTTCTCTAGTAGGGTACACCGACGTAGGATCTATCAGTGGTAAAGGTGAACTTTGAAAAATCTTAACCTATATAAAAAAAGAACCACTATAAATTATATGGAACAAATTTATCATTTAATAACTAAAAATGGTTAATAGAAAAATTTATTGCGTAGATGAACAAAATAATTTATGTTCACGCAACCAAGTGCGAGATTTATTGGAGGGTTATCTAGTTGGTTCATATTTAACCGGTAGATACGTTGTACAACCGTAGGGTTCAAAAGTAAAATAAAAGCACGTCTGAAAGTAGTAATGTTTAGTTTGTTGCAACTTGGTAACGTTATATAGTTGTCTAACGGAACATTTAATTTCCAATATTTCAATCGGTGTACTTCTTTTTCGACCTTAAAATTTTCGTTATAATATACGACACTTAAATAGAACTCTTTACGGGTTTATAATTCATGTACTTATTAAATAGAACTCTTATTAAAAGTTTTGAACTTTTTAACGAATTTGCATCCACTTTCGGTGCCAAACAAACTATGGCTTATTGATCTAAACCAAAAAACTTATTCTGGTTTAACGTTGGTAATTTTATTCATGTGATGCATATATTTTGGTTTTTACGATGCAAACCTTGTGTCTGGTATGTTAGGTATTATTTAACCAATATTAGGAAACTTTGTTTGGTTTGGTTTAATGATAACTTTTTTTAACGTTATTCGTTGTAATCATAGTTACCTTACCTTTAGATGCAATTCGTTCTTGTTTAATTATGTGGTGTTTACACCATAATTAGCATGGACTTGTCCAACGATCGTTTTAACGGTGATATCAATAGTACTGTTCGATGTCCCAAATATATCGATCAATAGTCCAATCTTTGGAGTTTCCATACTATCCATATGAGATTCTAATAATTTTTCTTTGGTGTATTCGTACATAGAAGGATTCTTTATGGTAGAATAATCAAGCCAACTTTTATTTTTCTTACCGCGAACACAACCAAGACCGACCGAGAGTACGACTGCGTGTTTTCACCCTTTTTGAGCTAATGACTTTGTTCATAAACATCAACCCCTACTAGTTTTGTATTTAAATTTATAAACTTACCTCAGGCCTCTTTTTCTTTGTCTAGTTTATCTCTAGGGACCATTCATAGTATTCTTCAATGATGGTTTATAATATTGTTAGGAACATACTCATCCTCTTTTTAGATGGCCTATAGTTAGTGGATACATGGTAACCCGTGTGTCGTTCAAATGATATGATCCCATGGATTTTTCACCTCTGGGTTTGTCGATATTTTAAACATATTTTTTATATATTATCACCGAAACGGTTGGTGACATGTACTAACTTAATAATTTAAAAGATTTAAACTCTTCAAATTTATAAATAAGACAACATATTCTTAATTTCAAATATTTTGCTACGATTGAATTTTACATCACAAAAAAACCATGAACCTTCTCTCAAAAATCTTCAAAATTCAATTGGTTTGTGCCATATTTCTTCAAAATAGTAAAATGCATTATATTGTTAGTGTATACAGATCAGTATTTGAATAATCAAAGAGTAAAATAAATTATGAAAAGGGTTTTTATTTGAGTGTTTTATAATTAGAAAAAAATTAAATATAAAACGTAAATATCAAGGGTTGATAGTGTAATTAGTTGCAACTTATAACTGAATTATAAAACACTCATATAAAAACAATTAGTTAAAAGTTGAAGATATGGCGAGGTTCAAACATTTATTATAAAAACAATTAGTTAAAAGTGAAGATATGACGAGATATGGCGAGGTTCAAACAACCATAGATCCAAAATACATCTAACTATTTTTTAAAATTAAGATTCAATATAAGATGAAAACGATGAAATTTATCTTTGGTAGTTCATTTTTTCTTTTTTTGCCGACTAATGGAGATTTAATAACTGGATTGGTGAAACGGTCAACCCTAAATACGATCGTATCCCACAAACCTCTATGAGAACTAAAGCTTTGCAATAATTTAAAAACAAAAAAATATATTAGGAGTAAAATTGCATGCTTTCTATTTAAAGTTTCGTTGACCAATGATATTAGCAATATATTTTTAGTTTGATATTATGCATGTTATCTTATATTGCCTTGATATTGAATGGTTGCTTCAAAAATAAATTATATATTTTCGTTATATTCAAATAAATAATGCGTTTGAAATTTCATAATATCTTCTACAATATATGCATTTTTTAATTTTAAAGATATTTTTTCGATAATTCATCTCCTAACAACTTAAGTATTCGGAGATTTAAAGCTGAGTTCAAATTGAAATTTAGAAAAAAAATGTTTATGTCATACAATTCAATTAGTTACAAATGATATAGTATTGCATGATCTTATTCAACCTAATATCAAAATATGGTTTTGTTAATCCGCGACTCGTGTCCTAAAAAATATCAATATAAAAATATTGTTAGGGCTAGTTGAAACAAACTAAAATAATTACTTATGGGTGTCGAAACTAGATGCAACTTTATTTATGATCTTCTCGTATATGATTATTTGTTTAAAAATGAGGTTAATTTTTAATGAGATGCAGATACCTAAAAAGGACACTATTACCAACCTCTCAAGGATTTAATCTTTTCGTGAAATGCTATATTTTCTAAATATGTTTAAAATTATACCCATATTTTTTTACATAACATAGTCCTAAAATTCATATAACCCTTGAATGTGTTGTAATATTTGACATACATTCACATGGGAAAATGGATAATAATGTGTATAGAGTTATCGTGTATATGATGGAACAAATTTATTATAATTGATTTCATCACATCATACACACTTATGCTATTTAGTGCATTTTACATTCAGGTCTCAAATTTAATTTATTTCATTGATATGTTAAATGCTTTTATGAGAGTATAACACTTTATAATGATTATAATTGGAAGAATATTGTGATAAAATTAAATATTATTTATATAAGATGTATATTTATTATGCTTCAAAATACGTGAAAAATACTCGTAGCATCCTCAAGTTTATTTGGTAGTAGCTCGAGAAATAAAAGTAGGCCTCACCACAACTACTTTATCTTACATACATAAGATACGTCAACAACTACTTTATGTTACATACAAACGAAATAAACAATGCAACATACATAAGATACGTTAACAAATAATTAAAATATCAATGACTTTATCTTACAATATGCAAAATCTATTCAATTTAGTATGCATAATGATGATAATGATAACCCGCTTGATGTTTATTATGGTAGAAATTCAAGACACAACTTCTTTCTATTCTTTCTATATTACATATAAATGTTATTTCTATACTTATGTCTACAGTTCCAACTCAATATGCATTTAGTATGGCCAAGCTTCTATACACAACTAGACGGTCAAGACTAACTAGCCGAGAAATTGAAGTATGTGTTCTAATCAATGACTGGACTCATAAAGCTATATCTTATATATAATATACATTCCTTGTAAAGACAAGGTAATTATATATCAAATTCTACCAAGAGAATAAGATACAAGTAATAAGGGGTAAATGGAGGACGAGGTAGAACATATATGAGATGAATATCATAACATATATAAGACGAGGATTTCAAATAATTATGAGATAATATTATTAAATAGAAACAAGGATCGTATAAGGTATGATGAGGGTTATAGAGAAGTATGAGATGGGGGTCAAAAATAATATGTAAGACTAGGATCACGAAGAAGTACGAGACGAGGGTCGTAAAAACGATATGCGATAAGGGTCATGCAGAAATACAAGATGAGAAATATAAAAAAGATATAAGATGAGGGTCATAAAGAGACCTCAGATGATCCAGATATCAGAAGAAACCGAAGTTGTAAGAAGATAGAACGAGCATAAAGAAAGGTTGTTCAAGCGGTTATAACATAATTACACGTGTCGTCATGTTATAGGTTATTATGAATGATAGTTAGACTATTATAACAAGATAACACGTATTAGCTTGTAACTGGTAGATGATATCTTCTAAATAGCATAAATAAGACTTAAGGTCTCTATCTGGAGATTGATCATACTATAATCAAAAAATTATTATACTTAGAGTAGTTTTTCCTGATCATTATTCATTATCTTGGCTTCAAATTTGAGAAGGAGAATCCCAAATCAAATTTTGTATCATTTGTGGGAAAGATTTCTTTTTAGATATTTTAAGTTTCAATGTTACAAATGGTGATCAGGAGATCAGGAATCGAAAGACAGACTTCGATAATCCATCTTATTTGAGGAACTTTGGTGACTATCCCTGAAATCACGATAAACTTGTCGACTAGTATAAGTAACTCAATGCAAGATCAAATTCTATGAATGGATGGCGGTGCACGCAACCAATCAGAGTGGTATCTCGTGCATACGATAGATTTAATAAAGTTCAAAATAATAGTATTCACCACCATGGTCAGATCTGACAGTCTTACTGCTTTTACCAAGTTGTTTCTCAACCTCGGTCCTAAAAGTTATGAACTTGTCCAAGGCCTCAGACTTATCATGAAGAAGATAGAGGTAACTGAAACGAGAGTAGTTGTTGATGAATGATATAAAGTACCGCTGCTCGTTCCACGATTCCTGTGGAAATGGTCCACAGATGTCGGTATGTATCAACTCTAAGACTTTTTTGGCTCTATATGCTCCTAACCTTTTAACTTTGGTTTGTTTCCCTTTGATACACTGGACACATATACTAAAGTCAGAGTAATCAAGCGGACCTAATAAACCTTCAGCAACAATCTCAACCATCCTAACTTTGGATATGTGACCTAACCGCTTGTATTCATAGAAATATTGTGACTATTAATAGTATTCAACAAATACAAATTATCCTCAATAATTAAATTTCCATTTCCAACAAACATATTATTTAAAGAGTGTAAAACAATTGTTTCCCATTAGACAATAGTAACCTTGCAAGTCTACAATTGGAAAAGAAATTAAGTTGCTCCGAAAAGTGGGAACATACATTACATTGTCTAAAAATAATACATGTCCAGTGGAAAGTTTTAAAGAAAAATCACAAATTGCTAAAACATCACACAAGCTCCCATCTGCCGCGAAAATGGATCTTTCATCCTCACTTAGCATCCTGCTCTTTGACGTACCCTGCAAAGAAACACAAACATGAGTTGTTGCAGCCGAATCAAACCACCAAGTATTATTTTTCACATAAACTATATTACTTTCTGAAACAACCAAAGATGTGGGACTACATTTTCTTATCATATAAGCCCAACGTTTCTCACAATCCTCCTTTAGATGTCCCTTCTCTTTACAGAAAAAGAATTGACCTACAGTTGATTCCTTACGTTTTTTCTTCTTTACCGGATCTTGACCTGGTCCTTTGCCATCTGCTTTCTGCTTAGGTCATGCCTTATTTGTTGATGTAATCACATTAGCCTCAGGTGATGTGCCTTTAAGTATTCGCTCCTCCTGTGCAACGTGGGAAATCAACTCATTGATATTCCGCTTTTCTCGCATGTAGTTATAGGTGGACTCGAAATACTTAAACCGGTCTGGCAGCGAATAAAATATGAATCCCACTATGCATTTCTCAGGTAAGTCTAAAACGATTACCTTTTACTTTAGGCCAATCATCCCGGATTTTACCTTTGTCATTATACTATTTGGTAGCTAGCTCGATGAGAAAAAACTGCATCTCTACCTTCTCATTTTTGGCAAATGCTTTCTCAATCTTCGTGAGAAAGACCGAGGCAGTGGTAACACCTTTAGGGACAGCCCCACAAAATGCTACTGGTATCCCCTGTAACAAGAGCGTCATGCATAAATTATTTGCCTTCTCTCACTTTTCATCAGCCTTAGTTTTATCCAGTGTACTTTTCGGACTAAGGGGGGATGGTGTGAGAGTTGACAATGCATAGTCGTAATCATGTACAGATAAAAACAATAACATTTCTTCTTTCCAAAATTGAAGTTTGAACAATCCAACGTGGGTGGACGATTCCCGAATAAATTGTAACCAATGGATACTATAATAAGAACAAACACCACAAAGCATATGTAGCATCTTGAAATATAAGTGAAAACATATGCATGAACATGACAAATACATGTAAAACATAAAATTTATTGATAATAGATACCGGAGGGTAGATCATACTAACATGCAATTTTATGAGTTTGAGAAAACATATAGCATGATCATTATTTTAATTTTATAAGTACCAATGAGACCTTTCGGAGGGCCGATGTCATTTACTTAAAATTAAAATCAACACAACAAATATTTTCAATACTTTTCTCTCGTTCACGAATAATTTAAACCCAAACGTGAACCTTTCGGATGGCTAGTAATATTTGAATTTAAATTAATCCCCGACCCTTTCCCGCCTAGGATCCATAAGAAAATTAATTTTAACCTTTCAGGACGACCGATTAAATTAATTTCTTAGTTTTACCTACCGATCTACGAAACCTTAGTCATGCATCGTCATTTTATCATTTACGCGCATACAATTTACGACGCATACAACTAAACACATTATAGTTGTGAAATAATCTACTTCAAATATTATAAATTAATAATTAAATTAATTTAAAAAATTAAATAATAATAAATAAATAAATAAACGAATTTTTTTACCTCCCGCAATTTTGCATATATTACTGCAAATTGCAGCAGTGCTGCAGCTCTTGGGCGGGCCAGCCAGCCGCATCTATTGCTGTAAATTTATGTGCATTACTGCTACAGGTCCTGGGCGGGCCCAGCCTACAACAATGATGTTGTTAATGTTGGTTTTATGTGTGTTTGTTGTCCCTATTTCTTGGCTCTCTGGACAGCCTTCGATCATTGTTAACAACTTAACATCAGGGGTTAAGGCGTCGATGAGCCACTGTCCCAATAGTTTTAATTTTATTCGTTATTTTAGGGTTGATTTGATGCTAATTTCGGGAGAAAAAATTCTATACATCAATAAAATCTAATTTAACCGGAAAAAAAATCCTCAAACTATCAAAATCGCAATTTACTCCTAATAAAACATGTTCTAATATGAATAAATCACATAACATGTTTTTCATACAATCCCTAAATCCATGCCCTAACCAGTTCCATTCACACATAATCCCAACGGCATAGATTCTTTACAATAAAGAAAAACATGCAGCTTTATCTACCAATACACAATTTGATTATTCTACCGAATCCAAAAAAGGGTTTGCTTGGCTCTGATACTAATTGTTATATATTATTCGAAATCGCATCAAATAATTTACAACAAATCGCGGAAAAATAATTAAACCTTTTGCTAGATTCACCTAGAAAATAAACAGAAAACCGAAAACACTTACGGGTTTGCCTCCGACTATCCATCTAGTATTCTCTTATGTTCCTTTGCGTTCTTCAGAAATTCCACGTCCTCCAGCGATTCCGTTTATGAAATTGAGAAAACTGCATAGTCAAATTAGAGAAGAAGGAAAAAGTTTCCACACACTCAAAGAAGCGGTCGTATTTCTGATTAGGGTTTAGAATGATGAAATACCTAAACCTAGCCTCTTATTTATAGACTTTATAATGTGAAGCCCAACATTATAAAGCCCGTCATTTATTACTTCCTTGTGTCCAAGACCATAACCCTATAAATTGATAATTCAATTTATATCCCTGATTCATTAATTCAGGCTTAAAGTTTGAGATTTGAGCCATATTCATCAAAGTGCCCAAATTCAACCCGGTTACCACACTTGAGCTCATAACGCCTTCTTACTCATAGGTCCAATTTAGTTAATCAACTAATTAACTCGATTACTTTTAATTTGGATTTCCTTAAGACAATAACCGAACAAATTTATTTAGCATGTCGGTCCAAATTATTGTCAGTCCATAAATATATTAAATAAATATATTCCAACAAGCATATACTAAAAATAATGTTTGAAAATGAGGTATTCTTAAAAATACAAAAATCCTATAAAATTGAAAATTTAATTAATTTCTTTTAATAAAAATCCTTATGGTTTTCAATATATATCAGGATAAATATGTATTTAATTTTTTACAAATGTTTTCATTGTTTGCATTAATAAAATAAGTATGGTAGTCAGTGCCAAAGGATGAAGGATGTCGGAACCACGAACCACGAGATGGAGAGTCCGGAAAATGGGCAGTTATTACAGTAGACGAATCAAGCTTCACATGAAACGAAATGAAGTGTCAAGAGTCATTTGCAGTTAACATGCATATGTCACTAAAACCTCGCATTTAATTACCCAATACCATTATATAAATAAGTAAGAGATACATAAAAAACACTTTGCAATTCTATTTTATAAGAATTCGATTAACTAAGTTTAATAGTACTTAATATAGCTACTACAAAGTTGCGGTTGAAGCCGTTGATCGACAAGAAGGAAAATAGAGTTATATCAGCTGAAACTGATAAAGATTTTGTTGATTTCTTGGTTGACGTTCTTTATATACCTCTTGCTCAAGCGATCAAGATTGTAAAGAGTTCTGACTCATATGGTCCGATGAAGATGAAGTGTTTATAGAAGAGTTTTGAAGACCTGAAGGATTCATACTTTCGAGAATGTCTAACCAAGAAGTTCCTCTTGAATCCTGTCTTCCAACATTAGCTAAAGGTGTCCCTCAATTGCTCTCTGGAGCTACACACATGAAGTTGTGTTGGAGATCATGGTGTTCACAAGATCACTATTGGAGAGGTCAAGAAAGAAGAAGAGGAGATGGTCGAAGACAACCCTAAACTCAGCTCCTCACTTAGGGTCTAACCCTAAACGGTGCATTGTGTGTGTTTTGGTACTAGACCGGGTCAGCACTCAAGGCTTGGTCTAGAAGGTGTTGGTATACTATCCATGGCCCATGTCCAGCAAGTCACTAATACTTGGCTTTATTATATAAGTGTAACCAAACAAATGTAACTGAATATTATCCATGTAACTAAACAAAGCCTATAAATCACTAACAACCTAACATGGGAATATTCCCAAGGTTGTTAGTGATTGTGCTTGTATATAAGCAGCAGAGTTCTATGCTGCTCTTTAAGGAATCAAGAAAAGATTTACATTTATAAACTATTTTTCTTTTCTCCTTCAATCTGACTTGGTATCACACCACCTTCAAGCCTTCAATGGCAACTTCAAATGATTCCTCATCTTTTAGCTCAGACTCCATTGGATCCATCTTCTTGAACAACTCATCTTTCTCCTCAAAAAACCTGCACCTGCATTCAAATAGAAGTGTCAATAACATTCGCCTTGATAGAAGCAACTATCTTTTATGGAAAACCATTGTTTTGCCTATGATTAAAGGTAATAAACTGTGGTGTTTTATCACTGGAAAAAAGGTATGTCCTCCTAAGTTTGTTACAAACGCTGAGGGCATTGTCACTGAGAATCCAGAGTTTGAAGAATGGGTGGCTAAGGATCAACTGCTACTTGGGTGGCTGTACTCCACTATGAGCCCTGAGATAGCAGCTCAGTTGATGGAAGAACAGTCAGCTCAAGATCTTTGGGAGGCTACTGGCAAGTTGTCTGGTTCACAGACTAGAGCTAGGATTACATATTACAAGGCTAAGTTTCAAAGAACTCGTAAAGGAGCCTCAACAATGTTTGAGTACTTAAATAAGATGAAAATGATATATGACAACCTAATCCTAGCTGGTTGTCTAACTTCTATTGATGTTTTTTTTAAGACAAGTCCTTGCAGGTCTTGATTCAGATTATACACCCATTGTGGTCAGTCTTGCTGATAAGGAAGGTTTGGGATGGCTTGACTTACAAAAGGTTGCTCACGTATGAAAGCAGGCTTGAGCAACTCATTGGTTTACAAAATTCAGTGTCTAACATCAATATCTTCAGTGCAAATGTTGCTCACAGAAGTGACTCAAAGCAACAACTCACTAACTCTAATCAGAGAGGGTTTTTTCCTAATAATAAAGGTTCTAACAGAGGTTACAGAGGCAGATCTGAGTTTAATCCTAACTATGGCACTAGAGGAAGGAGTAACGTTTACAGGGGCAGAGGAGGAAGGTTCTCACAGAACAAGCCAACCTGTCAAATATGTAGCAAGTATAATCACTCTGCCGTAGTTTGTTATTACAGGGATGATCCCTCAATTATGGGCTCTACCTCCTCAGAGCACTCTAGATCATAAGGAGATCAGAGTGATCTATTGGCTACACAAGACACTACAGGGGAAGGGGTTTGGTATGCTGACAGTGGTGTTAGTCATCATGTCACATGGAGCACCAGTCAGATGACTCAGACGACTAAGTACTCAGGTAACAAATCCATACTTGTTGGTAATAGTGAGAGGCTTCCCATTTCCCACATTGGTCAGTCTACTTTACAATCTTTAACCAGGAAACCTATTTTCTTAAAACCTATTCTTCATGTTCCTAGGATTAACAAAAATCTACTTTCTGTTTTTCAACTAACCAATCATAACAATGTTTTTGTGGAGTTTCATAAGGGTTTATGTCTTGTGAAGGAAAAGGCAACAAGGAGTATCATGCTCAGAGGGAGGTTTGAAGATGGACTCTACAAGATGGATAACTTCTCTAAGTCACAATCTGGTCTAAATCTATGTGTCCCTAGTGTTTTCTCTACTGTTGTATCTCAATCTATCAGAGATGGATGGGAGAAGAAGCTTGGCCATCCATCTCAGAGTGTATTAGCTACCGTTCTTAGATCATGTAAGTTGAACTCTGTTTTGACCAATACAATCACCTTTTGTGAGGCTTGCGAGTTGGGAAAATCTCACAGTCTACCTTGTTATGTTTCTAGTTCTCATGCTACAAATGTTCTTGACTTAATACATACTGATGTCTACCGCCCTGCTCCTACTCAATCTATTGGTGGGTGTAAGTACTATGTGTTGTTCTTGGATGATTTCTCCAGGTACACTTGGCTATATCCCATCGGGGATAAAAGCCAAGTGTTTGAAGTATTCAAAAGTTTTAAAGCCCTGGTTGAAACTCAGTTTGAAAGGTCTATCAAAGTTGTTCAAAGCGACTGGGGTGGTGAGTTTAGGCCATTGATCTTACTAGCTAAGGAAAGTGGTTTCTTGCTGCGTAGGTCTTGTCCTCATACCTCAGCCCATAATGGTAGGACTGAGAGAAAATATAGGTATATTATGGAAACTGGGTTAACCCTTTTATCTCAGGCTCACCTACCTTACAAATAATGGATTGAAGTTTTTGAAATTAGTGTTTACTTAATAAACAGACTTCATGCACCTATTCTCCATAATAAATCTTCTTTTGAAAAACTTTTTCACAAAGAACCTAACTACCTAAGTCTGAAAACTTTTGGGTGCTCTTGTTTTCCCTGCCTCAGACCCTACCAAACACATAAATTTCAATTTCATTCTATAAATTGTATCTTTCTGGATTATAGTCAAAGTCACATAGGTTACAAGTGTCTTAGTTCTAGTGGTAGGGTGTTTGTCTCTAGAATTGTTGTGTTTAATGAGGATGAATTCCCTTTTCACACTGGTTTCCTAAATACACACCAAAATGAGTTAGTTTTCAGATCTTCTGTTAATCTTTGGTTGCCTAGTCTTCCTACAGGTCTTGTGACAAATGAAAAGGTATCCTCTGAGGTTTCTAACTCTGCAGCTCCAACTGAACAACATACACCTTTATGTCCTGCCCACTTGTGGCAATAGAGCTCTACCCCAAGACCTCTAACTGTTTATCCTAAGGTAACTAGTCTATCACACTCACAGTCTTTATCAACAGCTACTCCTTCACACTCAAATCTCACAAATATCAGCAACAAAAAATATCCAAAGTCTACACCTACACTGACCATCTACAACAACAAGATACATGATTGAAAATTTTTATGGGGGATCCAACTTTACGTTGTAGAAGATTAAACTGAAATCTCTATTGGTACCGTAAGGTCTGTGGAACACTTTGGAGAATAAGTTACCAGAGGAGATGAAAGAAGAGGAGAAACAAGATCTTCAAGAAAGGATTTTGTGCTGGATTTTAATGAGTGTGAAAGACTTCGTAGATACCATTATGTATGGTAAGGATACGTTATAGCTAGCAGATGTCAAATGGCCACTGAAATCAAAGGGTATGAGATAGTTGCAGCCAGATAATCAACAAGAAGGGGAAGGTCTTATGACTAGGGAAAGATCTAGAAGCAAAGCGAGTTCTTTAAGAAGGAAGAACTGGAGGTCCAAGTCAAAGGTAAAGCACTCAAACTGTTATGAATGTGGTGATCAAGGTAATTATAGAAGAGATTATCCGAAACTGAATGGTAAGAAGGGAAATCAAAAGGAAAATGCAACAGACATTGTTGAAGGTGTGAACGATTCCGACGATATTGAAAATAGTGGTAGAGGAGATGTATTATCTGTGAGTTCAGACTTTGGGAAAAACTCTTGGGTACTTAATTGTGGCGCTACATATCGCATGTGTGAGTTCAAGCAGTAGTTCGATACTTACAAACCAATACAGAGAACTGTCGACTTAGGGAATAATCATTCGTTAACTGTTGGTGGTATTGGTAACGTTAGAATCAGCATATTTGACGGGGTTGTTACAATCTTGACGTGCTAGCATGTTCCTCGGTTAAAGAGTAACCTTATATCTCTTGGGACTCTAGACTCTCGGGGTTACAAGTACCGTGCAGAAGACGCTGTAATCAAAGTTACAAAAGGCTCAATGGTATGTATGAAGGGCAGTTTGCAGGAGTGTCTTTACATTCTCATGGGAAGTGTTGTTATGGGCGATGTTACAATCGCATCATCAGGGAGTAATAGCAAAAGTAGGCAGGATCAAAATAAGTTGTGGTAAACAAACTACAGTATAAAGCACCATCATTAGGATTTTGTGAGCACTGTGTTTGGTGAACAAACTAGAGTCAAATTTAGCAAATCGGCTGTAAGAAGGACTAAAAGGACAGTGGACTACATTCACTCAGATCTTAGGGGTCCAAACAGAATTTCATCCAAGAGCGGAGCCAGATACTACATGAGTCTGATTGATGATTATTCAAGGATAGTGTGGGTTTACTTTATGAAAACGAAAGATGAGGCATATTCAACATTTTTCAAATGGAAGACGATGATTGGGAAGCAAAGGGGAAGAAAAATCAAACGTCTTAGGACAGATAATGGGTAAGAATATTGCAACCGCGAGTTCAACAAGTTCTGCGAAGTTGAGGGAATAGTGCGCTATCGCACTTGTTCTAGAACACCACAATAGAATGGAGTCGTAGAAAGAATGAATAGAAATCTTTGTGACAAGGCAAGAAGTATGCTCTCGCATTCCGGTGTGGGAAAGGATTTTTGGGTTGAAGCTATCAATAAAGCGTGTTACTTGGTGAATCGGTCTCCATCAACGGCTATTGATTGTAAAACTCCTTTTGAGATTTGGTCTGGATCGTCGGTTGATTATGAACATTTGAGGGTGTTTGGTTGTCCTGTGTATGCTCCTGTGCGAGATGGTAAGCTTGAACCGAGGAAAAAAGAGGTGCATATTTATAGGAAATGCTACTAGAGTGAAAGGATATATGTTATGGTGTACCTCTCCAAAGTCTCCACATTTTCTCATCAGTATGGACGTTTTTAAGGAGTTTTCTTCGATAGACAGTTAGAAAGAAGTAGGAGAAATAGTTGAATCAGGATTGGTTGTGAGTAAACAGGTGGAGCTTGAAGTAGAATAAGTTCCTAACATGTACAATAATTCAAGTGGTTCTGAGGTGGATCCAGAATCAGGAGGTGAATCATCAGCAACGGATGATAGTAACGATGATGCGTCAAAACCAGAACAACAACCTTATAGCATAACATTGGGCAGAGAAATATGAGATATTAGACTTCCAAAAAGGTATGTGAATCTAGTTGCATATGCTCTGTCAGTTGCAGAAGAAGTTGAGATGCAAGAACCTAGTAGCTATAGAAAATCTATAGCGAGTTCAGAGGCAGATCGATGGATTGGTGCTATAGGGGAAGAGATTGAATCTCTTCATGAAAATCAAACATGGAAGCTTGTTGAGTTTCCTAAAGGACAGGAGATAGTAGGCAGTGAATGGGTGTTTAAGAAAAAAGAAGGTAATCCAGGGGTTGAGGCATCTCGATTCAAGGCAAGTTTGGTCGCTAAGGGTTTTACTCAAAGGGAATGAATCGAGTTCAATGAAGCGTTTTCTACATTGGTGAAGCATACTTCGATTCTAGTTTTGTTAACCATAATAGTTTATCAAGATTTAGAGCTTGAGCAGTTGGATGTAAATAGTATGTTTCTACATCGTGAATTGGATGAGCAAATCTACATGAGACAACTATAGGGATTTATCGAACCTAATATTGAGGACAAAGTTTGTCTGCTGAAAAAGTCACTGTATGGATAAGTTCTTTGTAATCCAAATACATACTCGAGTAGATTTTGACTCCATCTCATGGTATGAACTGGTTTTCAACATGAACCTCTCATTTGGCCCGATGTTCAACACTCTAACTCTCGGATACTTGTATTCTTTGATGTAAAGAACGTCTTTTGGAACTTGTTATTCTTTTCGACGATGACGAATCATCTTTACCTCTCCGGACCTGCTTTGGTTTCTTAAAGACATTAAAAGTATTTTAGGTGTTTATGTTGTATTTAAAAGAGAATTTTGTCGAGGGAGAGTAAGAATAATATTTTACTTAGAGTAAAAAGAATTTAAGTGTGAAAAAATTAAATGAATGAGAAAAGTATTAATATAATTGTTCTTTCTTGGAATTCAAATACTCAAATTCGCAATTCGAATATTTGAATTGCATTAACGGCTAGTTATTGAAACTAGTTATTTTTGCTCATGTCATCAGTTTGGATATCCAAACTTTGAATGACTAGTTTATTCAATCTAGTCGTTGGTAGCATTACCAATTCGGATATCCGAATTAAAGACTCGGGTATCCAAATTGGGTTCGATTTTACTTTTTGTGGTGAAACAAATTGTGATCATCCCCTATTAATAGAGGAGAAACACAATCCCTTATTCACCATCTCCTAATACTACTCTAATCTTTTTAATTCTTCTACAAGTTCTGTTAAAGCATCTGTTACTCATTGTAGTTTATCTACTTATACTTTCAGAATATTATACTTTCAGAATAGTTTCTCTCTTTTTCTGATCAAATATTTTATTTGATAAACCAATCAAATTGGATTGTGGTAAGAGTATACTAGATGAATTAATAACTTTGTATATTTTATCCACTTATTTGGTTGTTATAGTAGTTTAGATATTTGTTTGTATTGCTTGTTCTTTGTTTATTTCTATTCTAAAGAAACCATAAATAATTTTTTTATTTGTGATATTAGTTAGTATTAGCCTAAATTTACCGTTTATTAATTGCGATATTAATTTTGATTAGTTTTTTATTGCATATTTTAAACAAAAATCACAATCTTATAATTTATTTTCTTAATCATTTTTTAAGTTTTTAAATGGCTGGACAACATAGTAAACCTAATGTTCACGAACCCGTTATAGTCAATCTGAAGTCGATAGATGTTATTCCCCAAGATTCCCCTCACATTGAAATATTCTCCTCCCACGAAAATGATGGTGCTAGTGGTGGGTCGAGGTCTCGTAGAAAACATCTTCGACATTGGATTCCCCTTACAATTGCTCAAGATGTTATGTTTATAAGGCCTTAAATATAAATTATGGCACCAGCGGTATGGCGAGACATTTAAAATCTCATAATATTATCGACATTTTAAAAATTCACGAAGAAGGGAATAATATTATAGACCCTTAAATCGCTCTTGTTTTTAGTTTAATGAAGGTGGGTATATGGAAGAAACAACCATTTATATGCTTGGGGATTTACCATCTTTTGGATATACCGATAGTTGGAGATAAGAAAATTAGATGCAAGTTGGGATAAACCCACAAGCCAATCGCATTCCACGTAGCTCTATGCAATCGTTAGCCTTTAAATATTATTTAAAAAACATTATTGGTACTATGCTAGCTTTTCTATGAAATGTTTATATTATTAGTGATATAGCTACTTTTACTGTTACCACGACCCATATAATGAAGAAAACAATAAGTATAAGAAATTAAAAATTTATCACTAACTTCCTAATATTTGAACAACATAGATTCAATATTTTAACAAAGGGAAAAAATAAAGATATAAGGTATCTCTTGAAAACAATTTGTAGAGATAAACTATAGAGAGAAAAAGAATTAAAGAAATCGTGAAAAATATGTTTGAAACTTTTATAGAGGCGATAATGCTAAATTAGAACCATTAGATTGAGAAACAAATAAATTGATGAGATTATATCCTCATTGGAAATGATGTAGAGTAGAAAAGGTTTAAGATATTTGTATTTTACGAATCAACACCTAGAATCAAAACTATTTACCAATAACCAGAAAAGGTTTGGAAAAATACTCATAACCACATAAGTTTAGAACTTGATTACCGATAACCACATGAACTATAGTTTAATACAAATATACCCCTTAATATATATATATATATATATATATATATATATTCTTTTTTTGTTTAAAAAAAAAATCTTCATATCTTTAAAACTATAGCTCCAAAAAAATCTAAAAATATCATTTCTTTTTTTAAGACGAACAAAATTAGAGCAAACTACATTTTTTAAAATTTGTTTTATTCTATTTTTTGCGAAAATAAGAGTAATCTAGTTGCGAAATTACTCTATGAAAAGTTTTTAGTTTTTTTTTAAAATGTCATGTATTTCAAACCTTAGCTCCAAAACATACAAAATATTATTAGTATTAGAAACGTTTATTGTTTTTTTAAATGTCATATCTTTCAAACTATAGTTCCAAAAAAATTCTAAAGATACCATTTATTTTGTTTTTAAAGACGAACAAAACTAGATCAATGAAATATATTGTTTTCAAATTTTTTACTATTTGTGGTTGCGAAAATAGGAGTAATCTAATTTACGAAATTATTCTAAAATAAAAACTTGTCTTTCAGAATAAAGAGTAATTTAGTTGCGAAAAAAATAATTGTATTCGATTTGCGTTATTTTGTCAAAAAACAATTCTCCAAAAATATTACTAGTAGATTTAGTTTTTATCATCTTTAAAATGTTAGAAATATATTTATTTTTTAGAAAAAAAAAGTTGAGTTATATCTATGTGGCTTTAAAGGTTAAAATAACAAATAACACAATTTGTCAAAAATGAAAGATCAAATAAAATAATTTCTTTGTTAAAAGTAATTGTTTTATGTGAATTTTGTTGTATAAATCTACCATTTGAGAGATGTGTGAGTTTGAAATTTAAAAAGAAGTCGAAAAGCAGAGAAAAGCAATTACAAAAAATTGATATTTATTGTAGTTTTTATGTGGTCTGGTATTATTAATAAAATTATAAAAATTAATGATTATCGATATATTTTATTTTTTTAAAAAAAATAATTATTGGCATATCCAAAGACTAATAACCAGACCTTTCTTATGCTGAAAATTAGTCGATATGAGTTTCGTATTCGACCGTATGCCACTCTCGGATTATTGTAAACATAAATTGGATAAAATACAAATAAGTATTAAAAAGAGATCTTTGTTCACACAACTAGCAAAGAACCAATACGTGAAAACACACATAATTTAGCTAGTTTTGTAAGAAAGTCCCAGATTCAACTACTAGAACCTGTAAGACTTTTTTTATTTGAGTATTATACTGATGTTAAACCAAACGTATCGGTTTTTTAATATGGTAAAACAATTTTAAATGATGACCCATTATTGATTGTTTTTATACTTACATTAATATTCAATATCAAGATATAATAAATAAGTTGTTTTTGTTTATTTTATATATTTATAATTGTGTTTTATTTTTATCTTAGGGTGACAAACCGTATCCAACAATAGCGAACAGAATATATATATTAATATATATAAATTTTGGTACAATAGTAATAACTCAATTTCGTAATGCTTACTAACTAATAAACTTAATGATTTTTTTTTGCCTCCGGGGTAGCCGAGTTGGTTGAGTATGGCATTCTTTATGACCAAAAGGTCATGAGTTCGAGTCCCTCTACATACGCTTTCTCGCCTGAGCCTGTCACCTTGTGTGGTTTACCTTCTGGCGTTGGTTTGCAGGCTATCACGTCAGACTGAGGGTTTACCCTGTGCGCACTCATTGCACTCTGAGTAGCGACTGCGGATTCCCTCCAAAAAAAATTAAAAAAAAAAAAAATTAATGATTTGAAAAGTTTGGCAATTGAGATTGAAACCGCACTAAATTATTTATATATATTATATATTCTCTGTATAAATATATATCGGTACTTACTATCCGAAGTAGAACAGACGTTAAACTTCTCCACTTCTGAAATTTCAGTCTCCAATCCAAAGGAGGATAATGATTCATCTTATTCGAAGTAACGCATCCAAGACTCTTCGGTTTTGTACATCATTCAATACATTTAAATAAAAAGTGTCACTCTTTAGAGGAAGAGTAAAGATTCACTCGAAATTAATGTATTTTTCGCTGATGCGACGAATCAACACTCTTGGGTTTTAACATCATTGGTTAAGACTTAAGAATATATACAGTTACCAGAAAAAGGAGTAATTACTTTTAGTTAGATGAAGAGTCAAGAGTCAGGAGTCAGTTGCTATTAATCTATTATTTTGGCTGTCATATATTTATATATGCCTAACAAAGGGAATGTATGAACTTAGTAAACACTAAACTAGACTAAACACAGTTAATGGTGACCTTGAAACTTGTGACAGCGAAGAAAGATGGTAAGGTTCTGTATGCTGAAGCAGAGAAAGACTTTGTAGATTTCATGTTCAACTTTCTTTCTTTGTCTCTTGGGACCACCCTTCAGCTCCTAACAATAGAAAACATGGATGGTTCCTTGGGCAATCTGTCTTGCAGCGTACAAAATATGGGTGATAGATACATGAATGATGAACTTGCTAAAGAATTTCTATTGAAGCCGCTGTTAAACCCTTTTAGAAATATTCCTAGGTTGTTTCGAAACATGAAAGAACCGTCCTTGGCTACAAAAACCTTTTATAGATGTAATGGAACAAGCTATAAGAGCAACTGCAGTACCGCCAAGCATAAACTACAAGTCAAACGTTACTCTGACTGCAATGAATTTATTTCAAATTATCCCGATGTTAAATGTTATTGCTCCTCGCCCATGGACTCGCCCGCAACGTTTAAAGATTCATATAATGAGTATAGCTCCGATGCAGGAGGTTATGTGAAAGGAGGGGCGACCTACATGGTGATGGATGATTTGACAGTGAAGCCGATTGATACAGAATCTATCTTGTGTCTGCTTGATCAGTTTAATTTGAGAGATGCTGGTTCTTATGAGAAAAGAGTTGTCTATGTCGGTACTAAAGAGGTAATATAATTTTTGTCTTTTTTTGTTTGTTTTTAAGGAAACGTTACTTATTGTTCTTATTCTCTTTGGTAGGCTGTGAAGCTGCTTAAGGCTACCTTGAAATCTAAGACATTCTTAGTGATGTTTTCATTCAAGTCAAAGAAGAAAAAATACCAGCACCAGCATCAGAATGATGGACAACTTAATATAGCAATTTGCTTTCCTTTCATAATAAGAGCTTTATCTGTGTGCTAGTTACTGCAAGTTTGATACTTGGGATCTAGTCGTTCATTTATCGTTTTTGTGGGCTCAGTTTTCGGTTATGCGTTGAGACTTTTCTAAATAATGATAGTCTTTCGTTTCTGCAAGAAGATTCGGTAATTATTTATTTCCGTAAAATATTACTATTGAAGGACTATTGAACTTTCATCTTTTAAACTAGTATTGGATAGCGTCTATCATTTTAGTAATATTTATCTCGTTTTTTAATGAAATGTTCTCTAATAGTCACACCGACCCAAAATTGATCAGAATTCGGACCAAATGAAATCGTAGTAATCTTCTAAACCATTTCTAAAACATACATTTGGTATTATTTACCATTTCTAAAATTTGCATTCAACATTTATTTTATTCATAGCTATGTATCAATATCTACTCAGGGTGATAACAATTTGTTTTGAATTAAAAATATAAATAACTTAGTTTTCAATAAAAAAATCAATAATTCTTTGTTTTGAATGGAAAACATAGATAACATTTTGGTCTTGAATTAAAAGTACTGATAACCATCTTTTAGTTTAAAATATATTTTTAACCGTTTTTTTAATTTAAAATATTCAAAAATTTAATTATTTTTCGGGACACTACAAATATGTTTTAACTACGTAATTACGTGCAATTTCTAGGTTTATTCTATGTATATACGTCTAGGTTTTATGACATAAACTGATAAAGCTAGAAAATTTTGATAATATTAAACAACTTTGAAAAAAGGAACCTATATCTGATAGGTAAATATCCCCTTTAATAGTCTCAAAATTCAATTCCGAAGTGGGGTCTTCAGAATTTTGTGAATTTGTGTTCCTAGCTTTAATTGATGCAAAACTCTTATCATTCTTATATATCAAAAGTTCTTCTCTAAAAATTTTGGATAGGTTTCGAAGAAGAAGATGGATTCTTTCAAAAGCTATAATCCCATGGTACATAAAGAAACTAATTGTAACTAAGGACTAAACAAACCAGAAAGACCGGTTGCAAACGAAAAACAACTTTAACTTAAATCAAATCCCAATTATGCAACCACCTTCTTAAAAAGATGTGTGGGTACATAAATTAAAATTAGTAATAGTAAAAATGAACATAAAAGATTGTAATAATCCTAAATTTAAAAAAAACAATTGAGTAATATAAATAAAAATGACTTTTTAGACTTAGAAGAAATTTTTTAGTAAACCTCAATTTTGAAATTCTCAAACTTAAATAAGAACAAAAGACAAACAACTAAAGAAACTACTAATATTGAAAATTCTAAAAATGATAAAAATAATATTATAGAAAATACACATTTGAATTCAAACTTAAAATGTGATTCAAATGACAATTCAAGCAAGGAAATCATTGTTGCTTTCCACACAATTAACTTAGGTACAACTTTTATCATTTACAAAGAATTGGACAACTTTTTAATTGAGAAATTCCCTCCCAAAATGGCTTCATCTGGCAGCCTTCATTGCCTCCCATAAAGGAAATGTTTTCTGCCACACAAGATGAAAAAAACATAAGTATAAGTAAAAAACTTATAAAATCTTAAGGTTTTCTGCCCATGACATTGGCAATAAAGAAATCTAATAACCTCTCAAATAACCATTATACAAAATCATCATAAATGAAAATTAGCTGCTAATTAGGTATCAAAATAGGCACTTAGGAATCATTCAAATTGCGTTTCATTGAAAGCAAAGTCCATGCTGCCTTGCAGGCTATAATTTTATTAAAAGCATTAATCTATGCTAACTTATACTAGAAAGCTGAATTTTAGTTATTAATTTAGACTATGCTCATATACTATCAGGATTATTATACTAACATTCTTATGATAAGACATAGTTCATTCTTCAAAGGAGAAAGAAAATACAATCTATTCATTCAACTAATCTCCAGCAAAAGCCAATAAAGTGTTGAAGTTCTTCAAGGTTATTTTTCAAAGGAATTAAAGAACTCAATCCATAATTTTGAGAAAATCAAGAGTTATATCAAAATATTCAACAAAGGCAAAATTATATGGGTCAACCATTTTGGCCCATCTTGTAACTCTATTTTCATTTAAGGCCTTATTAATAAAGGTTCATGTTCTCTGAAAATAATAATAATAACGTATAATCGTAGGCTTAACATAAGCCTTATGAGGCTTGTTTATTTTAGTGGGTCAATAGAGCTCAGAGGCTACAATAGTCTCTATAAATGTACCGTATCACCCTTTTGGTGGAGGGTGAAAATTCATTATTCTATCATGTAATTTTTATTCTCTCTTTATATATATATATAAATTACCTATCAATTCTTGGTGACTCGATTTTGTGCTCCTCAGATGTTATCCTCAATTGAGGACCTGGATCTTGTCAGATAAAATACCGATGATATAAAAAGAAATGATGGAAAAATCTCAAGCTATAACACGCACGTCACAATGATTACATCATCGCTACATGTACATATAAATAACCCACTTGCAGAAGGAAGTGTCAAATTTAAAGATAACATAATATTTCCAAACATATAATTACTTAGAAAAAAAAAATCATTATTTAAACAAAGCACTAACTATAAAAAAAAATTATTCTTAATTGGTTTTAGCCAAAGTAAGCAAAAGTTCATGTGGTAAAATCAACAAATAGTAAATTAACCATTATGCTTACTTTTTAAGAAGGATTAAACAGGTTAGTCAAAATATATAAATTCCAAAGTGTAATGAAAGAATAAATCTATTCAAGCATATATTTACTCAAAGCATATGATTATTTGGGGGAAAAATAAAGTGTTTGCAATGCAGATCGTATTAAATACACAAATATTATAGTTGACAAAGAAATAATAATTTGCTTCGACTTGATATGTTAACTCGTGCTTCATAGCATTTATATTCATTCCTCGAGAATTATTAGGTGACTAATAATAATTTTAAAAAAAATCAAAGAATATTTTTCTTAAAAATTATATTATTTCCCTCATCTTTTAATAAGTGTTAGATGGACTAGCAGAATACCTATACAACCATGATAGGATATAATTAACAAAAACTAAATCTGAAGCAAAAACAAAGACATCTAAAACAAAAATAAAGAAAGGCAAAACAGAAAAATAAGTATTTTACAAGGAACGAGGCTATGGAAGCATCATCAATAATAAATCGAAGATTTTAAAACAATGGTAAAATTTTCAAAGATCTAGTATTATTCAAGAAAATCAATTAAATGAGAAAAGATTCTTCAACAATAACAAAAAACACAATGAATAAAAAACACATGCCTCGACAAAAATCAAAGAAGGCCTCAACCGGTAACACTACTGCTTCGGACAACATTTGGCTAGTCTTCTTTTGTTACTCTCATCAAGACTAGATGACTACGAATAAGAGTGTAACTATTCCAACCTAAACCAATCTGCTCATAATCTTATCAAAGTATATAAATATTTATTTAGACTAAATCAAAGATACACTAAACCATATATTTTAGAGGTTAGAGACATATTAACTATTAACCTCTAATATATGAAACATATTTATTATAACATGATATGTAAATAATAATCTAACTTCAATGGAGAGACCTAACATAAATTTATATTTATTTTTACTTAATTATTATTTATTTGTTATGTGCTAAAACATTTACTAATATATTCATAAATTAGTCTCTACTGCAACTGAGATTTATGATTTTATTTTCGATAGTCTTATTGTTAATTATATTAGATTGAATTGAAATTTACATTAAACGATCATACATTTAACAAATCTAATAATTTAAATTGAATATTTTTATTTTGTAGATTTGAAATATGAGAATTTCTAAACAAATTTACAAATTTGACAAATATAGTCTATTAATTTAAATAATTAATAGTTAATATTCTAAAATTCTAAATAATGAATATATTTTTATAAATTTATTATTAAATATTTAAATTTGTTACCCATAAATATATATCTGTATATTTTTAATGGATAATTTTTATATATAAATAAATAACTATCCGATATTTTTGAAAATGTTTCAGAATCCAATGAGCTTGCGTGTGGATATATATATATATATATATATATATATATATATATATATAAAAGATTCCAATCAATTAACTTTCAAAAGGTGGAGTAAAGTATGTTTGTTATATATACTACTTCATACATGTTCCATAGAATTAATTTTATCCTTTAATAATGATTACCTTCCTTTTTATACAATAAAATAAAATAGTAGTTTTTATAGAGATTATAAAATAATATAGTTTATAAACAATGAGTTGGATTTTTAGTTTTTTCTAAAACTATTATTTTAAACCTATTTTTTAAAAATATTTAAGGTTTATTAATTACATTTTAATTTAAAATTATTTATTTTGAACAATTAGATTTTGTTTGTTTTAAAAACATTAAATTTATTTTCCAGATATGATTTGGAAAGACACTTCAAACCTTATTTAATAAACTTTCGATCTTTAAACAAAATTGGATTAAAAAAATTAATTTATTTTGAAAAAATTGAAATTAAACTGATTTTTTTAGAATCGTTTAATTAAAAAGAAAACTGATATAAAAATTGAATTCAAAATCATTTAAAAATTGTTTTGTATTAAAAAATTCAAAAGTTTGACAATATCAACCGACCACCATCATCGGTTATCGCTACTGTTTTTTTAACAAAACCCGTTACTTTGTCAAATATATATACACAGTGAATATGTAGAATAAATTTGTATTTTTTTATTATTATTTGCATGAATAAAAACAAGTAATGGCATCGGAAATAGTGCAGTAACTACTGTAGACGAAGAAAACTCCACTTGAAACGAAGGGATTCATGAAACGAAGTGTCAAGAGTCATTTGGACTTAATTAGCGTCTGCCTGTTACCTTGTATTTTACCCCTACCAAGATATATAATATGACTATATCTATATCACATTGCCAGACTATTATTTCGACTAACAAAGTTCGATAGTACCTAATATGGCAAGTCCAAAGTTGCGCTTGAAGCTGTTGATCGACAAGAAGGAAAACAGAGTTATATTTGCTGAAGCTGAAAAAGATTTTGTTGATTTCCTCTTTGACCTTCTTTGCTTACCTATTGCCCAAGTGATCAAGATTCTCAAGAGTTCTGACACCTATGGTTCCTTGAAGTCTTTATATAAGAGTTTTGAAGACATGAAGGGTGAATACATCCAGTATGGTGTAACCAAGACGTCGCTTTTGAATCCTTGTATTCGGCCACTTGTCATGGATGTTCCTAAACTTCTTCCTCAACCTACACAGATGAAGTTGTATCGTTGTTGGAATTGTTCCGAGGTCAGGTGGCATCATTTTACCTCTTGTTGCTATTCGAAAAAGATTTGTGAAGTGTGTGTCCATGGGTATCCGGTCCAGGGTTATGTGAAAGGCGTGTGTACATACATAGTGATGGATGATTTATCTGTTACACCAGCGTCAACGATGGCTGGAATTACTCTAGTACTTAACTACAAAGACACAGATGCCCTTGAAGAAAGGGTAGTGGATTTTGGGGCAGAAGAGGCTATAAAACTGCTGAAGGCTTCTATGTATTCGGAGACCGTGCTAACCGATATATTCCTTGTTAAGAGTGGTGGTGTCTCTGATGTGCCCATCAAATCTGGAGTTTGAGATTTACGAATCTATTTCACCGCTCACTGTAATTCAAAGAGTGTTTCTTCCATTGCCTCATTGTTCACAGTTCTTTCTCTTCGAATTTAAACTCAAGTGGCTTTATCTGTTTTTTTGATTTATGATAGAATCTACCTCATTTTGCACTTCTATTAATTTCATCCATTTAGAATGAGAATTTAGTAGAAGTCTATCGAACACGAGTCAATCGGTTTACACTTCTCTTGTTTCTTATAATATATATTTCAGAATTTCAACCTATCCAAATTCCATTCAACCAAATTGATACATTAAGTCAAATTTAAGAAGATGAAGAAGATAAAGAAGGAGTTTGTATTGATTGTAATTTCTCAATTCTTAAAGATCTGTTCAGAATATATATATATATAGATAGATAGATATAGATATATATAGTAGGGTGAGAGTGTAACAATTTTGGGAATATTCCTATATGAGGTTGTTACACACTGTTACAGTTTGTTTGGTAACAATGATAACACTATTCTTGAAGGCTTAATACATAGATTGGGCTTCAATACTTTGTGTGTGACCCATGCTTGTATAAGACTTGACTCAGCTAGTGACCCAAGTCCAACTGATCAAAACCCGGTCCATTACAAAACACAGTCAAAGACGGTCGTTTAGGGTTTTGAGTTGAGTGACGAGCTCAGACCAGTGTTGTCTTCGACAAGCTCCTCACTTCTTCCCTCACTGGTGTGCATGGTGGTCTTGTGACCAACACCACTTATGACATCCCCCTTCAAACGCACCGGCGACTCTGAAAGCCCAAGTTTGTCAAGAAGATGCACGAATCGCGATGAACTCAGAGCTTTGGTGAGGAAATCAGCAATCTGATCCAGACCCTTGTAGTACTTGATCCCTTTGAAAATGGACATCTAACTCTATATGTTTGGTGCGAGCATGAAATATAGGGTTGGAGGCTAAGGAACTGGCGCCCAGGTTATCACACCACATAACCGAAGGTGGTATGAGATGAATCTGAAGTTCAGTGAGCAGCGACTTCAACCAGATGAGCTCAGTAGAGAGATTGGCTAAAGCACGATACTCCGATTCAGTGGAGGAACGAGCGACAACATTCTGTTTCTTGGATGACCAAGAAATAAGGGTTTCGCCAAGGAAGACACAGTACGCCCCCACACTGCGACGGTCATCTGGGGACGAAGCCCAATCAGCATCAGAATAGCCATGAAGTTGTAGATGATAATAGGGCTTGATGTGAAGACCCATCCACCGTGTGCCAGATAAGTACCGAACAACTCTTTTAAGACTTTGCCAATGTATAGATGTAGGATTTTGCTGATGCTGACTTAGACTGTTGACTGCAAAGGATATATCTGGTCTAGTATGCGTTAGATACTGCAAAGCGCCTAACAGGCTTCTATACTGTGTAGGAAAAACCAGTGGAGAGCCATCAGAAGAGGAGTGCTGAGTACCAGCTACCATGGGAGAGGGGCAAGGCTTGGACATGGACAGACCCTGTGCACAAAGTAAGTCTTCAATGTACTTATGCTGAGTTAGATAGAACCCACTCTGGTCACGATGAATTTCTATTCCAAGGAATAGATTGAGTGGCCCTATGTCCTTAAGTGCAAAAACAACATTGAGATTATGTATGAACTGTGTTAAGCATGCTGTGTCATTTCCTGTTACAAGAATATCATCCACATACACAAGAATTATGAGTATAGTTGTCTTAGAGAGTAGATAGAAAAGTGAAGAGTCTGCGTAGAGTTACAATATCCCCAACTGAGTAGAGTGTCCCTCAGTCTAGAATACCAAGCTCGAGGGGCTTGTTTCAGCCCATAGATGGCTTTATGTAGCTTGAAAATATGTGTAGGATAAGTAGAATCAACAAAACCGTGAGGTTGTGTCATATACACAGTTTCTTGTAGAACCCCATTAAGAAAAGAATTATTGATGTCAAGTTGCCTCACATGCTAGTCCTTAGAAACAGCAATAGTTAGAATCAGTCTAATAGTAGAAGCTTTAATAACTGGACTAAAAGTCTCATAGAAATCAACACCTGGTTTTTGATGAAAACCCTTAGCCACCAATCGAGCCTTGTACCTTTGAATAGAACCATCCAGTCCAAACTTGACTTTATATACCCACTTGCAACCAATTACATTAGGTGAAGTAGAAGCATGGACCAAGGACCAAGTTTTGTTAGCCATCAATGCTTTATATTCAGTAGTCATAGCATTTTGCCACTCAGGAAGCCCAACTGCCTCAGCAAAACAAGTAGGTTCAAATACATTGTTGTTGGTAGTGACTAGAGACCCAACATATGGCATTTTAGGCTTAGTAATTCCACTACGCAGTCTGGTTTGAATAGTGTGTGGGTTGGGTGATGGATGGTTAAGTGTTCAGGATTAGAAACAGGGAGCTCTATGGTCAAGGTAGGTGTTAGAGAAGTATTATCATTCATGTGAGTAGGGAATTTAGATGTGTCTAATGAAGAATCATGATAAATTGGTGGAGAAAATACCTTAGAGGGACCAGTAGGAGAGTGTTGAGTGGAGCTTTGTGGCTGCAAAGGAGCAGGGCACAGAGGTGTGTTCTGTTCAGTTGGAGCTGCAGAGTTGGACTCAGCAGAATATACCCTCTCATCCATCATAAGACCTGTAGAAATTTTAGGTAGCCAAAGATTGACTGACAGATGGGACACAAGCTCACTCTGATGAGTGTTAATAAACCCATTAGTGAAAGGAAACTCATCCTCATTAAAAACAACATTCCTAGAGATATATATCCTCCTAGTAGAACTGAGGCACTTATAGCCCTTGTGACTCTGACTATACCCATGAAACACACACTTAACAGAGTGGAACTGAAATTTATGACTTTGATAGGACCTGAGACAGGGATAGCATGAACATCCAAAGGTTTTGAGTGTTAGATAGTTAGGGACTTTGTGAAACAAGACTTCAAAAGGATATTTATGATGTATGATAGGTGTTGGGAGTCTATTGATCAGGTAGACACTTGTCTCAAATGCTTCAACCCAGTACTTGTAGGGTACATTAGATTGAGCTAGAAGGGTGAGCCCAGTTTCAACCACATGCCTATGCTTTCTCTCAGCCCTTCCATTCTGGGCTGAGGTATGAGGGCATGATCTCCTTCAAAGAAACCCACATTCTTGAGCCATAGGTAACAATAGTTTGAACTCACCACCCCAGTCACTCTGAACTGCCTTAATAGACCTATCAAATTGTGTTTCTACCAAGGCTTTGAAAATTTTGAACACTTCTAGAACCTGACTTTTGTCCCTGATGGGATACAACCAAGTATATCTAGAGAAATCATCTAAAAATAGAACATATTATTTGGACCCCCCAGTAGATTGAATAGGTGCAGGACCCCAAACATCTGTATGAATTAGATCAAGAACATTGGTAGAATGAGAAGTAGACATTGAGTAAGGAAGTCTGTGAGATTTTCCCAATTGGCAAGCCTCACAGAAACCACTTGAATTGTTCAAAACAGAATAAAGATTACAAGACCGAAGAACATTGTCTAGAACACTTGAAGATGGATGACCAAGTTTTTTATGCCATTCATCCTTGACAGACTTAGATACAACCGAAGATAAAACCCTGGAAACACCTAGATTTAGACCTCCTTGTGACTTAGAGATGGTATCCATCTTGTAAAGCCCATCTTCAGACCTCTCTCTGAGCAGAATAGTCCCTGTGGCCTTATCCTTCACCAGGCTGAAACATTTGTTAAATTCAACAAATACATTGTTATGATTAGTTAATTGAAAAACAAAGAGTAAATTCTTATTGATCCTAGGAACATTTAATATAGGTTTCAAAACAATAGGTTGTTTAGTGAAAGAATTTAGGGTAGATTGACCAATATGTGATATAGGAAGTCGCTCACCACTGCCAACTAGAATGTGTTTTGTACCTGAATACTCAGATTTCTAAGTCATTTGACTAGTGCTGCCTGTGACATGGTGACTAGCACCACTGTCAGCATACCAGACCCCTTCTCCTGATGAATCTTGGTATTGTAGTTAGACCCGCCTCTGTATCCTCTACCTGAGCCTCTGTTTTGGTTATAAAAACCTCTTTGATTAGTGTTGAAGGATTGCTGCTTTGAATCACTTCTGTGAGTGATGTTAGCACTAGAAATGTTAACAGCAGACATAGAATTCTGCAGACCAGTCAATTGTTCAAGTATGCTCTCATAAGTGAGCAGGCTAGTCTGTAAATCTAGCCACCCAAGTCCTTCTTTGTCAGCTAAACTGACAACAATTGGTGTGTATTCAACATCCAGGCAAGCAAGAACATGTGTTAGCAAATCATCTATCGAGGTGAGACAGCCTGCTAGGATTAGATTGTCATGAATCAGCTTCATTTTGTTGAGATATTCTGACATTGATGTAGTCCCTTTGCGAGTCATTTGGAACTCAGATTTGTAATATGTTACTCTGGCTCTATTCTGTGAGCCAGACAGTTTCCCAGCAGCATCCCAGAGACCCTTAGCAGACTCTTCTTCCATAAATTGAGCTGCTATTGCAGGGCTCATGGTGGAATACAACCACCCAAGTAACAACTGATCCTTAGCAACCCAGTCTTCAAATTCTGGGATGTCTGTGACATTACCCTCAGTATCTGTAACAAACTTAGGAGGGAAAGCCTTCTCTCTAGTAACAAAACTCCATAGCTTATTACCTTTAATCATAGGTAATGCAACAGTTTTCGATAACAAGTAATTATGTCTGTCAAGACGAATATTGTTGACATTGTTGATTGAATGTAATAGCAGGTTTTTGGTTGAGAAAGATGAACTGTTTGAGAGTATAGATCCAGTTGAGTCTGAGCTCAATGAAGAAGAATCATTAAGGTTTGTCATTGAAGGCTTTGAACAAGCTCTGATACCAAGTCAAATTTAAGAAGATGAAGAAGAGAAAGAGAGATTTTGTATTGATTGTAATTTCTCAATTCTTAAAGATCTGTTCAGAATACATGTAGATATATATAGTAGGGTGAGAGTGTAACAACCTTGGGAATATTCCCATGTGAGGTTGTTACACACTGTTACAGCTTGTTTGGTAACAATGATAACACTATTCTTGAAGGCTTAATACATAGATTGGGCTTCAATACTTTGTGTGTGACCCATACTTGTAAAAGACTTGACTCAGTTAGTGACGCAAGTCCAACTGATCAAAACCCGGTCCATTACAAAACACAGCCATAGACTGTCGTTTAGGGTTTTGAGTTGAGTGAGGAGCTCAGACCAGTGTTGTCTTCGACAAGCTCCTCACTTCTTCTCTCACTAGTGTGCATGGTGGTCTTGTGACCAGCACCACTTCTGACACATTAAGATTGTATTTTATGATTTACTTTTGACCTAAAAACCAAAGGAGGTAATGCTAACCGGTGTTCAAAGAAATTATAAAAAAAACTTCAATTTATTTTTTCATAGACAATTGACAAGTCCATATTTTAAATAAAATCAAATTCTTTTTTAAAGATTATCAAAAGATTCAGAAAAATAAATCAAAATTTTCCTAAAAAGTGTTTTTGACATCCTTTCAGATTTCTAAAACTATATATATATATATATATATATATATATATATATTAATTTAAAAAAGAATTAAAAAGAATTAATACTTTATAAATATTTTATGAAGTCTTGAGAATTCTACTGTTATTTGCATTTAATATTATAAAATATTTATGAGATTTTGAAAATTCAAAACTAATGAATTGCAGATTTTGAAAAATCTAAGAGTATTTGCGGTTGAGTGTTTTTATGCAAATCTTTATTGGTTTTGATCAATACATACAGTTAAGGATAGTAGTGTCGATGATGGTGGTAGGTAGAAGTGAATGAGAGGCTATGGTGGAACAAGATTAGGGTTTCGTGTTTGATCTGGGGCTTGTTTTTTAAAGGATTGAAGAGAGTAGTGGAAGGCTTGATGTCGGGTCGTTGTATGGGTCGAGACGGTTGAAGCATGTTCATAATATCAAAGATGGTTTGTGTGGTGACTTGGGTTTGAGATAAAGCCCAAGTTCTTCAATATGTAAATAGGTCTAATAAATGTAACTAAAAACAATCTAAATATAATAATAATTGTTACGCAACAATGCTTTAGCGGGCTCTCCTATGCTTTTGGAAGATTTGGTGACTCAATTATTAGCTGGTCTAGATACTGAGTGTACACCAATTGAAGTTCACCTAGCTAATAAAGAGGTGAAAAGTTGGGATGATGTTCAAGCTACCATACTGACTTATAAAAGTAGACTGGATCAACTAGGCAAGTTACAATCACCTATGGTTGATGTTAATTTGACCTATTCTAACAAAACTGATGCTAGGTCTTTCAGTAAAAACTACAGTCCTGGTTCAAGAAACACAGGCAGAGGACAGAGAAAAGGTATCTGCAGAGGAAGGTATTCACAAAACTACAACAACAACTACATAGGCATGCGTGCTTATAGAGGAAGATGAGGAGGTAGATTCAATTCTAATAAAAAGCCTATTTTCCAAATATGTGGTAAGTATGGCCATGAAGGTGCTTATTATTACTTCAAGGATGATCCTAGTGTTATGGGGAAACTTTATTCTGATCAATATAAGAGTGTTCAGGATCAGACTGCTTTAACTGTCTTCCAAGAGTCTGAAAGTACAGATGCAGGATAGTATTTGGACAGTGGTGCTTGTCACCATGTCACTAAATCTACTAAGAGGATGACTCAAAATGAAGAATACTCATGTACTTAACCTGTGATAGTAGGTAATGAAACTAAACTTAGAATTAAACATCTTGGGAAGATTTGTCTACCTACTAAAATTGACCAAACCCTTCATTTAGACAATATTTTACATGTACCTAAAATCAACAAAAACTTGCTATTTTTCGCTCAACTTACCTTACATAACAACATGTTCATTGAATTTCATAACTCTAAATGTTTTGTGAAAGACAAGAGAACAAGGAGAATCCTTCTTACATAGAAAGTTGAGAGTGGCATATGTAGATTGGAGTTTTCATCTGGTCCTATTCATCCTAAAGCCAAGGTCTTAGAGTCTGATCCTAGAGTTTTTCATGTTTCAGTCCAGTCTAGTTTTGTATCTTCTTTAAAATAGGATTGGCATAGGAGGTTATGCCATCTTTCTATTAGGGTAATGTCTGATGTTTTGAAAAAATGTAATCGACATATGAGTTTCAATAATGAGAAGTTCTTTTGTGATGACTGCCAATTAGGCAAATCTCACTCTCTTCCTTACACTAAGTCTCTTTCTTATTCTGCTAATATGTTTGATCTCATACACTCTGACCAATGGGGACCTTCTCATGTGGTTTCTAAGGATGGATACAGGTTTTACATTTTATTTGTGGATGATTCTTTTTAGATTCACTTGGTTATATCCACTAAAACATAAAAGTGATGCTATACAAGCTTTCAAAGAGTTCAAAAACTTGGTGGAAAATGAGTTTGGAAGAAAATTAAATGCTTTCTGTCAGATGGGGGTGGTGAGTTCAAATCTTTTAGTTTATTGGCAAAGGAGTTTGGATTTAACTCAGGATATCTTGTCCTTACTCTTCTGCTCAGAATGGGAGAGTAGAGAGAAAACACAGACATGTCACTGAGACTGGTCTGACTTTGCTATCTGAGTCGAGTCTTCCTTTCAATTATTGGCCAGAATCCTTTCACACTGATGTGTACCTAATTAATATGCTTCATACTCGTGTTTGATAATGAAAGTCTTCATTTGAAAAGTTGTTTGTTGTTAAACCAGACTATGGGTTCCTAAGGGTGTTTGGGTGTGCTTGTTTCCCTTGTCTTAGACCTTATCAGACAAACAAGTTTCAATATCACTCTGTTATATGTGTCTTTCTAGGTTACAGTTCTATCCAAAAAGGGTATATGTGTCTAAGTTCTACCGGGAGAGTCTACATTTCTAGAAATGTCATCTTCAATGAAGATGAATTTCCATGTTCTACTGGGTTCTTAAGTTCACTTGTCTGTCCTTCTAAGTCTAGGTTAATGTGTCTACCTCAGTTTCCTAATGTTTAACATATTGTGAAACTCCTAATCTATCAAACATTTCCTTTGCTTCTATACCCAATCACTTACTTGACTCTAACAATAACGACGCTTCACTCACAGTGACTCAATCAACACATATAATAAACTTATCTCACCAAAACTTACCTATAACCCAAAGATTTATCCAACCTGATGTTCCCTCTTCTCCCACTGTTACTGATAACCTTGATCTTCCAAATCCAAAACTTGTTACAAGAAATTCTATACACCGCAGTTAGTGATTGAACTACGTATTACTTCAAATACATCACAACTTCTACCCCAAAACACACATTCCATGATTACCAGAGCCAAAAATGGCATTTCTAAGCCTAAAGTTGTTTTTTCAGGTATGGTTACATTACCTAATGCTACTGACACAGAATCTACAAAGTATTTTGAGGCTGTTAAAAGTCCCCAGTGGTCTCAGGCCATGCAAGCAGAATACAATGCATTGATGAATAATCAGATTTGGTCTCTTATTCCTTATACTAGTGGTATGAGTCTTGTTGGGTGTAAATGGGTATAAAAGCTAAAGTATAACCCAAATGGTAATGTTCAGAAGTATAAGGCAACACTTGTGGCCAAGGGATATCATTAGCAACCTGGAATTGATTTCACAAAGACTTTTAGCCCTGTGATTAAAACCTCCACCACTAGGCTTGTGCTGACTCTGGTTGTGTCAATAGACTGTACTATAAAGTAGTTGGACATCAACAACGCCTTTTTAAATGATGATCTTAAAGAACAAGTCTTTATTGTTCATCCTCAAGGTTTTGTAAACTCAGAGGTTCCTAATAATGTCTGCAAACCACATAAGGATTTATATGGATTGAAGCAAACTCCTAGAGCCTGATATTCCAAGCTCAAGGATACTTTACTTAAATAGGGTTTTAAGAACTCGAAAGCAGAATGTTCTATGTTTTTTTTAATGACTAAGGAAGTCACATTGGTACTGTTAGTCTATGTTGATGACATTATAGTCACCGGGAACAGTTCTAGTTTTCTATCCAAGTTCATACATCAACTGTATTCTCAATTTGCACTTAAAGACATGGGGAATCTAAAAAACATTTCTTGGAATAAAGGTTCATCGTGATGACATTGGGCTATATCTGACTCAAGAAAATATATACAGGACTTACTCACCAGAAAGGGTCTCTCTAAAGCCAACTCTTGCTTCATCCCTATACGAGTAAGTCCTTCTGTCTTTAAGCTTGATGGTGAAGTCCTTCAGTTTCCAACAAAATATAGAAGCATGTTTGAAGAGTTTTAAGAAGACTCTCGGGTGATTTTGTGTTACGAGAATCTCTTAGTGTCGAAATAGACTTAAGTACTTTGTTTAGGAGTATTTTTAGAGAGAGAAAGTAAGAATTAGATTAAGTAGAGAGAGAAAGTAGTATTATATTCATCTCGGAATCCGTAAAGCGTGTGTGGTCCTTTTATAGTACAATTGCGGGTCCCACACACTTTAATTCCCGTTTATTTCATTTTTGGTCCCTATATCTCTTCATCTTCTTATAATGGCTACTTCTTTAGTAGTCTATACAATTTTCCCCTAATACAATTTCTTCTTTACAATTCTCTCCTAACAAACTTCTTCTTTGCAATTCTCTCCTAACAAACTTCTTCTTTGCAATTCTCTCCTAACCAACTTCTTCTTTGCAATTCTCTACTAACATTCTACTATGTCTTTTATTCTCCCTCATTAGTAGCCCCCCCAGTCCTAGTAAAAATAGTTTTACTGGGACTGTAAAGAAGTCTCCATTGTTCACTTAAATCCTCCTCGAAAATTCGCTCCCTCGAACATCTTCTCCTCGGATAACTCCTCTTCAAATGCAAAACTTCTCCTCGAAAATTATTTTGAATTTAAAACTTCAAATGCTACATGCCTCTTCGAACAAATGTCTTCCTAACAAGTTCACGTCACACTAACCAGTAGCCCCCCAATCCTTGCAATGTCTTAGCAAAGCTTGACTCAGGCCTTGGTAATATAGTGCATCGGGATTCACTGTATCAGCATATTACAGTCACTAATACTAGGCTAGTACATTGCAAGGATTGGATCAAGAAGATATGACGTCAACAGTCGTACTTCCTTGCCAGCGCATCGGTTTAGAGATTGTTTCGTATTCCTCATACTGGATCATGCATCTGCAGCTTCTCCCGTGTTTTTTTATCATCAATTGTGCACCTATGTTTCCCATAATGCCCCTAGGCAAACAAGAGAAAATTTCCCCAGGCCTGCCTTATCCTAAAATCCCATTGTCTTCTATAAATACTGATCTCCTTCAATAACAGCTCAAACTTTTCACCCCAAATTTCTACAGAGAGAAAGCTCGCGTCTAGACCTCGTCGGATTCTAGAGTGGCTCCTTATTAGCAAAAAGTTCAAAGAGAGAGTTCTGCTGGTGAATACACTGAGCCTTAACCTCCACTTGGTGTCACTACATTTTACGGTTCGTGCCCCCCCCCCCCAAAAAAAATCGACTGCCATCATTCCCCTCGAAATATCACAACAAAACCAAAGTTCTGATCACATCACCCTTGGTCTAATAAGGAAATAAAAACACTATAAACACTCATCTTGGAAAAGGAAAAGACATCATAAAGATAAAAAGAATTCGCAGGAGCGCAAACGAGCCACGGAAGCGCCACCAACTACCCCCGAACCTCCTCGAAATGTGGTGGTGGACAATTCTCTTCCGAAGACCGGTAATCCTATGTCAAGTCTTCCAGCCACTCCATCGATAACAACAACAGGAAGCCCCCAATTTTCTCCAGGAAAGACTATCATTACCGAAGACGAAATTCGGGAGCTGCGTAATAAAGCCTTAGCTTCCAAGGGGAAGACCATCTCTTTGGAAAATCCTGAGCCATCGGCTCAAGCGATTCAGGTTGCTGATCAGAGCAAACTCATCAAAATTCCTGCATAGTCATCTAGCCAAAGGCCCATCGCTCCTCCAACAATATCCGAAGAGCAAGCAACTCAAATTTCCCCTAAGTCTAAAGGAGACATAACGCTTCCCTTAGAACTTGATGCCATTATGGGCAACAATATTCGAGGGATCAAGAACAAACATATGGTTGCTCTTCGCATCATATCATACAAGTACTTTTTGCCTTCGGAAGAAATATTGCTAAGGACCTGGTCGTGCGTTTCTTCATACATCGACATTAGGTTCCCCTCGGAGGGCGAGGAGACCCCATTTTCAGTGAGGGATAACGAACTTGTTATGTATACTGAAATCATGCATTGGGGACTAAGATTTCCTTTAGACCCATTTTTCATTGAGTATTTTTCTAAGATTGACATTTTCCCCTCTCAAGTCGGTCCCAATATGTGGTTCACATTGATGGCATGCATCATGGTTTCGAGAATCTCAGGCCAAGAATTTTCATTGGAGCAGCTCATCGGACTATCTGGTTTAGCCAGAAACCCTTTCTTCCGATTTTATTCATTGACCTTTAACCGAAGACAGAAAGTGTTGAAGGACTTGCTAGAGGCTGACAAAAAGTGGAGACAGTAATTCATCTGCTTATCGGGCCATTGGGAGACAGGCTAAGAGTCAACCCCTTCGAACCCTCACAAACTATCCTTCCTGTGGACCAACAAATGTAAGTCCTCGAACTATTTTATTTATGGCAACTGCTCGAATGATGAAGTTCTAATTTGATATCTTTGCAGCTATGACTGGTGTCTCAAAACCATACGCAGACCACGTAGAGAGTGCCACGACCATCTTCACCAAACTGAGTGAATGGGCCAAAGAAAATTGGGAAAATAGATTCCGCATATGCTTTAGGGACAACAATTTGGCCTTGAGCAAACTCTGGAGGTTGAACCCCCTTGACTAGTTGTCCATAAAAGAACTGATGACCCCCCCCCCCATTCTCAAGACGAGGTGCTAGAGCGAGTAACTAAGATGGGCATAGTAATTTACCTTCCGAAGTGTTCTCGCGCTAAAGGTCATTTAGGTGAACTCGATGAGGAAGTTGACATCAAAGAGGATCAGCCAAAAATTGGAGGAGTAATCACCAACCAATAGCCATCTTCCTCGGCCAACATTGTGACACCCAGCTCCAACTCTCCCCCCATCAAGTCTGTCCATCCTCAGAAGAAGAAAGACTCTAAGGCAAAAGATAGAAAGGACAAAGCTGTCATGGATCCCATCCAGGAATTAGCCGATGACGGTAAAATATAAGACGATGCTCCAGACCTTGCCCAAGAAATTGAGCTCCAAAAGGCATCAAGTGAGCCTGAAAAAGAAGTTGGAGATAATTCCCTCATACAAGACTCAAATCAGACGCCCATGCCTCAAATCCAACCCCCACCGAAAATCCCCTTGTCTTGGCACCACTTCCCATTCCTCGAAGCAATCCTCCTCAACATGAAGACCTTAATATTCTAGTGGGAGAGTCATTGGATTTTGATCCCGCAGCCTTGGGCTCACCCACCAGCTCCTTCAAAGTTCCTCTTTATGATGAATTTTCACTAAGTCTTCGAAGCCTGCTGCACACGTCTGTCAACATGGGAAAGAAAATGCAGCATTTAGAGGATCGAAAAATCACTATAAGTTTAAGGCGTCCCTGATCGCTTCGCAGATTGAAGAGGCAAAGAAACAATAAGCTATTGTGGAGAGTCAAGTAGATGCACCCTTTGAAAATTGTCTGCCTCGAAAAATTATGTCATCATGCTCGAACGGTGTTGCCAGGAAGAAAGAGACCTTTATCAAAAGAAGAAGGGGGCTCAAGAAAAACTCCTGGTAGAACTGCAAAAAGCTCATGAAATAGCCTGCCGAGGATTTAAGGATTGTTGCGATGACTATGAAAAAGTGATGAAAGACTGGGAAAATTTGGTGAAAATAATTGAAGACTTTCCTAGGAAAGTTGAGGAGGAGAAGGAAAAAAGCGATGAATTCCTATGTGGCTAAGTGTACAGACAACCTTAATGCCCGAGATACTACAATTCGGGCAGGGATGATCACCCAGATACATGCAAAACACCCTGAATATGACCTGGGGAGTTTTTGGAAGCTTGTCGCCCCCGACCTTCGTCCTCCAAACATTGTAGTGAGTGACAGTGAAGAATCAGACACAAAAGAAATCACCTCTTCGAAAAATGCTGACTACGAAATGATGTTAGGCTATTGTGGAAATTTTTGTGTATAAGTCCTTGTAAGGAAGTTTTTGTAAGCCATCTGATCTTCTTCGAGGAGCATTTTATAACTTGTAGCTCCTCGAATTTTTGTGTATGCCACTTTATTTTGAATGATAAGTTTATGAGTTGTGACTTTCCATATTTTTCTTATGAAAAAATGAGTATGCTAACTTGCGTTGAATGGTTGTTGATGTATCGATTTGCATCGTAATATTCAGTGTATGTTGCACTAAGGCTAGCTAAAAATAATTCGGGGCAGCAAAAGGTTCCCATAAAGAATAGTTTGAAGCACAAACTATCGTTTCTCACAGAATAGTCTAAGGAAACACTGTCTCATAGAGAATAGTTCGAGGAGTGAAATATTGCCTCACAATGAATAGTTCGAGGAGTGAAATATTGCCTCATAATGAATAGTTCGAGGCACAAAATGTGTTTTCCAAAACAATAGTATAAGGAAAAAAATGCAGTTGTATTGAATAACTCATATGGACACCTCATTAAAACCTTCTTGTGCCTAACAAGATAGAAAAGAGTATGCCCTCACTGTTTTTCGTGAACCTGGAAAGATAAAAAGACACATAATACACGCTAGCTTGTTCCTCATTCGAGGTACAATTTTAAGTGTTCGATGTTCCATAGAAGCCTCAGATATCGCCCTTCCGTTGTCTTTTAATCTGTATGTTCCCTGTTTTACCTTCTCCGTCACTTCATAGGGGCCCTCCCAATTCAGTCCCAATTTTCCAAGAATCTTCTCTTTAGTGTGTAGAAAGACTTTGCGTAATACTTTGTCCCCCACCTTAAAATCTTTTTGCTTTACTTTAGACGAATATCGACTCCTCATTAGGGTTTGATAATGCAAAGACTTCCACTGTGCGCGTTGTCTTTTCTCTTCAACCAAATCTAATTCCAGGGCTCTCCTTTGATCGTTCAAATCTCCTGCATAAGTTGCCACACGATATGATGGGAAGACAATCTCTGAAGGGACAATTGAATCTATACCGTATACTAATGCAAACGGATATGCAGCAGTGGCAGTTCGAAGCGTTGTCTTATAAGCCCACAAAACTTCTTGTAAGTAATCAGGCCATCTTCCTGCCTTTCCTTCCAAATTCTTTTTCAACCCATCCAAAATTGTTTGATTGGTCACTTCCACCTGTCTGTTAGCTTGGGGTGAAATGGGGCAGAAAAACATTGTCGTATGCCTCTGGAAAGGCAAAAGCTTTTAAACTCCTTGTTGTCGAACTAAGGTCCATTATCCGTTGTGATCTGCAGTGGTACCCCAAAGCGACAGCAAATATTCGAAATGATGAATTTGATAACATCTTTGGCTTTCGTCCCTGGTAGGGGTTCCGCTTCCACCCACTTAGAGAAATAATCTACCGCTACGATTATAGTCTGTCTGCCTCAGACGCCATTGGTAGGGGCCCAACTAAATCAATGCCCCACCTGTCAAATGGGACCGCCTGTGAAATACTCTCCAATAACGCCCCAGGCCTGTGGATTTCGTTTGCATAGCGCTGATACGTATCACATCGTTTTACCAAGTCTTTCACATCCGAAGAAATAGTCGGCCAATAATAACCAGCCGGAAACACCCGTCGAATTAACACATTATACCCACAATGGGCTAAACCTTCCCCATCGTGCAATTCGGACAGGACAACTTGCGACTCATCCTTGTTCAGACACCTTAGTAATGGTCGGCTCAAAGATTTCTTATACATAACGCCTCCCAACATGATATACCCGTGAGACTTGAACTTGATCTTCCTAGCCTCGTACTTTCTAGCAGGTAAAGTATCTTTTTCCAAGAAGTCAATAATTTCTGACCTCCAATCATTTGTGATCACATTGCTTACCTCTTTAATGTTCATCGAATGCTCCGCATCCATCATGACCGAAGGATGCTCCTGAATCAAGACCCATGGGTATCCCTCCGTTCGCGAGGCTGTGGCCAAAGAATCTGGGACGACATTTTCCTCTCTTCGAACATGTTCATATTTAACCCCATCGAACTCAGAAACCAAATCTTTTAATGCTTTCAGATATTGTATCAACTTATGTTTTTTGGCCTCATATTCCCCCAAAGCTTGGTTTATCACCAATTGTGAGTCACTGATTAGTTTAATCTTTATTTCCCCACATATCCGAACTAAACGCAAACCCGCCAATGCTGCCTCATACTCCACTTCATTATTAGTTGCCTTGAAACCAAATCGAATAACTTGAAACATAGTTATCCCTCATGGAGAAATTAATTGGACACTCGCACCACTTCCAGAGTTATTCGACCCTCCATCCGTTCGGACCAACCATTCTGTGTCATCAAAATGGTCAACAATCTCCATCTCCTCTCTATCTGAGTGTAATTCAACCAAAAAATGAGCCAAAACCTTTGCTTTTATCGTCGTCTGAGGCTCAAATGCTATGTCAAAATCTCCCAATTACACTGACCATTTAGTCATCCTCCCAGAGATATCGGGCCTTTGTAACAAACCATTTAAGGGGAATGTCGTTCGAACGACTATAGGATGTGCCTGGAAGTAAGGTCTCATTTTTCGGGCAGCTATTACCAAAGCCAAAGCTACCTTCTCCAACTTGAGATATCGTTTCTCTGCATCCAACAAACTCTTACTGACATAGTAGATAGGTTTCAAAAGAGTGTCCTCTTCTCGGAGTAAAACAACACTGACCGCATAATCTGAAACCGCTACATATACAATTAATCTTTCCCCCACCAATGGTTTAGACAGTACATCAGGAGATGTCAAATAATCCTGAATTTGGCGAAAAGATGCTGAACACTAATCAGTTCAATTAAATTATTTCGCGTTTCCTAATACCTTAAAGAAAGGTGCACATTTGTATGAGGACCGAGAAATGAATCTATTCAGTGCTGCCAATCTCCCTGTCAGATCTGAACTTCCTTGATATTCCGAGGTGGAATCATGGTGATTAAAGCTTTTATATGTTCTGGGTCAGCATCGATGCCTTTTTCACTTATCATATAGCCAAGGAACTTTCCCTATCGAACCCCAAAAACACACTTTTCCGGGTTCAGTTTCAAATTGACCTTACTCAGATTATTAAAAGTCTCCTCCAAGTCAGAAAAATGATCTTTGTCCCGCAACTCTTGACAAGTATATTATCAATATACACTTCGATATTCCGACCAATTTTCCCCTCAAAGGTTTTGTTGACCAAGCGCTGATAAGTTACCCCTGCATTATTTAGGCCGAATGGCATAACCTTGTAACAATATAATCCTTTTCCAGTACTAAATGACGTGCTCTCTTCATGTTGTGCATCCAACCAGATTTGATTATACCCTAAATACACGTCCATGAAAGACAACAATCGATTTCCCGAGGTCGAATCCACTAACTGATCAATGCGGGGCACCGGAAAAGGATCCTTAGGACAAGCTCTGTTTAGGTCCGTGAAGTCCACGCACATTCTCCACTTGTCGTTCTTTTTCCTGACCAAGACTGGATTCGAGGCCCATACGGGATAATGCGACTCGCGAATGTGGCCTATGCTTAATAACCTTTCCACTTCCAAAAGAATAGCTGCAGCCTTCTCCTGAAAAACTGGTCTCCTTTTCTGGACAATGGGTCGAACATCAAGTTGTACCGCAAGTTTATGACATATTATCTCTAATGGTACTCCTGTAACATCCTATGCACACCAAGCAAACATCTCAAGTTTGTTAGACAAAAACGCAATTAATTTTTCTCTGAACTCAAAAGAAAGTTTTACTCCGATCTTCAGAAATTTTCCATCTCCAAATTTATGTTCCTCGGAATCCTCTTCTGGGACCAGAAATCCGGGGGTCTCCCTCGGATCATCACATGGAATGATTTCCGAGGAAGGCCCCTTTAATTTCTATGCCCTGTCCGATATTCCTCCCCGAACTCCCTTCAAGGATAAAACGATCTGGTAACATTCGCGGGCCATCTTATGGCTGCTCCTGATTGTCCCGATGTTGTTTCCTACCACATATTTCAGACACTGATGCACCGTCGAGATCACACCATGCATTCAGGACAGCCAAGAACGACCCAAAATTGCATTATACGAAGTTGGTGCATCGACAACAATAAAAAATACTTCCACCTCCTTCTTGAACGGCCCAAGACCTAACTCGACCACACACTGAAATTATCCAACATCCACTGCTGTGGCGCCGGTAAATCCTATTATGGTTCTGTCCAATCGTCGTATAACCGGTGGGTCAGAAATTCTCCTGTAAGTGCTCATAAACAAGATATGCGGTGAACTTCTTGTATCAATAAGTATCTTCTGAACTTGATCACCAGAAATACCCACGGCAATCACCACCGCATCTTCATGCGGGCCCACGACATTTCGCATATCATCATCATCAAACCATATGATAGGGGAGGGTAATCGGTGCATTTTTGCTGACACCTCTGCTTCAATCTAGGTAGTCAGATTGACCATATGCCTTTTCCACGAGCTATTAGAATTCCCTGCGATGGTATCCACACCAAATATTGCTAGCGACTCAAAGAAATCACATAGGTCGTTTACTTTCCCCCTCTGAATAATTTCCTCCACCATATTTACGTTGTTCCTTCCCTCCTTGGGATCCAGATACTCTTGCTCAATATCAAAAACGTCGACTTCATCGGAAATCACCATAACTGTGTCAGTAATTTTTGGAACAACCTTTACCGCCGCATTTTTCTGAGAATGCTTTTTTATAAACTCTAGCAACATTTCGTTCTCCATCAAAGCTTGTACTTCTTTTTTCAAAGCAATACATTCCTTCGTATTGTGCCCGATATCCTCGTGATACTTACAATACTTGCTAACACTTTTGCTTTCCCTCGGAGTTTGAATAGGAAAAGGTTTCCTGAACGGCACCAATTGATCTTGCCTTATCAAATATCGTGGCGACATTTTCCGTTAACTCCGCGAAATAGTCCGGTCGAACCCATTTGTTCGAAATTGATCTAGCCCCTTGATTGTAATTTTGCTGGTTGCCATAATACTGTGGGTTTGTTTTCTGCCTCGGGGGATACTGACCCGTACTTTTGGCTTGAACGCTGGCACGAGGCCCTTGGTTACTAGACTCAGATCTCTGAAACTGGTTCTGATCCAATTGATCATCGGATCATTTCTCAGATGCCTGAGTCTCCTCCACCAGAATTCTCTTCTCAACCTGATCCAACAATGCGCTGAAGGTCATGGCCTGACTCTCCGCCACTGTGTCCTTTAATAGTCCGCGTAGTAGGCCCATCCTGAAAGTTGCAAGTGCCAATAAGTCTTTACAATACTCCATGTTTGTTTTCGTTTTGACGAATCGATTGGTATAATTCTTCAAACTTTCGCCAACTTTTTGTCTACAATAGATTATCGTATCTCCATTAGCTCTGAACTTTTTGCTCCCCATAAAGTGTTGTCTGAAGATATTCCATAACATGTCGAAATTCTTTATCGACCCCTGCGGAAGCCTATTATACCTCTTGGAAGCTACCCCCTTGAAGGTCTGAGAAAACGCTCTTATCATCGTCATCCAAATTAATCATGAAGTTTTTGAATTGGTCGATGTGGTTATCAGGGTCTTGTGTCCCATCGAACTTTTCTAACTTAGAGATATCGAAATGCTTTGGGAGATTCCCCACCAAAATTTCCAGGGACAAAGAAGAAGCTCTCCAATTATGACCCGTCCGATAAGCATTAGATCTCAAGTTGTCATTGCTCGTAAAATACAGTCCATCCTCGGACGGGAGAGTATATTGATGCTGCTACTACGAATTTCGCGGGCCAACGTTTTGGTTTCCAGCGTGAAAATTCGTTTGTTCGTAACCCCGCTCATTAACTCGAGTATGATAACTCTTCTCCCTCGGAGATTTCCTCTCCGAGCTCCTTCACCACCGGTGATCTGCGTGTCCTCGACCATGTCTTTTCTTTCTGTGATTTTTCCTAGGAGATGACTCCGACGAGCTGTAACGAGAATAATCGCTCGAGTCAGATGACTCCAGACGTCGTTTTTCTTTCATCTTCGAAGATCGTCGTTCATATCCTCTATATCTATCATCCCTGGCTTTTGGACGAAAATCGATTTTGCGCTCCTCTTTTCCACTGTCCGGTTCCCTTCTCACCTCAGAGCAAAGATTTTCCTGAACAGTTTCCTTTTCTGTCTTAAATCTTTCGATCTCCAGCAACAATTCGTTCCTTCGAGCCAACAGATCTGAGTCATCAAAGGTGTCTCCGACGCGCTGGCCCCCATGCACCTTGTACTCCATGTCATTCCGATAATCGTCTCCCACCAGATTCTCCTCGCAGTTGTTAACAAAATCGTCCCCTTGCTCTTCCATAATTCCACTCGGATTAGGAAGTATTTCTAGGAAGTGATTGTCGTTAGAACAATCTTTGTTTCCCACAGACGGCGCCACTGAAGAGTTTTAAGAAGGCTCTAGGGTGATTTTGTGTTACGAGAATCTCTTAGTGTCGAAATAAATTTAAGTACATTGTTTAGGAGTCTTTTTAGAGAGAGAAAGTAAGAATTAGATTAAGTAGAGAGAGAAAGTATCATTATATTCATCTCAGGATCTTAAGCGTGTGTGGTCCTTTTATAGTATAATTGCGGGTCCCACACGCTTTAATTCCCGTTTATTACATTTTTGGTCCCTTTTTTTTATCTTCTCATAATAGCTACTTCTTTAGTAATCTACACAATTTTCTCCTAATACAATTCTCTCCTAACAAACTTCTACTTTGTAATTCTCTCCTAACAAACTTCTTCTTTGCAATTCTCTCCTAACCAACTTCTTCTTTTCAATTCTCTCCTAACAAACTTCTTCTTTGCAATTCTACCATGTCTTTTATTCTCCCTCATCAATGTTAGGCTCCTTATAGTACTTGTTGCATACTCGATAGGATATTGTTTTTGCTGTTAATAAAATGAGTTAGTATCAGCTATGCCCGTCGTTCTGTGGGAGGATATTGTGTCTTTCTCGGTGACACCCTGGTGTCCTGGTCTTCTAAGAATCAACGAGTGGTTTCTCGTTCTAACACGGAGTCTGAGTATCGCTCGCTGGTTAATTTGTCTTCTGAACTCATATGGTTATGTTCAGTGCTTGACGAATTAGGCCTTCCTCTTCACCGGTCTCCAGTTATATAGTGTGAAAACCTTGGAGCAGCGTCTCTGGCTTCCAATCTTGTGTTTCATGCTCGGACAAAACACATTGATATCGATCTTCATTCCGTTCGTGATCAGGTAGTGCAAGGGTTGCTCGACATTCTCAATGTTCCTTTGCAATATCGGATCGCGGATCTTCTTATTAAACCATTATCACAACCTCGTTTCTTATTTTTACGAGAAAACCTTGGCCTTGCTGTTCCTCTGCTTAGTTTGAAAGAGGAAGTTAATGATAGTAGTGTCGATGATGGTGGAAAGGAACAAGATTAGGGTTTCAAAGCTCACTATTCCAATCTCACATCGGTTAAAACACGATGATTTGACGGTATATATATAAGTACAATATTAACAATAATATCACCTCAATAACAGGTATTATAACTCACTAAAAGTGATTTATGTTTTTTTTAATTAAATTTGGTTGGGTTATTAGATGAGTGAGATGTGTTATTAAGTGGGTCAGATCAGGTTATTAAGTGGGATGTATAATTAGGTGGGCTAGATTCGATTATTGAGTGGGATGTGTTATTCAGTGGACCATATCAGTTTATTAAGTGAACTGGGTATGAACTGGCCTCGACGTGGAAATTGACGTTGAAGGTCAAAAGATAAAAATGGACAGAAACAAATCTCGTGTAGAAAAAAGACTAATTTATTGAATTTATAACGTTAAGGACCTGAGTATTACACAAGTAAACATGATGACTAACTTAAGACAAATCACAAACATAAAAGACTTACTATGTTTTTTAATCTTAGATTGTTGTTTAAACATTTTAGGCTAAGTTTGTAAAAGCCCGTAGCAATGTAAGTATCCAACAACTCTTTGTTAACAAACCTCTTTCAACATATTTAAAATACAATGAGCCAAAACTCATCGTTTTTGTAAAGTGAGATAGAGTTAAAAGTGAGGTGGAGTTCATGTGTACCCTAATTCTATGAGTGATTTCTTCACTATACTTCCTCTAAATACTTTTTTCACCACACCTCAAACATTCAAACATTTTTCATTTTTTAAACCACCGTTGTTGACATCCTCTCTCAAACGGAAGGAGTGAGCCCGAGTTTGGCTCGGGAAAATTCAAAGTAAAAGTCAAACAATATTTTGGTTAAAGAGTCACTTCTTTGGTCATATGCGTGTGTGTAGTGAATCATAAAATAATATTGAGTAATTTGGTGTGAGATTAAATTCATATACAATTTTCTAGTCTTCTACGAGTTCGTGGAGGATAAGTTGAAGAAGGAGTAGTTTCAGTTTGTTTCGAAGAGGATTTGCTTGATTGCTCACTAATCAGAGGTGATACTTTAACTCGAGAAGAAGATGTTCGAGGTGTTCTGGGCGTTTGAAATCTAGAGGAACGACGTTCTTCGGTAGCAGCAGAAGGTGAAAAAACGGGGACTTTAGATGGTCTTGATTGTTGTTTTGATGGGAGCGTTGTTGATTAATCTGGCAGATTTGTACTCCTCTACTCTTTCAAGTATACAAAAATAATCGTACGATCCGAAGACTAGATTATCGTCAGGCTTCGGTGATCTGGCTTTTTTCGGTATCCTAGCCTTAGATCTTCTAGATTTTGAATTTTTTACTATTGAATAACGCGCTCTTTTATACCCTGTTGGCCTATGAAAGTTTTAACGAGGTGCTATGTACATATTCGATTAAAGAGTCCATGAAAGTTTTAACAAATTTATAGGAGGATGAGGAGGTGTGTAGAAGTGGAAAAGACTTTGTGATGATTAAGCCGAATACGAAACGAATTTGATCATTAAACCAATTTGATACATTAAGATTGTATTTATAATGTACTTTTGACCTAAAAACTATAGGATGTAATGTTAACCGATGTTCAAAAAAATTCTAAGAAAACTTCAATTTATTTTTCATAGACAATTAACAAGTCCATGTTTTAAATAAAATCAATTTTTTTAAAGATTATCAAAAGATTCGGAAAAATAAATCAAAATTTTCATAAAAATTGTTTTTTAAATCCATTAAGGTTTCCCAAACTATATATATAATGTATTTTTAAAAGAATTAAAAAATTAATACTTTATAAATATTTTTTGAAGTCTTGAGAATTCTACTGTTATTTCCATTTAATACTATATAAAATATTTATGAGATTTTGAAAATTCAAAACTAAGGAATTTCAGATTTTAAAAAATCTAAGAGAATTTGCGGTTGAGTGTCTTTTGTAAATCTTTATTGGGTTTGATCAATACGTACAACAATGGAATTTCAGTTTTAGTTATAAATTGTTTTACAAGCTATTATTGTAACAATATTGTATGTCGGAGCATTACACAATCAACAAACCAACCTTATTGATAATTTCTTATAGATCACTTATAGTCTCGTTAGTTTTTTTAATCTAACTACTCATTTATTACTAAATTGAAACTTGTTCGGAATTACAAGGCTCAAATTAGAACCTTTAGAGAATACAGGCCCATACAACTACCAGCATTGGCAATATTAAGCCAATGCTTGGGCGAAAGCTTGTTAGAAACTTCAAGACCATAAATAATTTTATAGATAGAGTTCAAAGCCTGATTGTGATTTTGCTTGGTGTTTTTGTGTTTAGTAAAGTTTTTGTTTTTCCAAATAACCCAGCAAATCAATGCTGGAAGAATATGGGTAATATTGGTCTTCTGCTTTGAGAACCGAAACCAGGTTCTCAAAACATGAGAAAATACCATATTCCTATTGATTTTTATGTTAATTTTTTTTACTGAAATGATCCCAAATATACCAAGAAAAATCACACTTAATAAAAACATGGTCAGTGTTTTCAAAATTAGGGCACATTTGGCATTTAGATGCTAAACTAATAGCCCTCCTCATTAAAATAACATCAGTAGGAATATAACACTTAATAATTCTCTAAATAAGAAACGAAATATTCTTAGGAGTAATAAAATTCCATATTTTATAGTAAATACTAGACTTAGTATAATGTTGTCTAGTGAATTCCTAAGTGATCTTAGTATTGAAATTTTGGTCAGAGGAAAGCTTCCAAATCAGCTTATCCTCCTTGAGCTTATCAATCTTAAAAAGGTTGATTTGGTCTAACTTGTTAGGAGAGATCAGATCCTTACAGTTAGAATTATCCCACCTATCACCATTCCAAAAAGTATTGACCTTAGCCCCAAAAAAACAATTGTTCTCAAACTTGTTGCTGTCAATAATAGGCTTAGTATTATGCCAGTCATCCCTCCAAAAATTGATATTCCCTTTGCCAAGAATCCACCTCAGGTTTGATTCTGCTTGAAACATGATGCTAACCATTCTTTTCCAAATAATAGAACCTATAGACTTAGCAACTAGAGAGTGACAATCAAAGCTATAAATATAATTCATGATGTTAGACCATAAGCTGTAGTTTAGCCTATAGTTGAACCATAAATTTTGAGAAATAACCAACTAAATATCAGAAAGGCTTCTGATATTCAATCATCGTTCACCAAGAGGCTTACAAAGCTTTCTCCAAGAAGACCAGTGGATGTTAGCCTCATTTAACTTACTTCTCCACGGAAAATTATTGAAAATTTTCTCAATTTTGTTTATAACACAATTAGGAATAATAGTGTTATTCATCCAATATATAGGAATAGGCATGAGAACATAAGCAATTAAACAAAACCTCCCCCCAAATGATAAAGATTTAGAATCCCAGTCATTAATCTTAGCATTTATCTTATCCAAAATAGAATTGAAATTGCAAGACTTATTGTTTTTGTTTAAATTGATCCCTAAATAAGTAGTCGAGAGATTCTCCACAGAAAAACCAGTTTGGATAGCTAAACTTAAAGCTTTGTTTTGACAAATATTGCTAGGCAGAATCACCTTTGTCTTCTCTTTGTTTATAGCTTGCCGAGAAATAGCCTGATATTTATCTAGAAAACAACTCAGCTTAGTTAAAGTAGTATTGAGAGCATTGGTAAAATTTAATACATCATCCGCAAAATTTAATCTAAGAATATTCAAATTGGTTCTAGTTGCATAATTCATATCAATATTCCTCAGAACAAGGTGATTTAGCCCACGAAATAAGACCTCATCTCCAATGATAAAGAGGTTTGGAGACAGTGGATCTCCCATTCTCAAACCTCTTTTGGTCTTGCAAATAGTCAAAAATTCTACCATTAAGTTAAATAGATATATTAAAATTCATGATCATTTTATAAAGTAGAGTAACAACATCTTTAGAAAAACCAAATGCATTAAGAACTTTGAAAATAAAAGGAAAAGACATTTTGTCGAAGGCCTTCGACATATCTAACTTAATGAACATATTACACTTTTTAGGTTTTCTGTTTATATCATGAAGTAACTCTCTAGCAATTAAAATGTTTTCGTGTATAATTCTGCCTTTAACAAAAGCTGGCTGATTTTTGGAAAAACAATTTGGCATAATTTTGGCAATCCTGGAGTTCAATAACTTGGAGAGCATTCTGTTTAGAATGTAGCACAAGCTGATAGGCCTATAGTTGCTCCATTTAACAGGATCACTAGTCTTGGGGATCAAACAGATCCCAGTGGCAAATATACCTGATGGAATATGGTGCCCATTGAGGTAAGAATTTATAGCAACAAATAATTTTTTTTTATAATGGGCCAACAAGTAATATAGAAAGTAATATTATAACCATCAATACCCAGCAGCACTATCCTTGCTCATGGTATTGATGTTATTCCAAATATCATCCTCAGTAGAAAAATTAAGAATCATTTTATTGTCATCTTCATTTATAAACTTAGGGATATGAATAACCATACTGTCCTCCATGCTAGACTGCTCATCATGAAGATTTTTGTAAGGATTAGAAGTTAACACTTTTTGAAGTAATCCTCAGCAGACTTGCCAATGCTGTCTGCATCATTTAATTAATACATAAACTAATAGCTTTATTTGGATTGCACTTAGATGCATTATTGTTTTGCAGCAAATGGATCTTTTCTATGTCATCAACGTGCTTTTCAGCTTCATTCAGCTTAGTGAAGACATTCCCAAACTGGTTAGTATTCCACTCCCTTAAGAATTTCTTAAGCCTTTTTAATTTAAACCAAAAAACTTCATTAGGACCCCCATTACAATTTAGATTCCAATTCTTATTCACAATAGACATAAAATAGTTATGGTTAATCCACATGTTTAGAAATTTATAACTCTTTTTGCTCTTGTAATTACTAGTATTATTAGGATTAACAATAATAAAAAGGGGAGCATGGTCATAACAAGTTCTGACCATGTGATGAACCTGAGTGTTGAAATTTTTGGCCCAAGCATTGTTGATCAAGACCTTATCCAGCCTTTTCCACCTAGTACCTCTTTTCCAAGTATACCTATGCGCAATATACCCAGTATCCTCCAAATTGCAATCTCTGATCATATCTAGGAAATCTTCCATATCATTTAGATTTGTAGTGGTACACCCCACCTGCTCCTCAAAATTTGTAATAGTGTTAAAGTCCCCCATAGTGATCCAACAACTATCAGTAGTAGCTTCCTTCCTTAGAGTTTCCCGAAGACTAATCCTTTGATATCTCTGACTTTTGGCATAAATCAAAAAGAAAGGTTTGTTAATGTTAGAAAAAGTAACCTGTAGATGCAAACACTGATCTGTATTTACAATGATATTAATACTAGACTCAACATTCCAAAAAATCCAATTTTTATTAGAACAGTTTGAGATGAAGTTATCAAAACCCAATTTTATAGCAACGTTACTTATCTTATTAGAGGAAGTCATAGGTTCTTGTATAACAAGAATATTAGTATGCTCATTCTTAACAATAGTAGTCAGCCTGCTCACTGTTAGGGTGTTACTGATGCCACGAACATTTCAGTTAAGCATCTTTATCGTTATGATATAGAGATTTGTATCTATTTTTGGTCCCTGGATATTTCAACGACCTAACTATAACTTTACTTTGCTTTTTGTGTTTCTTTGCATTTTGTAACTTCTTTTTCAGGACAGATTTAAAACCAGGTTTAAGAAGATCTTGTTCCCTGCTATTCCTAATAGGAGATATAGGACCACTACGACCCTTTTCAGGATCAGGAGACCTTGTAAGAAGCTCTCTCATTCCTTCATAAGCTTCCAAGTCTTGAGTCTGTTTCAGTTGCTTCAAAGCTTCATTTATTTCTCTAAATTTTGGCTTAGTAACATTTATATTAGTACTCAAATTTACTTGGAAAGTTGTGTGAGGAGTCTGTTCCTCAATAATTTCAACCCGAGGAGTTTGTTCCTCAGCTATTTAAACCAGATTGTTCTTGAGAGAATCAATATTAACAATTTACTTTTTCTGATATGTCTTTTTTGCCTTCTTTCTCATCTTTCTTGTTCTTGTTACAATCTTTAAAGCTATGCCCAATATGATTACACTGATGACAATACGATAACAGATTTTTATAACTTAAGTTGAGCTAACAACCATCGTTAGAACCAAAACCGACCCAAAGTTTGCTGTGAAGAATCTTTGAGGTATCGAGTTCTATTAAAGCATAAACAGCGTTCCCATAAGCTCTGTTTTCAACTGGGCATTCAACGTTATAAGATGAACCTAGAGATTCCACAATACAATGAATAATGCCTTCATTATACATGAATTCAGGAATTTTCTTAATTCTCACCCAAACCAGAGCCATGGGGCTCTTTTTTTTACCATTAAATCTAGGCCACCACCTCAAGATTCTCATGACAGAACCTTCAAGACTCCAAACAGACTTCTACCGTATCTTGATAACATCAATTTTTAGATCGAATTCAATTAATATATGGTGAGAATCCCATTTTTCCAGTTGTAGCAACCATTGAATTTGAGAGACGAAAAGAAATGTTCAAGAACATAATTCTTTAGAATTTCGTTCTTGAATTTACCGATGATAGTTGTTCTGTATTTTGACAGTAGTAAATCTTTTGTTTCTTTACCGAATTGAATAGAAACATGATCGTGATTCTCCTTTACCGATTCTGGTATAAACTCATCAATATTTGATTCATTTCGTTGTCTGACTGAGTCTGCATAAGATTTTTTCGGGTAGATTTTTTTGGCTATGCTTGCTGCCAATAGGAGAACGGGATACTCTTCGTCAAAGAAAATAGTTTTGCTCATTGTATTCATAGAATACAGAAGAAGCAAAGGCAGAAAACAAAGGTGAAGACCACCTTGATCGGCCCTCATCCAAGAACAAGCCTAAGAATCTTGGAGCACTTATTCACTTTTATATACATGTATGTTTTTTTAACATGAGATCAACCATAGTCTCGTTAGTTTGTTGTTTAAAGTTTTTCGGCCCATAGAAACATAAGTATCCAACAACGTATGGTAAATAGTTTCATTCCTCACTTGGCTAATGAATAAGTTTCTATTGTTATAAAAAATACGATAAATAGCTTTTTTTGTCCATGGTTGCTTTTTGACCTTCCAACTAGGAGGTTGACGTGGTCATCGACCGACTTAATATATATCCGCATATTTTAAGGTATAACATCATCAATGACATCAAAATCTAGGTAGGAATTACGTTACTATTACTCACTTCATTACTTCAAAACTCATTATTATCTCGCTATTCCAATTTCACATCGGTTAAAACACGATATTTTTATGGTATATATGTGAATACAATATTAACGGTAGCATCATCTTAATAACAAAGATTATAACTCACTAAAAGTGTTGTATATTTTCTTAATTAAATTCGGTTGGGTTATTAGATGAGTGGGATCGAGTTATTGAGTGGGATGTGTTATTAGGTGGATTGGATGGGTTTATTAAGTGAACTGGGTATTAACTGGACTTCGACGTGGAAGTTCACGTTGAAGGTCAAAAGATAAACATGGACAGAAATAAAATCTGGTGTAAGAAAAGACAGATTTGTTGCATTTTTCATAACGTTGAGGACCTGAGTATTACACAAGTTAAGGATGATGACTAAGTTAAAACAAATCGTAAACATAAATGACTTACTATGTTTTTTAATCTTAGATTGTTGTTTAAACATTTTAGGTTAAGTTTGTAAAAGCCCATAGCAACATAAGTATCCAACAACTCATTGTCAACAAACCCCTTTCAACATTTTCAAAATACAATGAGCCAAAATTCATCGTTTTGGTAAAGTGAGCTAGAATTAGAACTGAGGTGGAGTTCATCTCTACCCTGTTTCTATGAGTGATTTTTTCATTATACTTCCTCTAAACTATTGTTTTTCACCACACCTCAAACATTTTTTATTTTTTAAACCACCGTTGTTGACTTCATCTCTCAAACAGAAGGAGTGAGCCCGAGTTTGGCTCGAAAAAATTCAAGTAAAAGTGAAACAATGTTTTGGTTAAAAAGTCACTTGTTTGGCCATATGCGTGTATGTAGTGAATAATAAGATAACATTGACAAATTTCATGTGAGATAAAATGAATATACAATTTTCTAGTCTTCGCGCGTGTATGCAGTGAATAATAAGATAACATTGAGAAATTTCGTGTGAGATAAAATGAATATACAATTTTCTAGTCTTCGTTAGGGCATGTAAGACAGGATTCGACACCCTGGAAACTCGCGCTCAAATTATCACACCAAATAATTTATATTCTTGTTAGTGGAAGGTTAAGTTCACTAAATAATGACCAAAGCCATATAATCTCTCTTGCTTTGGAGTTTCGGTTATTCGAAGTTGAAATTCTCTAATTTCTTTGTCAACTTCTTTATTAAAAATGAATAAACGGGAACTTTAAGGGTGGAGCATTTTGGCACACTATGTCTTTTTTTTATATATATAAAAAAGAAAGACACACTCATGAATTTATCTTTAATATGTGTCTAAATACGCAAACCGTTAGTTATTTAGTTTGTGTGTTGAATTACCATTTATTTTTGTCTTTAGGAAATAGACCAATTGTGGCCAATATTATAGTGTGATCATTGAAATCTAAATACGTCTACTAGATAATACAAATGAATACATCGATCATGTATAATTTCACATAACCAATTATAACTCTTTATATATATATATCACCTTTTATTTATAGTGGGAAGAGCCATTTTTACGTTGACGCACGATTTAATGTCGATCACCACACGAGCCTCGAATATTTGAACGATGAGGGTCATTTGTGCATGCTCCGTTACTCTATCTCTATGATAGGTTTGTCCCTATGAGAGGAAATAAATAGCACTTGTAAAGACCCGCTAGGCTCCAAAAAACATCAAAACTTCTCTAAGAATCATGAAGCTATAATGGTAATCGAAGTTTTCATCCTATCTTAGGAAACAATAATGGTATGTGCTTCTGATAGTAAAATCTTTAATGATACTCTATGTCGCGCGGCAAAAATACAGTGAAGCACGTTTTTAGATTAGAACAGGAATGACAAGTGATATAAATGCCCAAACCTTGTTGGGCGTTTCTAGTATTTATGTCACTACCGATTCGACATGAACAAAAGTTACCGATAACAAAAAAAATATGTTGGGCTAAAAACTTAGATCCGGTTCCCTTTTAGGCTTTATGCGGAACATGTTAAAAGTATGCTACATGAGAGTATTTTTGTTGTTATAGAACAACAGACCTCCAAACCAGTTATCATAAACATAGAATATCATCCATTTTTTTATGATCCGAATTTCATTACTCTTTATTTAATATTTATCATTTTCTTTTCTTTTCTTTTCTTTTCTTTTTTCTAATAATTTTCTACATTTAATATTTATCAATTTTAGATGAACCAATTTCATGATCATCATTAGAAAATATCAAAAAATATATAACTAATTAGAAGTAATAAATTATAAAAAAGGGTCTATACATTTTTTTGTAATAATTTTATCTTTTTAAAAGAACTTCAATCGTCTTCATATTTTGAAAAAAAAAAGTAGTGATAATTATGTATATTTTTAGTGGAGTTAGTAATGTCCAGTGAGAGTAAAGACGAGCTTTGAGAAAGAAAAAGTTACCTCATAGAGAAAGTAATCAAAATAAAAGTGTGAAAATAAAATATTTAGTCATCCTCATTTCCAATACATGAGAATTAGTTTATTATATTGATATTTCACTATACTATAGTGCTCAGTACAAACTATAATTTTTTATATAGACACTTTAAATCAAATCCCTCCCATACTTATAAAATACTCCATAGAATATCTGGAGACACTTACTGGAAGAGCGCCAAAAATTATAAAATAATTAATGTGCAGATATTACAGTTGAGGAAACAACCTTCCCTTGAAACGAAGAGACTTAGGAAACCAAGTGTCAAGAGTCACTCGCACTTAATACGCATCTGCTAACAAACTTGTATGTTATGGGTATCATTATACATAGTGACATAATCAGTAAGAGATGTATTATATCAACTTGCAATTCTTTTTTATAATAATTAAATTTTAAAATTCGATAGTACCTAATATGGCAAGTCCAAAGTTGCGCTTGAAGCTGTTGATCGACAAGAAGGAAAACAGAGTTATATTTGCTGAAGCTGAAAAAGATTTTGTTGATTTCCTCTTTGACCTTCTTTGCTTACCTATTGCCCAAGTGATCAAGATTCTCAAGAGTTCTGACACCTATGGTTCCTTGAAGTCTTTATATAAGAGTTTTGAGGACCTGAAGGATGAATACATCCAACATGGTTCAATCAAGACGTATCTTTTGAATCCTTGTCTTCGACCACTTGTCAAGGATATTCCTAAACTTCTTCCTCAACCTACGCAGATGAAGTTGTATCGTTGCTCGAAGTGTTCCGATGTCTTTTGGGATTTTTTTCGTAACTCTTGTTGCTATTCGAGTAAGTTTGATGAAGTGTCTGTCCCTAGTGATCCGCCTCAGGGTTATGTGAAAGGCGTGTTTACATACATAGTGATGGATGACTTATCTGTTAGACCAGCGTCAATGATGGCTGGAATTACTCTTGTACTCACCTACAAGGACATAAACAGCCTTGAAGAAAGAGTAGTTGAATTTGGGACAGAAGAGGTAATGATTTTTATTTTTTTATTTTTTAATCATCAGTTCAAAGAATAGTACATTATTACTTTAAAAACTAAAATGGAGACTTAACTTTGTATCAGGCCAAAAAACTGCTTAAGGCTTCTATGCATTCCGAGACGGTGCTAACGGATATCTTCCTTGTCAAGGGTGGTTGTGTCTCTGATGTGCCCATCAAATCCGGAGTTTGAAATTTAAGAAGCTATTTCACCACTCATTGTAATTCAAAGTGTGTTCCTTCTATTGTCTCATAGCTCACAGTTCTTTTCTGTTCCAATTAAAACTCTAGTGGTTTTATCTGTTGTTTTGATTTATAATGGAATATCCAGAATGATAATCCACTCTTTTATGTTTTGGTTCAGTATATGAAGCTTGACTGTTGTTCTGTTCTTTGATGTCCAACTAATGACATTTTAGGAAGAAAAAAGTATCGTGTTATCAAAATATACAAGTCTCAATGGACACTACGTAACACGTCTTCTATTCACTTTATTGGAAAAAGAATTACAAGTAAATGTTTGAAGTTAATTTGATTCTGATTTGATAGAACAGGATATTTATCTAATTTTTTTATAAATTTTGAATTATCTAAAATATCATCACTTTAAAAAACTTTAATTTTAACCTAATTTTCCACATTTTACCCCGACAACTCTTGTTACCTACTAACAACTAATATCTATATATTCTCTTCCAAAATATAGATTTATGTAACCTAAACGACGATTTTAGTTTCATTGATGATTTTAATTGTATTGATGAGTTGTGTAATAGGGTCAAGCTATATATATCCGATTCACGTTTAAGTATATCCAATTTTGAGTAGATCCAAAGACCATCTAAGTATATCCATTTTTTTTTCCAAAAATACCCTTTTGTGGGTATATAAGCTATTTTTTTTACTAACTTCATCCACAACAATTTAACCTACATTTTCTCTCACTTCACTCACTTCTCTCTCAAATTTTCCGGCGAGCCACCACCACCACCACTTCTCCTCCTCGTCCTCGTTCATCATGGTCAAGAACAAAAACCCCCCCACCACCACCTACGTAAGTTCCTAACCTAAATTTGTTTGTTAATTTTGTTAGTTTTCGGTATGAATTTTAGATTTACGTTAGATTTAGGGTTGAATTTAGGATTTAGGTTATAATTAGGGATCAAATTAGCAAAAGTTGTAGGATTTAGGGGGATTTAGGGGCCATTTTCCAGCCAACTTGCCGGCTGGAAAATGGCCGGCAAAGTGCACCGGTGGTGCGCCTTGGGCAGCACCTGTGTCGCTCGGCACACAGTGCCCGTGCCGCTCGGTACGCCTTGTTGCGTACCTATGGTGCGCTGTTTTTAAAAAAAAAATACCCAAATTGTGTTTCAAAGGATTTACTTTTGCATTTTTTTAAAAAAAACTTGAAATTTATAAGAAATTACTTTATAAAGTTAGCTCGGTTTCGTATTAGAGTGTTGATGTTTTTAATTTTATGGGTTACATCATATGTTACTGTTATTAATTTCGTGATTTGTTTTGTATTTTTGTAGGTCAGACGCGGTTGAGGAGCGACGTCTCCCTCGATCCAGGGCGTATCCCCCTGGGTCACGTCTGCCACCGCCGGGGAAGAGTATTAAGACTGTACGGGCCGTTGAGGATGAGCGGGTCCTCGATGCCAAGCGCGGACGAGATTTACTTGACGACCCTGAGACTATTCGTCTTAGGGAGGAGGAAGAAAGGATAAGGAGTGATCGGTCTTTGCGCCAAATCAATAATGGGAATAGGAAGGAAAAATCCACAGAGATTGCGGACATTGATATCAGAGGTGGAGGCTCCTCACGACGAGAGACGTCGTCATCACATAGATCACCACCTCCCACTGCTAGTGATCCACCACCTCCCTCTCCTGCTCGCAGAGCTTCGTCCCCTGCGCATACTAGTACACATCCACCACCTGTTAGTGACAGGGTGGATGCAACTGGGGACCCTGAGCAGGACACCATCAATGAGGAGCATATCGATGCGATCCACACTGAGGAACAGCGGAAGACGTTTGCATTTCTCAAATGCAACAAGATACCTCTGTTTCCTGACTACAAGGATCATGAGGCGTACCACGTCTTCATAGGACAGGTAAGTACCTAACTATTAAACGTCTAGTCTAAGGTTTTACTATTATTATGTTCTGACTTAGTTTTTTATTTATAGGGCCGCACTACACTAGGCATACATGCACATTATAATGTGCTTCGTATGTGGGACCTCAATGCTCAGCCAGAGGTGCAGTGATTTTTGGCGCGGACTCCTTTCGGTCCTCTTATCGCCCACCTGCCTCAATACTTCACACACTCCGTGCTTGATGAGGTTTTTGTTGAGCATTGGCATCAGGAGACCAACACGTTCTATTTCTCATTTGGGGAGACGATGATTACGCTCGATGATGTCAGCTGCATTACAGGTCTCCCTATAGTTGGTCGGACCCTGGATGTAGTCACGGCTCCACGTGATGAAGCATACAGCTACTATGCTTGTATGTTAGGTCTGACAGTGGATGAGGTCCACGCAGAGATACAGTCCACCAGAGGCGTTGGCTCCAAGATCAAGTGGCTGCGGGAGATTTTTACCAGGGGTCGCTACGTTGAGGAGACTGATGCCGAGACTATCCGCCAGGTATCACGAGCATACCTTATGTTCTTATTTGGTTGCACTATTTTTGCGGATACTAGTCAGAAAAGCGTCAAGGCTGACTACTTGTATGGGTTGGCGAATATGGATTCTGGGTTGTGGGACATCGCATGGGGTACGAGTGCATTGGCATTCCTTTTTCGTGGTTTGGGTGATGCTTCGAAGGCATCGAAGCATAACCGTTATGGATTTGTAGCTATGCTCGATTGCTGGATTTACAACCACTTCCCCGCGTTTAGGGCCTCAGAGAATGCTGACCACGTAGCGAGGCAGCCTAGGTTTGTGAAGTGGCTACCAAAGCGGATTGTTCGGGATAACGTCCGCCCCAAATCGGTTGTCCGTACTCTCCTTGCAGATCCGAAGGAGGCAGATGTAAGTTTTTAAATTTTATCAGGCATGAACATTTTGATATTAAGTTTTAGAATTTTAAAAGAGTCTAATTGTTTTACTGTTTTGGAACAGGTGATATTTGAGCCATACCAGGACATTAGAGTCCAGTTTCCCGTGCAGGAGATCCGCACCATCGTTTATCCTTTGCAGATGATGAGCACGGTCGAGGGCTACATGCCTGATCGGGTTACGCGCCAGTTTGGATGGGTTCAGGATGAGCCGGAACTCCCACTTGTACTACGACCGGGTTACAGGAAATGTGATTTAGCGAGGTACACGTGGCGAGAGAGCGCATGGCTAGATTGGCGTCAACACTTGCTTTCTGAGGATCGGTTGACAGTTACCATTGCCACATATAGACAGTCTGCGACGAACACCTACTAGAGGTACCTGGCTGAGTATGGTTGGCATAGTATTACTACACCACCATGTACCACGGGCGACAGATTGCTAGACGATGTTCGCTCGATTGTTACTATGCCTGTAGAGCGTGGGGAAGCCGGTGCGCTTAGGTGGAGAGATCAAGTCCTGCAGCTCTTCTCTCCTTGGTTCTTTGTCCTCATTATTGGACTTGTTTTTTATTTGTTATGATCTTTCATTCTCATGGACTTTTTAGTTGTTTAACTATCGTATTTTGTATTATGACTTATGACATCTACTTTGTATTATGACTTATGAAATCTACTTTGTTGCTTCTATTGTTTCTTTTAGATTTCTTGTACTTAATTTGAATTCTTTTTTGTAATTTAGATTCCACAAACGAACATAAGTCGCACCATTCTTACAATTAATCCTTTATAACAATTATTTAACAAAGTTCATCACCCGTTAGAATAAAATAACACCATAACATTCACTTAAATCCATGCCCTAAGACTTACTTTTTTAAACGAAAACAAAACAATTTTCAAAAAATTACAAGTAATTGTGCACCATTGGTACGCAGTCAGTAGTACATATGGTGCACACTGCTGCGTACCAATGGTACAACAGTGCGTGCACCATGGGTACTGAAGAAGGTATACCCATGGTGCGCTGTACCATCGGTAATAGGGGCATGTACCGATGGTACCACCCCCTTTTACCGATGGTACCATGCACCGGTCGGCATGTTATGTACCGGCCGGTGCATGACACCATCGGTACACAGTGTAGTGTACCATCGGTACACTTGACTGTGCACCATAGGTACATATTGTGGTGTACCAATTGTACACTAGACTGTGCACCATAGGTACAATAGCTTGTGCACCATAGGTACACAGTAGACAGTACATATGGTGCGCAATTGAATCTTGGAATTTTTTTCCCGGTTTTTTTTCCCGCGTTTTCTTTTTTCGCGCTCTTAAATTCCCGCCAAAGTAACCTTTCATTTTTCTATATAAGGAAGTCTATCTTACAACACCAAACACACAAAACTCTCCTTCTAACATAGTTGAAGTCTTTCTTAATGGGTTGGAGTGTGTTTGATGATGCTCATCTGCTCAAGGCTGCTAAAGTTGTGAAGTTCAAACGGCCGGACGATAATGGTGATGAGTTCTTTGATGAGGTTTTGTGTATGATGTATTTCATGTACGGTGAAATTTCTACGTCTAGACAAATGCCTCGATCTAATACTCGTGAGGAGGTAGCCACAAGGTACAAGTCTATAACTAGTGGACCGATGTTCTTGGTGTTTAACGAGCCCCCATAAGTTAGGAATGAAGCATTCGACTCCTTCGGTTTAATGATCACAGACTATTTGTCTTTGGAAATGGCATAATACGTTCATTCTCAAATTTCCATAAAGGAGGAAACAGTGCATATTCTCAACGACAATGGAGGCTACGATTTTGACTAACTGTATTCTCAATCCCAAGTTATGTACTAATGTTTATGCGATGTTGTTGTTGCTTGTTTGTGATGTTTGATAGTAAGTTATGAAATGATTATTTGTGTATCGTTATAAGTTGGTAAATTTCATGAAAAACTGTAAAAAAAAAGGAAGCACCAAAACGATGTAGTAAAATAAACAAAGTTCTAAACAACATAAATATGTCCAAAAGACAGAAAACGACCAAAAGACACAAATGAGTTCGAAAAATGAACATAAACTCGACCAAAACACATAAACCAACTAAATAAATTCATCAAGATTAGTTACTTCTGGGAATGAACAAACTGGCTTTCTCCCTTCGAGTTCTGTGTATTTCTTGCAGCGACCAACTATTGGTAGCTCCCAATACGTAGCCTTTTCACTCTTCAACTTCTGCCAAGTAGGATGTATGCGTGCACAAGGGCAAAGTGGCTTGATTGATAGCTGTTTAATACTACTTAAATTAGAACCAATAATTTAGTAATACAGTTGTAAGTAACAATAAAACCATAAATCGAATGACTTACATTGACAAAGTGGTTAGTATCAACGAATCCAAACCCAATCTCACGTCTTTGGGCCATAATGGGAGGTTTACCGCGCAGAGGTAAAAAAGTATGACTACAGTTGTGAGACCCACGAGTGACACAAAATGAACAATGCATTCGAACTTGGTTGCAATCGCAATCCCCATTTCAGGCATTGTCATCCAATATTTGGGTGATGTTGGTGTCTCGTAGTAGTTTATACTTTCTGCAACCTTCAGGTAATCCTCTTTACCGTTATAAATCTTGTTGTACGTGTCGTAGTTTTCCATTAGTTCATCATATATTGCCTTCCGAACACCTCGCCAACCTTATTCATGACCATATAACGCAAATGAAACTACTCTATATCCACAATGACCATCTGGCTTAACATCATTTATACCCGATATAAAAGGGTTGAAGTGAATCGGAAACCAACGCAAAAAACCTTTCGGGTCATGTATTAGTTCTGTGACTCGATCAATGGACGGTTGTACGATGTTGCTAGCGCGCGAGGCAATGGAAGAAGTACGAGTACGAGGTACTTTAGGCACATCTTCCTGAATCGTATTTTCACTACCAACTGCTTTACCCTTTTTAACTTTTGTTGGTTTTAAAGACTGCATGACTGCGTCATGACTAGCTTCAGCCTCAGCTAGATCGTATTCCCATCCGCAATTGTCCCGTTTAGTGGATGATGGATCCACGACTAACTTTCTTTTCACCTGTGGGCGGCCTCGGTGTTTCTGCTTCTCCAATGGCTCTAGCAATGACGATGTTTCAGGATAAACAACTTCAAACCATTTCTTGTAAATGTGTTTTATACGACTTTCATCTTTTGTCTTCATAACATCGGTTACTAGCTTTAGCAGATCATCTTTGAGAATTTCCATGGTCGTACGGAATGACCGAGGCATTATTTCTAACCTTGTCTAGTGGATGTGAAAAGCATCTAGAGAGGCAGAAATTCCGCCTTTACGCCACTTGCGGACCTGGTGATAGCAAGGTATTCCATGGGTAGATTTTATAGCGCATATGCAGATGCCAGTGTCTTTAACATCCGACCCATCTTCAATAGCGACCATCTTGGTATCTTCGGCCTTCTCTACTTCGGTGAAAAATAGTTCTAACGCCATGTGGGAAACCTTGCCTCGAATCTCATCAAACACTTTATCCGCGAACTTATGCAGTGCTATGTAACGACTCTTCTCGAACGACGACCTAATGGCAGCATGTTGGATTTCAACAAGCGAATGAACCCTCCCCCAAAATAACTCGAAGTTTAATTTGCTTGTACGTATGTAACGCTTTAGGTTAGAATGAGCACTCTCGACGCGGTTAGTTGTGCAATGTCCCAAATGCAAGTTATTGTTCGTCTTCCAAACAACGAATTTGTCCATGTATTTATCAAGCCACGATTTTTCAGTGTATTCAATTGCAAGAGGGTAATCTTTGTACTCCAATAGCATGTCCCGTCGGGCGTGATCGAATTCAATCTCTGATGCTGCATACGCAATCTTCTTCTAAGTAGTAACAAATTTTGCATGATCACTTTTCTCGAGGAAGTGTTTTCTTGTTTGCACTTGACCATTTTGGTTTATGTGCCAGCGACATAGCATATGCGTTGTCTCTGGGAATACCACTTCTATGGCGTTCATCGATGCTAAATCTCTCTCGGTTAGGATGATCCGAGGTTCTTGAATTCCGTGAACGGAAATCAACGACTTCAAACACTCTAACACCCATTTGAACTTGTTTAACTTCTCACCGGACATGAAGGCAAATGTCGTACAGAAAGTCAATCTGGTACACGTCACACCCACTATCTCGAACAATGGCATACCATATCGTATGACTTTATATGTAGTATCCATAATCAAAACTGTCGGAAATGTCCGCAAAAGGTCAACACTGACTGGATGGGCAAAAAACAAATCTGTAATGATTTGTCCATCGTCTTCACCAGATTTATTCCATTCATAATAATTATGTGACTTAAGCTCACCCAACAGGAACTGGAATTGTGACCTACCCGCCTTCTTTAAAACCCGACTTTTCTGTCGTGCATTGTAGATCATCCGCATGGTAGAAACATTATCTTCGTTCAACTTCTTGACACCATTCAGTATATCTCTGGGGTTAGTACCAATGAAGGTCGATCGTTCAACATATTCCATCTCTTCATCATTCAAACGGCCAGCAAAAGAATGACCATCTAGATGTAAAGAAGTCTCATGGTTATGAATACCACATTTCACTTTTAACTTCCATTGATATGGTTCAACCATTGACCCGAGAAGCTGAAATGGGCAGTCAATCTTTTTCGTTCCTGTAGACTTCCGTTTACGGTCTTTTTCTGCAAAATCTTGGAGTATATTTCCCCCCCTCTCACACTAGAAATAAAATCTTGGATTTTTTCTGCTGTTTACTTTGTCACGCCGACTTATGTTGATAACCATACCATAGAGTTTTCCTATCTTCGTAACCCACTTCAACAACGCGTCGTGTGTGTAGAACTCGGTAGTGAATAACAAATGACTGTAGTCAGTAGCGGAAGGTGCCTCAGTCCTACTAGCGACATCCGTCCCCTGTTACACAACAACAAACCACATAAGCATTCAGGTATAGTTAAAAACGATAAAAAACCTTGATTTTTTCCGAAAAACATGCGCGAATCCAATGTCAAGAGGCCTAAAATCGGTGGTTCTAGGCCTCAGAATCGGCCGGACACGACCATAAGCACCACCGGTGCTGAGGCCATGAACCGGTGGTGCTGGGGCCTCAGAACCGAGCCGACTGAGGCCCCTGCACCACCGGTTCATGGCCTCAGCACCGGTGGTGCTAAGGCTTCGGCACTGACCGGCTGGTCGCCCTTGCACCATCGGTTCCAGGCCATGGAACCGATGGTGCAACGATGATCGGTTAAGTTTTTACCTTCTCCGGCGATGGTTGTGGCTTCTCCGGCGACGATGGCTTTTTCTCCGGCGACTCCAACTCTTTTTCCGGTAAAATTTCATCATCCTTTTTTTTCGGCGATATCAACTCATCCACACTGATCCCTAGTTCTGCTTTGGTCATGATCGATTTTGTGTTTTAGGTTGAATGTTTTTGATTTTGTTATGAAGTTTGAATTTGGTTTCAAAATTTTTAAGAAAACTATACTATTTGGATACTAAATTCAGCAAAGAAGAATGTTTGTTTGGGTATAGATAGCGAAATAGGTTATTTAGTGAAATGGGTATACTTAGGATACACTTAGTAGTTTTTTTACTTAATGGCAGTTGGATATTAATTTTCTGATCGAGGGTAAAAATGTCAAAAAAAAGTCAAACGAAAGTCAAATGTTGATTTTGGGTATACTTAAACCTGAATTTGGTATGTATAGCCATACCCTATGTAATATCCTCATTCTTGCGTGATTTTTCCAAATCTAGTATAACTATGTGTTCAATTTTGTCTAGGTCCAGTAATTTGAGATTTTGCATTTTTATGAGCATGACCATGCATACATTATGTAGTTGTTGATTCGAGGCTAAAATCGTGTAAGCTCACCGATGCTTGATACATATTGAGTCGTGTCCTAAATTTCATTCGTCACCAAAACTGGTTACTTTGAGGTCACCGATGCTTCACACATGTTGCATGAAGCCCATTAAAATTCATTCGTCATCATAATTGGTTACTGATTTTTTAAAATGTTGCATTTAGAATGAGTGGTACGTGCGAATTAACTTGATATTACGTGTCACCCAAAAATACTACTCCCGGTTACCAGTAGCGGAACCAGACATAAAAACCAGCGGGGACTTGACTATATTAAAAATTGCCGCTATAAAAGAAATCGCAGCGTTTCGGCTACGACTCATACCTCGAGCGAGAGGCTTTTCCACACATCTTAGCGTGTATTTTCATTTTTTTTAATTCAAACTAAAATTTATAAAAAAAATAATTAAAACAGAACTAGTTGTGAGTAAATACCTAAGAACATGTACAATGTCGATGTTAAATTAAGTGTTAAATATATTATTTATTAACACGTTACTAAAATCGCTCCAATAGACGTTTTAACTAAAACAGGCTTAAAAATAGTTAATGCTCTTGTTAAATAGCCAGAACGACTTAACAAAGCCACGTAAGCAAGAGTTTTTTTTATTTACTATTTATTTTGTTTTGGGTTTTCAATTTTATTTTATTTTAGTTTTTAGTGTTTGTTAATAAATATAAAAATAATATTTTATATTAATATTTTATAGAAATAATAATATATTTTAATATATATTTTTTTGAAAGATATTTTGAAGATATTATATGACAAAATAAAATTTAATATTTTAAATATATTTTTAAAAATAAATAGAAATAACATTAAAGTTGTTATATATAAGATATTTTTGTAAAATAAATGAAAATAAAATCAATTATTTTATGAATACTAATTATAATATATTAATAATTAAAATATGAAACTAATAACTAAATAAAATGAAAATTGTTATTTAAAAGATACATTAAAAATATTTTAGAAGATAGGATCAAATTAAAAAAAGTATTTTATTATATTTCCTTATTTTTCTGAGTTTTACTGGTCTAATATATTTTAATAAATTATATGTTTAACAAATACTTGAAATCATATCTTTAACAAATTCTCATATATTTTTTTATTCTTTTTTTTTACTTTTTCTCTTTTTGGGTTTTTCAATTTTTTTTATCAATACAAAATAATGAAACAAAATATTTAAAATCTTATAGGATAATAAAATTAAATAACACTTTAATAGTTACAATAAAATAAAATCAAATATATTAACAAAAGAAATATTGTTTCTCTCCCACCTAAGGTTTAACATGTTATTTTAAAAGATATTATTGCAGTGAAATTTGAGTTGTTAACTAAAAGAAGCTAAATGAAACTAAATTATGTTTCTCTCCTACGCGTCACCCACTAATCATCCAATGTAAACCACCGTTTCCTCCACCAGAATTCTCTTCTCAACCTGATCCACCAATGCTCCGAAGGTCATGGCCTGACTCTCCGCCACCGTATCCTTTAATAATTCGGGGAGTAGGCCCACCCTGAAAGCTGCAAGTGCCACTGAGTCTTTACAATACTACATGTCTGTTTTCGTTTTGACAAATCGATTGGTGTAATTCTTCAAGCTCTCCCCAACGTTTTGTCTACAATAGACTATCGTGTCTCTGTTAGCTCTGAACTTTTTGCTCCCCACAAAGTGTTGTCTGAAGATATTCCAGAACATGTCGAAATTCTTTATCGAGCTCTGCGGAAGCCTATTGTACCATTTGGAAGCTACCCCCTTGAAGGTCTGAGAAAATGCTCTACACAACAATTTATCATCGTCGTCGAAATTAATCATAAAGTTTTTGAATTGTTCGATGTGATTATCAGGGTCTTGTGTCCCATCGAACTTTTCTAACTTCGAGATATCAAAATTTTTTGGGAGGTTGCCCACCAAAATGGCTGGGGACAAAGGAGAAGCTCTCCAATTGTGACACGTCTAATAAACATTGGATCTCAAGTTTTCATTGCTCGGAAAATAGAATCCCTCCTCGGATGGTAGAGTATATCGATGTTGCCACTCCGAGTTTCGCGGGCCTATGTCTTCTTTTCTAGTAGGAAATTTTGTTTGGCCATAACCCCGCTCATTAATTTGAGCACGGTAACTCTTCTCCCTTGGATATTTCCTCTCCGAGCTTCTTCACCTTCGTAATCAGCGTGTCCTCGACCATGTCTTTTCTTTCTGTGATTTTTCATAGGAGATGACTCCGATGAGCTGTATCGAGAATAATTGCTCGAGTCAGATGAGTCCAAATGTCGCTTTTCTCTCCTCCTCGACGATCGTCGTTCGTATCCCCTGTATCTATCGTCCTTGGCTTTAGGACGAAAATCGGTTTCGCGCTCCTCTTTTCCACTAACTGGCTCCCTTCTTATCTCGGAGCGAATATTTGCCTGAACGGTTTCCATTTCTGCCTTCAATCTTTCAATATCCAGCAGCAGTTCATTCCTTCGAGCCAACAGGTCTGAATCATCAAAAGTGTCTCCGACTCGCTGGCCCCCACGCGCCTCGTATTCCATGTCGTTCCGATAATCATCGCCCACCAAATTCTCCTCGTAATTGTTAACAAAATCGTCCCCTTGATCTTCCATAGTTTCCCTCAGAATATGAACTATTTCCAGGAAGCGATTGTCGTCAGAACAATCTTCGCTTCCCACAGACGGCGCCACTGAAGAGATTTAAGAATGTTTAGGGGTGATTTTGTGATACGAGAATCTCTTAGTGTCAAAACAGTCTAAAGTAATATGTTTAGGAGTCTTTTTAGAGAGAGAAAGTAAGAATCTAGATTAAGTAGAGAGAGAAAGTAATATAATATTCATCTCGGGATCTGTGAAGCGTGTGTGGTCCTTTTATAGTGCAATTGCGGGTCCCACACGCTTTAATTCCCGTTTATTACATTTTTTGTCCCTATATCTTTTCATCTTCTCATAATGTCTACTTCTTTAGTAGTCTATACAATTTTCCCCTAACATAATTTCTTCTTTACAATTCTCTCCTATCATACTTCTTCTTTACAATTTTCTCCTTAACAAACCTCTTCTTTACAATTTTCTCCTTAACAAACCTCTTCTTTACAATTTCAGCATGTCTTTTATTCTCCCTCATCAGTTTTGACCATGCTCCTTTACTTTTAACTGTTAATTCTTCTAATACTACTATTTCAATTCATAAAAAAAGTTTCAAGTTCTTATATATGTGGTCTAATGATGATTCTTTCCAAAATATTATTGAGCAAGATTGGAAACAACCTATTAGGTGTAATCCTAGCCATATATTCTGGTACAAGTTGAAGAGGCTTTAGGGATGTCTTAAGGATTGGAATGTGAAGAAGTTTGGGAATGTTTTTGATAATTTTCAAGCAATTGAAGAAAAATTGAAGGAAATGAAGATTCTACACTACTCCGCCAATAATCTGAACACTAAAGCTAGTTTGGCTAAAGCTAACAGTCTACATTTACAGGCCCTTAGAAATAAAGAAACATTTTGGAAGCAAAAGTGTTTTAACAGCTGGTTAAAATATGGTGATAGCAGCTCTAAGCTCTTCTATGCTTACGTTGCTAAGAAAAGAAGGAAGAATGAGATTATAGCATAAAGGATGGTGATACATGGATCCTGAAGCATGAAGACATAGGAAACTCTGCTGCTACCTACTTTAATGAGATTCTTGCTTCTAATCCTTATATCAACAGTGAGGAAGAGATGGATATGTTGCAAGACATAAACTTTGATTGCATTCCTTCGCTGGTTACGGATGAAGACAATAAGGATTTACTTAAAACAACGATTGAAGATGGAGTTTGGGACATTATCACCAATATGAAGAGTGATAGTTCCCCATGGCATCGATGGTTTTAATCTTTTCTTTTTCAAACATTAGTGGAATACCATTAAAACTGACTTGTGTAATTCTATAAATGCGTTCCTCAATGGCAGCTTCATCCCCACTGGGCTTTTTGCTACATGAATTTGTACCTCGTGGAATAACTTCAGGACTATTGGGTTATGTACTATGATTAACAGAATCTTATCATCTCTTATTAATCAAAGATCATCTCATATCCTCCCCAAAATTGTTTCTAATTTGCAGAGTGATTTTGTGAAGAGGAGGATGATCCACGACAATATATTGATTGCCAAGGAGCTTCTACATGACATCAACAGAAATCCTAACGGAGGGAACACCATGATTCAACTAGACATGACGAAGAGATTCGACATAATCTCTCATCGTTTTTTTTTCAAACTTCTCCAGTCTTTTGGTTTCTATTCTAAATTCATTAACCTAATTAAGAAAATGATCAGTGATATTCATATATATCTGCTTATTAATGGTGCAGCTTTCGATTAATTTCATATGAAGAGAGGATTAAAGCAGGGAGATCCACTTTCCCCTAGCCATTTTATCATTGGGGAAGAGTTTCTGACCAGAGGAATATTTAATCTTTTTACCATAATCCAAAGATGCAATATGCTACTAGAACTAATCATATGATTCCTTGTATTGTATTCGCTGACAACATATTGGTTTTCACTAACAGTTTATCTACTTCAATTGATAAGCTGATCAGGTTTCTACATGATTATCAAAGAATATCAGGGCAGGCTATAAACAAGAAGAAAACTAAGCTGATAATTTCATCAAAATCTCATCACTCAAGAATCCAAATCTTGAAATTGCAAACTGGTTTTGAAGTAGATTTTCTTGCCACTTCTCATTTAGGAGATACTGTCTCAAACAACAACAAAGGGAAGATCTTCGCTCCTATTCTCAACAAGATAAATGATAGAATTACTGAACGAGACAGTAAATACCTTTCATATGGAGGCATATTAATTTTAATAACTAATGTTCTTCTCCATGTTACGTATCATTGGATGCAAAACTGTGTTATCCCTAAGAACATTATCAAAAAAATTGAGGCAACATTAAACAGATTTTTATAAAGAACAAAGTACATTGTGAATGTTATTCACTGGTCTACTTGGTCCTTCCTTTATAAACCATTTGGAGAAGGAAGACTGAATATCAAAAAGCTCGATGATATTCAGCAATCCTTCTCACAAAAGATCTGGTTTAACTTTCGAAAAAATAATTGCTTCTGCTCAAATATTATGAATAACATTTACTGTAAAACTGGACATCCTTTATATGTTACTAACAGAAGAGGATCCTTAGTTTGGAAAAAATTGATTAACATCAGAGAACAAGCTGAAAAAAGAACATTACCTGGATTCTGGGGAGTGGAGAGATAGAGTTTTGGAATGATTCTTGGCATAATATTCCATCAATTGCAAGTGAAAACAATATCAATTGGTATCTCGACGCAAAAGTTAAAACATTTTGGAGGAATAATGCTTTGGATTTTAATGAAATACAGGGACTCTTATCTAAGGAAAGACTTGACATTATCAACACTCTAAAAGTATGCTCTGACACTGAGGACACTCTGTGCTGGAATCACTCTAAGGATAGGAACTTCAACGTGAAGTTGACTTGGAACAACCTGAGAATCAAACATTCCCATTCAAGCTTGTTCATGAAAATTTGGAATTTAAAAATTCCTAGGAAGTTTTCTTTCATTACTTGGAAGCTTATTCACAACTTTATATCGTTAGATTCAATTATGATGAAGAGAATCTTAACTTAGCCTCTAAGTGTATGTTTTCTAACAATTATGAAGATAAGAATCACCTGTTTATCAGTTGTAAGTTTGTCTGGCAGATACGGAACTGGTTTGTCTGGGTGATTTGGAAAGCTAGAAATACTATTAAGTTTAAGAGGAATCAGTATAGTACTAAAAATTCTATTAACTTGATCATAAACATCATTAAAAGTATGGATGTATCTAATAAATTGAACTACACGCATTGGTCTATGTCTATTAATGCATGAGTTTCTCTTAATTTTTCTACAATTGAAAGATATAAGAAGCCAGCGTACCTGAGATGGCTTCTTCCAATGAATACCAGACTCAAGATGAACGTGGACGGAGCATGTGCTAGAAATGGAGAATCATGTGGTGGTATCCTGATCAGAAACAGCTCCAGCGAAATTGTTCAAGCAACGGGGATGTTATTCGGAAAGTCTTCTCCTATTCTTGCTGAGATGAAAGCACTACTCAAAGGATTAATCATCTGTTACAAGAATAATTGGACTGACGTAGACATAGAATCTGATTCGCTGATTCCCATCAGTCAATTGGCCGGTAAGTTGGAAACTGGTTTTGAAGATACAAACTTAAGTGCTTGCAGAAAGCTTATTAGGTACAACATGAATCTTAAGCACATTTCCAGGGTCCAGAACCAAGCTGCTGATTGGCTTGCGAAATGGACCCTGAAGTGTAAGCAGAAGCCTACCTTTAATAAGTTTAATGCTCCTTCAAATATTCTTGCGATTGTATTCTTTGAACTTTATGGGCTAGGCTACCTTAGCTCTGATTAATTCTATCGAATTAGCTTGGATAGTGCTGTTGGTTTGTTTTCAATGTAGGAATGGAGAGACTGGTTCGTTCGAAACTTTACAAAAAATGGAGGGAACAAAGGAGAGGCTGGTCTTGTTCGGAAGATAAATTCGAAGAGAAAGATGAAGGCTCTGTTTAAGAATTGAGGAAGACGAAGTTATCGTGGAAATTTTCAAGCTCTCTGTTTTATTGCTTTGGAGGGAAATTTAAGTTTCAATTTTCAAATTGTCAAATTGGACTAATTATTTTCTTAATCCCTACTGTATTGTAACATGCAATTTCAATAATAAAAATGTATTTCTTATTAAAAAAAAATTATTTACATTTATGTTTTTTTAAATTTTATCTTCAATATAAATTAACCGGCCACATGTATATATTTTTAACCAATCCCATTTATATAGTTAACCCATTTAATATAGGCATATATTCGATGAAATTTTTGTTTCTGGATACAACCTATTTTAGATTTTGTTTTGGAGTAAGAAGGTACAAGGCTCTTACCATGGATTGAAATTACCAAATTCAATCGTGATTTTGTATTAAATAAGGAAATCTAGAAATCCTTTTCCGATTATCAGTCGAATTTGTCGGGTGAGATGTTGATAATTTGTTTGATTTGGATACACGAAGATAGGCATAGACTAAGAATTTTGTGAGACTTGTTTCAAACTAAAAATCAATAAAAGTTTTATTGTTGAAAAATATTCTGAAGATAAGAAGATCCTGAAGACACAGGAAGAAAAATGAATCATCTGAGAATCCTTGGCTATTGAAAATCTATAAAAATAGTTTTACGCGGGGTTTTCTCTGTGATTCGGCCACGTGACCATAGTTAAATGGTTCTTATCTCACATACTGCCTTTCGATTTTTAATTTCATTTTTATCTTTTAAATTTAATATATTTTTTATTATCTTTTTATTTTTTTTTTATTTTTTTTTGTAAAATATCACAAAATTTGAAATACTCTGTTTTTTTTTTCTTGTTTTTTCGTTTCTTTTTTAATAGTTCTGGTAAATGTCTGTTGTATGGATCCAGTTCAAGCTGGGCACCCAACAAGCCAAGAAGAATCTAGATTGCTGTGATTTACCAACTCTAATACCCATTATCTGTGGACATGATTTACTACCCTGGAAGTGGTAGCCTTCAGGACAACTCTGTGACTTGTTATTATGTTGAAAGACTACTCATTTCTAAGGGTCCTCTCTTCCTTTTTCGCTTTTCTGTTTTTGTGGCTACAATTTATATTTTTCAGTGCTCTGCCATATAGAATTGCAATGACTGTCAGAAGCTTACCATATGATATAGGGTATGGCTATATATACCCAAAACGAGTTTACGTATATCCAAAAACAACAGTTGACTTTGGATTGACTTTTTTTTGACATTTTTACCCTCCATCAGAAAATTAATATCTAAACTGCCATTAAGTAAAAAAAAAACTAATAAGTGTATCCTGAGTATACCCAATTCACCAAAAGTCCTATTTCGCTATGTATACCCAAACAAACACTCTTCTTTGCTGAATTTACTATCCAAATAGTATAGTTTCTTAAAAATTTTGAAACCAAATTCAAACTTCTTAAGAAAATCAAGAACATTCAAACTAAAACACAAAATCGATCATGTCGAAAGCAGAACTAGGGATCAGCGTGGAGGAGTTGATGTCGCTGGAGAGAAGGAATGATGAATTTTCGCCGGAAAAAGAGATTGAGTCGCCGGAGAAGGAGCCATGGTCGCCGGAACCGCCACCACCGTCGCCGGCGAAGGTATTGAAGAACCCGGCGAACCATGCACCATCGGTTCCGGCACATGGAACCGATGGTGCATGGCCACGCAGCCGGTCCGTTCCACAGCCCGAGCACCACCGGTGCTGAGGCCAAGAACCGGTGGACCTGGGGCCTCAGTCCGCTCGGTTCTGAGGCCCCAGCACCACCGGTTCATGGCCTCAGCACCGGTGGTGCTGATGGCCGTGTCCGGCCGGTTCTGAGGCCTAGAACCACCGGTTTTAGGCCTCAGAACCTTGGATTTGCGCATTTTTTTCGAAAAAAAACCTGATTTTTTTATGTTGTTAACTATACTTGAATGTTTATTGTGCTTTTTTGTTGTGTAACAGGGGACGGATGTCGCAAGTGGGACTGAAGCACCTTCCGCTACCGATTATAGTCATTTGTTCTTCACTACCGAGTTCTACACACACGACGCGTTGGTGAAATGGGTTACGAAGATCGGAAAACTTTATGGTATGGTTATCAACATAAGTCGGCGCGAAAAAGTAAACAGCAGAAAAAATCCGAGAGTTTATTTCCAGTGTGAGAGGGGGGGGGGGAAATATATTCCAAGGGTTGCAGAAAAAGACCGAAAACGGAAGTCTACAGGAACGAAAAAGATTGGCTGCCCATTTGAGCTTCTCGGGTCAATGGTTGCCCCAGATCAATGGAAGTTAGAAGTAAAATGTGGTACTCATAACCATGACACTTCTGTACATCTAGATGGTCACAACTTCAGTTCTTGTGGGGTGAGCTTAAGTCACACAATTATTATGAATGGCATAAATCTGGTGAAGACGATGGACAAATCATTACAGATTTGTTTTTTGCCCATCCTGTCAGTGTTGACCTTTTGCGCACATTTCCGATAGTTTTGATTATGGATAGTACATATAAAGTGATACGATATGGTATGCCATTTTTCGAGATAGTGGGTGTGACGTGTACTGGATTGACTTTCTGTGCGGCATTTGCCTTCATGTCGGGTGAGAAGTTAAACAACTTCAAATGGGTATTAGAGTGTTTGAAATCGTTGATTTCCGTTCATGGAATTGAAGAACCGCGGGTCATCCTAACCGACAGAGATTTAGCATTGATGAATGCTATAGAAGTGGTATTCCCAGAGATTACGCATATGTTATGTCGCTGGCACATTAACCAAAATGTTCTAGGGCAAACAAGAAAGCACTTCCGCGAGAAAAGTGATCATAAAGAATTTGTTAGTGCTTGGCAGAAGATTGCGTATAGTAAATCAGAGATTGAATTCGATCACGCCAGACGGGAGATGCTATTGAAGTACAAAGCTTACCCTGAAGCAATTGAATACACTGAAAAATCGTGGCTCGATAAGTACATGGACAAATTTGTTGTTTGGAAGACGAACAAAAATATGCATTTGGGGGTACGAGCAAATTAAACTTCGAGTTATTTTGGGGGAGGGTTCATTCGCTTGTTGAAATCCAACATGCTGCCATTAGGTCGTCGTTCGAGAAGAGTCGTTACATAGCACTGCATAAGTTCGCGGATAAAGTGTTTGATGAGATTCGAGGCAAGGTTTCCCACATGGCGTTAGAACTATTTTTCACCGAAGTAGAGAAGGCCGAAGATACCAAGATGGTCGCTATTGAAGATGGGTCGGATGTTAAAGACACTGGCATCTGCATATGCGCTATAAAATCTACCCATGGAATACCTTGCTATCACCAGGTCCGCAAGTGGCGTAAAGGCGGAATTTCTGCCTCTCTAGATGCTTTTCACATCCACTGGACAAGGTTAGAAATAATGCCTCGGTCATTCCGTACGACCATGGAAATTCTCAAAGATGATCTGCTAAAGCTAGTTAACGATGTTATGGATACGAAATATGAAAGCCGTATCAAACATATTTACAAGAAATGGTTTGAAGTTTTTTATCCTGAAACATCGTCATTGCTAGAGCCATTGGAGAAGCAGAAACACCGAGGCCGCCCACAAGTGAAAAGAAAGTTAGTGGTTGATACATCATCCACTAAACGGGACATGAGCGGATGGGAGTACCCGCTAAAAGAGGATGAAGCTAGTCATGACGCAGTCATGCAGTCTTTAAAACCAACAAAAGTTAAAAAGAGTAAAGCAGTTGGTAGTGAATCAACGATTCGGGCAGATGTGCCTAGAGTACCTCGTACTCGTACTCGTACCTCTTCCATTGCCTCGCTAGGTAGCAACATTGTACAACCGTCCATTGATCGAGTCACAGAACTAGTACATGACCCGAAAGGTTTTTTGCGTTGGTTTCCGATTCACTTCAACCCTTTTATATCGGGTATTAATGATGTTAAGCCAGATGGACATTATGGATACAGAGAAGTTTCATTCGGGTTGTATGGTCATGAAGAAGGATGGCGAGGTGTTCGGAAGGCAATATACGATGAGCTAATGGAAAACTACGACACATACAGCAAGATTTATAACGGTAAAGAGGATTACCTGAAGGTTGCATAAAGTATAAACTACTACGAGACACCAGCATCACCCAAATATTGGATGACAATGCCTGAAATGGGTATTGCGATTGCAACCAAGTTCGAATGCATTGTTCATTTTGTGTCACTCGTAGGGAATCACAACTGTAGTCATACTTTTTTACCTCTGCGCGGTAAGCCTCCCATTATGGCCCAAAGACGTGAGATTGGGTTTGGATTCGTCGATACTAACCACTTTGTCAATGTAAGTCATTCGATATATGGTTATGTTTTTTCTCACCACTATATTACTCAATTGTTGATTCTAATTTAAGTACCTATGAAACAGTTATCAATGAAGCCCCTTTGCCCTTGCGCACGCATACATCCTACGTGGCAGAAGTTGAAGAGCGAAGAGGCTACGCATTGGGAGCTACCATTAGTTGGTCGCTGCAAAAAATATACGGAACTCGAAGGTAGAAAGCCAGTTAGTTCATTCCCAGAAGTAACTAATCTTGACGAGTTTGTTTAGTAGGTTTATGTGTTTCGGTCGGGTTTATTGTTTCGAACTCTTCTGTGTCTTTTGGTCGCTTTACGTCATTTGTAAGGATTTATGTTGTTTAGAACTTTGTTTTACTACATCGTTTTGGTATTTTCTCTATTATTGCATTTATTCATTCAAATTACCGACTTATAACGATAAGCCAATAATCATTTCATAACTAAAATAAAACATCACAAACAAGCAACAACAACATATTCTAAACATTAGTACATAACTTGATATATAACAGACAGTTAGTCGAAATCATAGCCTCCATTGTCGCTGAGAATACGCACTGTTTCCTCCTTCATGGCAATTTGAGAATGAACGTATTGTGCCATTTCGAACGACATATAGTCTGTGATCATTAGACCAAAGGAGTCGAACGCTTCATTCCTGACTTCTGGGGGCTCGTTAAACACCAAGAACATCGGTCCACTAGTTATAGACTTGTACCTAGTGGCTACCTCTTGACGAGTACGGGATCGAGGCATTTGTCTAGATGTAGACATTTCGCCGTACATGAAATACATCATACACAAAACTTCATCAAAGAACTCATCGGTACGTAACGTGCCGGCCGGTGCATGGTACCATCGGTACACAGTCTAGTGTACCGATGGTACACCACAATGTGTACCGATGGTACCATGTACCATCGGTACTGCCTCCTGTGTACCCATGGTGCACGGGCTACTGTACCATGGGTACGCAGTAGTGTGCACCATAGGTACCACTGACTGCATACCCATGGTGCAATTTAACTTGTATTTTTAAAAAAAATATGTTTTCGGTGTTATGGGGTTTTTTTTGACAAGTTTATACCCAAATGTTATTCTGTTATGGTGTTATGGATTTTAAGTGAATTAACTACTATTATAATTTTAGTTTTTGACGAATTTAATATGAAGTGAAGTACAAAAAATCGAGAATTACTAGTATAGTGTTATGGTGTTTTGGTGTTATGGTATGACTTATGTTAGATCAAGTTAAGTACAAAAACTCAATAAGAACAGTGGAAGCAGTAGATAGTAGAAGTCATAAGTCATATTACAAAGTAGATGTCATAAGTCATAGTACAAAACAAGATACTGAAACAACTAAGAAGTCCACATGAATGAAAGATCATAACAACGCTAGAACAAGTCCGATGATGAGGACGAACAACCATGGAGAGAATAGCTGCAGGACCTGATCTCTCCACCTCAGCGCACCCGCCTCCCCACGCTCGACAGGCATAGTAACAATGGAGCGAACGGCGTCTAAAAGTCTATCATCCGTGGTACGCGGTGGGGGAGTGATAGTATGCCAACCATAGTCAGTCAGGTACCTCGAGTAGGTATTCGTCGCTGACTATCTATATGTGGCAATGGTAACTGTCAAACGATCCTCAGCAAGCAAGTGCTGACGCCAATCTAGCCATGCGCTCTCTCGCCACATGTACCTCGCTAGATCTCCTTTCCTGTAACCAGGTCGTAGTACAAGTGGGAGTTGGGGCTCATCCTGAACCCGTCCGAACTGGCGCATAACCCGATCAGGAATGTAGCCCTCGACCGTGCTCATCATCCGCAAAGGATAAACAATAGTGCGGATCTCCTGGACTAGAAACTGGACTCTAATGTCCTCGTATGGCTCAAATAGCACCTGTTACAAAACATTAAAAAAATAGATTGAATTAAAATCCTAATACTTAATATCAAAACTGTAATGGAAAACAAATATTTAAAAACTTACATCTGACTCCTTCTGATCAGCAAGGAGAGTACGAATGACCGATTTGGGGCGGATGTTTTGCCCAACAATCCGCTTCGGCAGCCACTTCACAATCCTAGGTTGCCTCGCTACGTGGTCAGCATTCTCGGAGGCACTAAACGCTGGGAAGTGGTCATAGATCCAACAATCAAGCATATCTACAAAACCATAAAGGTTATGCTTCGATGCTTTCGAAGCATCACCCAAACCACGGAACAGGAATGCCAATGCACTCGTACCCCACGCTATGTCCCACAACCCAGAGTCCATATTGGCTAACCCGTACAAGTAGTCAGCCTTCACGCTCTTCTGACTAGTATCCGCAAAAATAGTGCAACCAAATAAGAACATAAGGTATGCTCGTGATACCTGGCGGATAGTCTCATCATCAGTCTGCTCGATGTAGCGCCCCCTGGTGAAATTCTCCCTCAGCCACTTTATCTAGAAGCCAACGCCTCTGGTAGACTGTATCTCTGTGCGGACCTCATCCACTGTCAGACCTAACATACTAGCGTAGTAGCTGTATGCCTCGTCACGTGGAGCCGTGACTACATCAAGTGTCCGACCAACTACAGGGAGACCTGTAATGCAGCTGACATCATCGAGCGTAATCGTCATCTCTCCAAATGAGAAATGGAAAGTGTTGGTCTCCTGATGCCAACGCTCAACAAAAACCTCGTCTAAGACGGAATGTGTGAAGTACTGAGGCAGGTGGGCTATAAGAGGACCAAAAGGAGTCCGCGCCAAAAATTGCTGCACATCTGGCTGAGCAGTCAAGTCCCACATACGTAGCACATTATAATGTGCATGTACGCCAGTGTAGTGTGACCCTATAAATTAAAAACAAAGTCAGAACATAATAATAGTAAAACCTTAGATTAGACGTTTAATAATTAGGTACTTACATGTCCGATGAAGACGTGGTACGCCTCATGCTCCTTGTAGTCAGGAAATAGAGGGATCTTGTTGCATTTCAGAAATGCAAACGTCTTTCGCTGCTCCTCGGTGTGGATGGCATCTATGTGCTCCTCGTCAATCGTGTCCTGCTCAGGGTCCCCAGTGGCATCCACCCTGTCGCTAACAGGTGGTGGATGTGTAATAGTATGCGCAGGGGACGCAGCTCTGCGAGAAGGAGAGGGAGGTGGTGGATCACTAGCAGTGGGAGGTGGTGATCTATGTGTATGCGATGACGACGTCTCTCGTCGTGAGGACCCTCCACATCTGATATCAATCGCCTCAGTCGCTATGGCCTTTTCCTTCCTCTAGCCATGCTTGATTCGGCGCAAAGACCGATCAGTCCGTATCCGTTCCTCCTCCTCCCTAAGACTAATAGTCTCAGAGTCATCTAGAGTATCTCGTCCGCGCTTGGCATCGCGGACCCGCTCATCCTCAACCGCGCGAATACTCTTAATACTCTTGCCTGGCGGTGGTGGACGTGACCCACGGGGGTACGCCCTGGATCGTGGAAGACGTCGCTCCTCCACTGCGTCTGACCTACAAAAATACAAAACAAAGAAAGAAATTAATAACACTAACATATAAAATTTAAATCAACAACACTCCTATACGTATGGTGAATTTTGAAGTTTTTTTATTAAAAAAAATACCATACCAGAACTTTTGAAACCCAAAAATTAGAGTTTTTAAAAAAAAAATCGGGTACCATAGGTACCAAAGAGAGCGAACCGAGCGGCACGGGTGCTAGTGCCGCTCGGTTTCGGCACTGTGTGCCGAGCGACACAGGTTATTGTGCCGCTCGGCACACAGATGGTGTGCCGCTCGGTACACAGTTGGTGTACCGAGCGGCACACCATCACGCACCGATGGTGCTGCCCAAGGCGCACCACCGGTGCGGCGCATTCTTTGTACCTCCTCTTTGATCAATATATATGTTGTTTTCTTTTTTTTACTCTTATATTTCTTTGCGGGTGTATGCCCTAGAGATTTGTATGAAAATACCTTTAATTTATATTTATGGGAGGATCCTTCAATGTAGTGTAAACAACAACTCTAAGGCTATAGTTACAATAGCACACAGATGAGTTTCAAAACAAATCTCAAATAATAGAGTTGTAAAAAACTCTCAGGTCATAGAGCCACAAACAACTCTCAAGTATATGCAGAGAGTTGTTTGCAAACAACATCAAAATACTAGGATGCAAATTATTTGCACATATATATACGTAAGTGTAGGATGCGAATTATTTGCATGTCCTTCCCCTAAGTCTCTACAACCTAGGGAATGCAAATTATTTATATATTACTTCCTTGATAGTTGTTTGAAAATAAATTAAGAGAGTTCTTTGTCAATGTAACCTGACAGTTGTTTGTAAAATCTCAATGCTTCATAAACTTTTAAACTGATAAAAAATTTATACAAAAAAAGGATTACATAGCCATAATAGGCTTCATGCACTAAACACTTCTAAAAAAGTACTACCATCTCTAGTGTTTGTCAGTTTGCATGAAAAAAAAACAAAAAACAGAAACAATAACAATGAGTCATCACTACAGGATTCTTTTGCTTCTTCCTCCTCGTCACCCTCATCATCTGCATCTCCATTATGATCTTCCTCCTCATCATTTACCTCCATCTAATCGGCCTCCTCTGATGTACCAACATATTCTTCTTTTTCCTCATCTTCCTCCTCTATGTCTTCCATCTTTCTTTTCTGGTCTGAAACCTCTGTTGGTTGAGAGTCAGCCACCAACTCAACCACTTCAACTGATCCAGATTCAGCAGAGAAGTGCTTCTCGATATCAAATTAAAAGTATTCATAATTTATTATTTGAAAAAATAACTGGATTAAAGTCGTGGTTATACTCAAGACGAAATTTTCATTCATACATTTTCATACATAGTTAAATAATAAATCAAGTCTCAAATTTATATGATAGTTGAAATCTATAGAACTTTATTAATTAAATGATATTGTTAAACTATATAATTTTTTGAGCACTTTGTATTTTAAATGCTAAAGTACCAATAAATATAGAAAAGCAAAATTATTCTCTATTTACTATTTTTATTATCAATTATCGTTAGTAAATATTTATTTAAGTTTGTTGATTACTACCCGTTATTTAATTTTTTTAATAGTCCAAATACTCTTATTGATTATACAAAACAATTTTTTTACAAGATTATATATGTTTTTATTAATCGCTCTCTCTTATTGTAGATTGTCATTCAAGACTATCTAAATGTTCTTATTGAAATGTAATTGAGGTAAAAATAAATATTTTAATTAAAACATCTCTTTTTTTCTTCTTCGTATTCGTGATCATTTTTCCCTTCTATTTTTTCTCTTTTTTTATGAGTCTCTCTTTTCTTCTTTCCTTCTTTACGGCTTGAATTGTTTTTTTGTATCTGTTTGGTATTTTTCATTAAAATCAGCATTTGAACAGTATTTAGAATTGTAAAATGTTTGTGGATTTAGGTTTAGAGATTGTTTGAAAGAAGAAAATATTTTTTGTATTTTCACTTTAATTTTACTATGTTTTTGCATTTTATAGATAAGTGTGTGGTTCACGTCAAGTATTTTGCATTTAGCATTTAAATTTTAGAAAAGAAACATATAGACTCCATTAGCCAAACTTCTTGTATCAATCATAATCCTCATAATTATCACTCCAACAATTTCTAGAGTAAATAAGAGAATATCCTCGTGAAGAGTGACTAATCTTTTCAAATCATCATCATTGAAGATAGAAACAATTTTGTACGTCTTCTATTAATATTGAAATAATATTCATCATCCAAATGGACTTCTAAATCTTGTATATTTATTTTTCTACAACTATTAGAAGTTCCAGCAAAAGTGTCTCCTTCGAGGATAATACACAAATTTTTCTTATTAGCTCGAGTTTTACTTGGTTCAATACTTTTATCATTATATTCAACTTTATAGAATCATTAATGAACTCAATTAATTCCCTATTATCAATCCAACTTTGCATATTATTTCTAAATTGAAAACAATCGCATGTGGTATGACCATGATCACTTTGATTGATAAAGATATAGAATGTTGGGGGCTTAAATGTAATGAATTAAAGTCTTATATAACCAATTGTATAGTTGTAAGATAGGTTTTAAATTGTTTGTAATGATAGGAGACTAAATTGCAATTAACCCATTTGTGTAACCAATTCTGTTACACTAAATTTGAACACATATAAATAATGGTTGAGGCTGTGAATAAAGGGGGCGATACTTTCATTAACTAAATATTACTTTTTATATTTACTTTATCTCTCTAAAATCACATTTTCTCTCTCTTTAACTCTCAAGAACTATATTCACACATATCAAATTGGCGGCCACAATGGGAGATTTCTATCAATCGGTATTTGATTTTGTAATCTAAAACCAAAGAAAATCAAATTTATGATTAGTTACAGTTGGTCTTAAATGATAATGGACCCAGAGAAAGAAGATGATCCTTTGGTTCAAAAATCTATCAAGATTTTGAGGTCAGATTTACAAAGAGGAGGAAGTAAAGAAAATAATAATGATCAAATTTCAATTCAGCAGACTCATTCAAGCATCGAAGCTCGAATGAATCAGTTGCTGAATAAAATCACAATGCTAAATGATAAGTATGTTCAAAGAGAGAAAAATATTCAGTTAGTTAGACTGAAATCTGAGGTACGACAAGTTGAAGAAAAGTACGATGTGGAAAATCAATATAATTGATCTTATACAGCTCATTATATTCGAAGCGACCGGAAGAAAATTCATTTTGAGCCTAAAAATAAGCATCGTACTTTGAGAAAAGAAAGGAAGGACAAACATAGGTATATCACATCAAGTGATGATGGATTTGATAGCTCATACTATGAGGAATGATCATCTAAGCAAAAGAGATATCGAGAATCTTCAAAAAGAGAAGAAAGAAGTCGGCCTCAAAATTTGCATAAGGAAAATAGGTCAAAAAGAGATAATATACCTCATTGAATAAAAGAAACAGAGTGGTGTAACTGGAATACTTATAACAAATACACGGGTTTAGATGATCAGAATTTGTACGCTGTCATGGGAACAAGAGGAGATGACCAGTATGTGCAAGGATTTGACTCGATAAATTCTCCTTTAAAAACCGAGATACGGTTTATTGCTCTTCTGAAGCGGTTCGATATCTCTAAGGTTGGAAAATTCGATAAAATACACGATACAAATGATCACATCAAAAAATTTAAACACTATATGATGAATTTTGAAGATGATCATAGGCTGGTATGCAGAGCTTTTTCTCAAACATTAAAGGGTACAACATTGAAGCGGTATAATAGGATTCTGAGGGCATCTATTTCTAAATTTAGAGATTTCTATACAGTTTTTTTACGGTATTTGAATGGTGACACGATAATACAATGTAAACAAGCTGTGTGAGAGAAATTGAAGCATTATACAAAGCGTTTTTTGTTAACAAAAGCAAGACTGCATAATTGTGAAGAGTTAGTTGTTATGTCTACAGTTTGAAAAGGTTTATTGCCAGGTGATTTAGCAAATGATACAACAAAAATGAGAGACTTAACTTTTGGATCATTGATGGATCAAGTTGAGGATCAAATTAAACTGGAAGAATCAACCATGGTTCGAGAAGTGGTTGGACCAAGATTCTAAGTGTGAGGAATTTGATGCAGCCTCAGAATATTTGGATGTTGATCCGAATCGTTTGATTTTAATGGCTGTAGATGAGCCAGTGGAGCAAGGACGAGTTCGAAGTTTGTGTAAGTATTTTAAATTCTTGGCAATTTTTAGGGGAGATTCTATGACTACCTATACTAATTGTTTTAGAAAAAGACATGTGGTAAATCTAACTACTCAAATAAGAGAGAGGATGTCTACACATGTGTATGGTAAAAATGATACTCTTTTTATTATTTTCAACGAGGATGACTTGAAAGGAACTGCAACACCTCATGAAGATGAAGTGGTTATTGGGGAATAAATAGTTGGGACGGAGATTCGACGTGTTCTAATAAATACAAGAAGTTCTGCGAACGTATTGTTCAAGTCAACCTATGATAGGATGTGTAATCCACTTTGAATTTATCATTCAGATCGTAATATAATTGGCTTTATAGGTGTAACAACTCAAGTGATTTGAGAATTGGAGGGTGAAGTTTATTTAGGAAAAAAACCTTTTAAAAAGAAGGTTCAAGTTTTATTCATGGTAGTGGATTATCTGACAACTTATAATGCAATTTTCGGAAGATCATGGATTTCGAGGACGTATGCAATTGTTTTTACTTTCCATTGGTGTTTCAAATATATCATTGGAGATCGTGTTGGGGTAGTCTAAAGTGATCAAAAAGTAGCCAAAGAAAGTTATGCAATAACCTTTTGTATTCGAGGTCCCAATTGTGAAGATCGAATGCCTAAATAACATTCAGGGGGTTGACATTAGATGAAGAAGAGTGAGTTATACTATCGAAGATTATGTTTTTTCAAATAAGAAGACCCTTTAAATAGGAACATTGCTATCGCCAACTTTGCGTCATCAATTGTTACAATTTCTATTTTGCTACTTTGGATGTTTTCTCTTGGAAAATAGAAGATGCAGTGAGAATTCCACCTGAATTGATACACTATAGATTAGCTATAAATCTGAAGATCAAGCCTGCTATTCAAAAAAGACATACTTTTTTTGTTGAAAAATTAGAGGTTATTATGGGAGAAGTGGATTTCTTGTCTAGGGTATGACATATTATGGAGGCACACTATCTTTTGTGGACAGCAAACCCAATAATGGTTAAAAGAAGAATGGGAAATGGATAATGTGTGTTGATTTCCCGGATTTGAATCGAGCTTGTCCTAAAGATCCATTTCATGTTCCTCGAATAGATCAGCTGATTGATTATTCCTCGGGGAATAAAATTTTGTCTTTTATGCATGCTTTTGCAGGGTATAACCGGGTCTAGATGGATCCAAAAGATCAAGAAAACACTACATTCATCATTGATCGAGGTTTACATTGTTATATGGTAATTCCCTTTGGGTTGAAGAATGCTGGAGCCATATATCAGAGGTTGGTAAATAAGGCTTTTGCTACTCAAATTGGAAGGAATATAGAGGTGTACATTGATGATATGTTGGTTAAGAGTTCCACAGATGATAAACACCTTGAATATTTAGAGGAGACTTTTTTAAATTTAAAAACTCATTCGTTTGAAGTTGAATCCTGAGAACTGTACTTTTAGGATCCGATTAGGAAAATTCTTATGATATATTATTAATGAAAAAGGAATAGAAGCAGATCCAAAATAATTGAAGTCTTTTTTTTATGACAACACCTCGAACTATAAAGGAGGTGCAAGTCTTGACATGAAGGCTAGTGGCTCTTAATCGGTTTATTTGAAGGTTTTCTGATAAATTTTTCCTTTTTTCCAAGTGTTGCAAAGCCCCAAAGAATTTGAATGGACATCAAGTTGTGAAGTAGTTTTTTTAAAGATTAAAAAACTGTTGTTGTCTCTATAAAATAATTTTCAAGCCTTGAATTGGAGAGAAACTATTATTAGATATAGAAGTGTCAGACTTTGTTGTGAGTGCTGTTTTGATAAGTGAGGATACGGATGTCTCGAAGCCGGTTTATTATGTTAGTAAAAGTTTGTTGGCAGTAGAAAAAAGGTATTTGACACTTGAAAATTTGGCTTTAGCTTTAGTGGTGGCTGCTAGGAAGATGCGTCTTTAATTTCAAGCTCACATGATTGTGCTTTGAAATTTTTTCCCATTAAAGAATGTGTTACAACTCCTGGACATTTTTGGCATGATGACCAAGTGGTCTAGTAGAGTTGGGAGATTTTGACATCACCGTTGCTCCTCAAACATCTATTAAGTCTTAATTTTTAGTGGATTTCTTGTCCAGTTTCATTCAAGTCAGTCTGATAAAGAGACATATAGAAAGACTTTACGAGAAACTTCAATGTGAATAGTTCAAACAGATGGTGGGTCTACTATATTGGGGTGCACTATGTATCAAGCCATTCGATTTGGATTTCATGTATCAAATAATGAAGTTGAATATGAGGTTGTGTTAGCTGGTTTGAGACTTGCTAATATTTGTGGAGCAACAACAATTCAGTTGGAAACATTATCACAATTAGTGGAAAATCATATGGTGGGTGTTTCTGAGGCTAAGAAGGATCATTTAATTTTGCATCTGCATAAGCTTCGAATTTTATCTCTCTTGTTTGATAAAATGACTATAGAACATATTAATCGAGGAGATAATACAATTGCTGACTCTTTGGCAATAATTGCTTATGTAGAAGAATATCTTTAGATATCTTATAGGAGAGTCCCTCCATTTTGACACGATCAGAGCAATGTAAATATGTTGAGGAAGTATTTTTCACTTGAGATGCAATTCGAGGCGATTGGATTGGAGGTCTAATATTCTTAATTTCTACAAAGGGGTATGTTACCTCAACATCCACAACTGGCTAAAAGATTAAGATATAAAGCCCATGGTTATGTTGTATTCGATGGATTGTTATACAAGATTTCCTTGAGTATACCATTGCTACGTTGTTTGGGAAAATAAGAGTCTCAAGAGACCTTATCTAGAGCTACATGATCGCGAGGGTTCAACACATTATGGTTTCAAGTATTTGACACGTCGGGTTTTATTGGCAGGGTATTATTGGCCTTCAATTATGAATGATGTTAAAGTTCTAGTTCAAGGTTGTGATACTTGCCGGCGTTTCTCTTATTTTATTCATAAACCACCAGTACCACTAATTTCCATTTCTGAAGCTATCCCTTCTAACAGATGAAGAATAGACTTGGTAAGACCATTGCCTATGGCATATAGAGGACGTTAGATGACCATTGTGGCAGTGGATTACTTTTCGAAGTGGGCATAAGCTGAACCATTATCTGGAACAAAATGAAAAGATGTAACTAAGTTTATTGTGAATAATATTTGTGGACGCTTTAGAGTTCCTCGAAAAGTCACCACATATAATGGTCCTCAATTTAACAATAAGAAAATTAATTTGTTTTGCGCTTCAAGGGGAATAACATAGTCTTTTTATACGCCATTTCATCCCCAATAAAATGTTCAAGTAGAAGTAACCAACATAACTATTTTTGAAGGTTTGAAGAAGAGTCTAACAAGTGCTGCAAGGAAATGGCCTTACTATTTGCAAGAGGTGTTGTGGGCTTATCGTACAACTCTTAGAGAAGAAACTCAAGAAACCTATTTTACATTTGTCTATGGTATGGATGTTGTTAGTCTTGCATAATCTAATCTACCTTCTTATAGGGTACGGCAATATTTTGAAGAGGTGAATGAAGAGGCAAAGAGAACAGAGCTAGATTTGATCGGAGATAAAAGAGTTAGACCTCGTTTGAATATTGACTCATTATCAAACGCTAATGAGAAGCCGATATAATTCAAAGGTATGAATGAGGGATTTCAAAGTAGGAGAAAAAGTTTTTAGGAAATTATTCTTTCATACATGGACAAATGCCTTGGAAAGATTACCCCAAATTGGGAGGGTCCTTATATTGTTATGGGAGAATGTACTCAGGTACATATCGTATTTGTGATGAGCAGGGTAGGATGCTTAAACATCCTTGAAATATAGAGCACATATTTTGAATTTATTTTTAATAAATGGCATACTCTTTCCTACCTTGTTGGCACATGGAGGTTTTAATGAGGTGTCATGTAAACATTCGAAGATATTAATAAAAGTATTTTTTGGCCAATGGTTGTTTTTAACATAAGTATTTAAATAATTATGGTAACCTGTCAAAGACTGATCAACTTTGAAGTTGTTGACCAAAAGTAATTAATCCGAAGTCTTAAACGTTTATTATTACATTATGTAAACACATTGTACATATTCGAGGTTCTACATTCTCTAAACACGATGTACATATTCGAGGTGCTACATTCTCTAAACGCATTGCACATATTTAAGGTGCTACATTCTCTAAATGCACTATATATATATATATATATATATATATATATATATATATATATATATATATATATTTAAGGTGTTAACATTCTTTAAACACACCAATTGTATTTGAAGTTCTAACACTTTCTAAATCTTTATTTTTATTCGAGAAAAAATGACTTTGTTCATAAAATTATAAGTTTTTATGATAGGCTTAATGAATATAGAGAAAGGAAAAGTACTAATTCATAAAAATTAACCTAATCTTACAAAATATGTTCTGAATGCTACACAATTAAGCATTCAACAAAAAGAAGTCATTACACAACATCAAGTGACTTTGACAAAAATGAAAACAACAATTATTTTTCTTCAGAATTCTCTTTGGGAGAATCTCCTTCATCAATATCATTTTATTTTGACTTCATCTCTTCGGAGGAATCAGTGGGGACAAAATCGAAGGCCCCGCTGGGTCGATTGTCTATGGGGATTAATTCATAGAATCTTGATAAATTTACCTTAGGGAACGTTGTTTGGATTTCACGAAGAAAATTAATTGATTGCTGCTCCTCGACATTCTTTATTGCAGCTAATGTGTATTTTCCACATTCAATTTTGTCAGGTTCAATAGCAACATCGTTTTCTTTCTCAAGAGCAGTCTTAAGATCAGCTATATCATTTGCCAGCTTCTTCTTTTCTTCTTCGCTCTTTTTTAAAATTCTTGAAGAGTGGAATATTTTTCTTGCTCCTCGAATAATTCATTGACATGTTTATTCTTAATTTTTCCATCTCAGCTTGATGAGAAGTCTTAAGATCCTCCATTTGTTTATCATGCATAGAGCGAAGATGAGGTTTAAGTTGGATGGCTCCATGGATATATTGCGACCTGTCAATTTAGAATACCCAAAAAATTTCCTCGAGATGTTTGCCGAAATTTTCTCTCATTCTTTTATCTACAACAACCTCATGTTTATATCAGACCATCTCCTTAGACATATTTTCTAAATGGCTCAGAAAATAATTTACCACTTTGCATAATACTTTGGCTGCTGTTTCGAGTTTGGCAAAAGGTTGCAGAGCAAGTAAGAAATCTTTCGATGGATCTTGTACATGTATGAGCCTTTTATTTTTGAGCATATACCGAATCCAGGGAGCATATAAAGAAGGAATGAGTTCATACAAAAGAGGAGCAGTAACTTGATGGCCAATTTTTCGAAGTTGTTCCAGGATTCGTTGAACTTTTGGATCCATATCTTTTTAGAGAGCTTGAAGCCCTTCACTATCAGGTTTATTAGAAAATAAGTGGTCATCTCCTTGGTAATTTTCTGTTTTCGTTTCTCCTTGATTATCTTTTACTTCAATTCTGCCTCGAAGATTGTCTGTTACAGTTTCCTCAGCTTCGGTATGAAGAATATCTAAAGCAGTTGATTGAGGGGTCTTTTTTACTCCTTTAGACGATGAAGTTTTTGCAGCTTTCTTTTTTCCTTCTGTTAGAAGTATTCTTTCTTTTTTAAGAAGGGTTGTCCTCGAATATTTATTTACCATTCTCTGAGGCTCCTCATATAAAAACAAATTTGTGTATCCAAAATTTGTCAGCTGCAAGTAGACCGTCGATAACTTTGAAATCATCCACAAGTGTTAGGAAGTAATATTGTAGTACTGGTCCCTTCGAAAGACCAGTCATGCCAAGTAAATCTTTAATGTAAGAGGGGTTTGGCTTAGTCTCGAAGCTATAATCACCAAGAGGATTGTAAACAACATATTCAATGTCTCTTGTGTAGAGTAGAGGTCCAAAATTTTGAAGTACTTGACTATCATTAGATCTAGTAGGAATCAAAGACCCCGATTGATGATCTTAGGGTAGACCACCAATTTATTTGCTCCACAATCTAGTGGATTGTCCCCCTCATTTGGAAGTCAAAGAGTGATGTTGTCTATTATTCCCCATTATTTCTTCAAACGATCAGCATGAGCTTCGTTATAGTAAATGTATGACACATTTTTTAACGCTATGATGTATTTGTGGAGGAATGGTTTTAGTTTACATTGAGGGAGACAACGACGTCCTCGTGAATATCAACTGAGGCTTTATTTTTCTTTCTTCTTCTCTTGGCTACTCCTTCGTCTATTAATTAAGGAGGATTATGATTTGAGGATGGTATTTATACCTGCTTATACGATGGAGTTTTTAGAGATTTTGTGTTGGTCTCACCAATTTCTCTCAGAGAAGGAGATGATGGTGTAGGGTTATTGGTATTGTTTTGTGAAGAGGTGTCAGCTTCAAAGTTCCCCATAGCTATGAAGGTCTTCTTTTTGGTAGAAACACTACTAGGTATATGAGCTTCTAATTTAATCTGAGGAGTTACCTTGTGTGATGTTCGATGATGACTAGGATTGGTAAGCGATATAACTTCTTCTGGACTTCTTTGAGTAGATGAGCATGGAGTTACCTTGTGTGATGTTCGAGGAGGAACAAACAAAGATGTTGGAGAAGAATTTTGAGGCGTTGGTTGTTGAGATTCTGGAGTTGATAAAATTGAAAGCCTATGGGAGCTTCAATGTGGGTTAAAATTACCGCAATACATGGTTTGAGCAGAGAATCGAGGATATTTTTTTATTAATTCTGCAGCTTTGTACTCTTCAGCCTTTTCGCTGATATAAAAATAGTCTTAAGCACCAAAAAGAAGTTTTTTTGTTTGTTGGGGAAGTCGATTTTTTGGTTTTTGGGCATTTTTCATATACTAGGTTAAAGATTGACTTGAAAGTATGAATTTTCCAGTGATGGTAGCCAAGAAGTCGATTACTCAAGGAAGGGTAGCTAAGGATTTTCTCAAGCGAAAAAGGTTTTCTCTCTCTAAGAATTCTATGTGAGGTAGAGGAAATAAATGAGGAACTATTTATATAAGGTTTATGAGAGAAATAATGGTGTCTAAGAAGTTGAAGAGATGCAATTGGTGGGAAAAAAGAGAAGGCCAAGCGGTTGCTTGTAGAATGGGTAGTGTGTCATTTGTTTTCTGTGAGGCCTAATGGGTCTCTGAACGCGTTCTAAAAAGAGTAAACATTTATAACCGTTATGAAAAAGCTTGAAAAGGCTTCGACTGTGAATATTTGAAACCAGAGGCAAAAGGTTGTATGTGAAATGGTTTGGTCAAATTCGAAGATAAACAAAGCATAGCTTATTTGGGGATGACAAATATGAAGACTAGCCGTTTTGAATTGATAAACGAGTGATACACATTCGAATCAGAATTTGGATATGCATTCCATCGAAGACTACATATGTTGTCATAAACCATTTCGACAAGGAGAGGGGAATAATTAATTTGAAGCATAATAAACTTTGGCAAGGAACAACTTTTATTCCAACCTTACGACCTCCGATGATTACTAGTTCTTATTCACTGTTTTTCATAAGAACTGGGAGGGCTAGTGATAAAGATATAAAATGTTGAGGGCTTAAGTGTAATAAATTAAAGTCTTATATGACTAATTGTATGGTTGTAAGATAGGTTTTGGAATATTTGTAAAGATGGGGGACTAAACTGTGATTAACTCATTTCTGTAACCAATTTTGTTACACTAAGTGTGAACGCCTATAAATAATGGTTGAGCGTGTGAATAAAGGGGACGATACTTTCATTAGGAGAATTTTACTTTTCATTTTTAGTTTCTCTCTCTAAAATCAAACTCTCTCTCTCTTTCACTCTCAAGAACTAGATTCACACATATGAATGAAAAGCGTAAAAATATATCTTTAATATTTGATTTAATGGAGAAAATATCATTTTAGGAGGCTTATAATTCAATTATTTTATAGTTTTTCATAATGTAGTTATACCTTGGTGTAAACCTCATATTCGCGTTGTCTTAATAAGAAAATATAACTCGATTTGGTTGTATTTTTTCATCTTCAACATTCCTTACCTCATGCACTCGTCTTTTTTAATCATTGCACCTATTTGTTATTAAACCTTACTAGTTTCAACTCCACATCATCTTGCTTCCTCAACCTCGGTAAACATTTTTTACCTTTTTAACAAATCTCTCATATTATCAACTGTAAACTTTATACAATCTTCTAATAATTGATTGTCCAAATAAATATATATTTTAAACAGAGTTAAAGCAACTTCTTATTGTCACCTTTTAAAACAATTTATTTCTTGGATAAACATAAGTTCCTAATGTTCAGTTCTTTCCAAAACAAATTCATAATATAATCACCACCTTTCTTAAGGGTAATATTCACGATAATATGACTTCTAAAGACACTCCAAAGTTCCTCAAAACTAGTAATTGATCATGAGATCAAATTATTAAATGAAGCCAAAGTATTTCCCGAAAATATCGTAGAGAAAGCTCAACATAGAATAGTATCATCATGATTGAATCCTAGCATCGTATGTTGGAATCGCTCCATATAATGTTATGGATCACATGTTCCATCATACTTATCCATTTTATATGGATCAAATATCCTTTGGTATTATCCTTCTAAATCGTTTGAGATAAATTTGCCTGTGCTAACATCTACGAAGCTAACTTTGGTATTTTATGGTGTATTGACTAATTTTAAACATATTTTCTTTCTTTTTAATAATTTTTTTCATTCTTCTTCCTCTTATTACTGGAATGCTCCTCATTTTTATCAATTATATTTACCTTATTATCACCATTTTAAACTAGATTTTTATTCATAACAATTTTTACTAGATTCTTAAACTGTCACTTTTTAGTTGATAATTATAACACTTTGCACATCTGCTTCATTCTAGTATAACCTTTCTTTCTTTTTTGTCTTTTTAGATTTGTAAAATATAATGTCTATATTGCTTTTGTCACAATTAATTCAATTATAATCCATAAGCATTTATTTCAAGAGATACTTGAGAATTTAATTTGCTATTAATATATTACCTAATGTTGGAGATTCTACCACAGAACTATATTTAGCTCATACATTTTCATTATTTGGCGATGAAGTATTAACATTTCTCACGTCGATAAATGAAGATCTTTCATTACCTCGTACATCACCACTTTAAAAAATTGTCGAAACAATATTGTTGTTTGAAGTGACAACATCTTGAGATGTAACAGTGACAATTGAAGAGGAACTGTTACCTTTTAACTAGTCATTTTTCATAATTTGGAAAAAGTTACGTGGAGGTCAATGAAACTGGAACCACAAATGTTGAGTTCAAACTGTTTGCCCACGAAAAACATCCATCTCTACTCTCGAGTGAGACATCCCTATTAGTTTGGACTGCAGATTTACAAAGTTATTAACACAATCCTCGCCAAAATATGACGAGGATTAATATCATCAAAGCAAATGCGAAAGGTCTATAAGACTCAACAACTTAATAATTTAAATGAAACAAAGTAAACCCGTACTATTCAGAAGTCAATCACCATTTCTTAAGAATTAAAATAATTGGTGGATGACAAGTGTAAATATAGACACATGGTCACTCATCTATGAAATAAGTTGTTACTAATATTTATATTCTCACAAATATACCCCTTAACCGTCTAGTGTATTTTAAGTACTATTACGAGATCGGGTTAAAAAACTTCATGTATCTACTAGATTTATGTATCATTTATGAAGAACGTGCTCTATATTTTCAGCTTCTTATACCAGATTTTCGTTGTTCTTAGATTGTTGTAAAAACGTATTTCTCCGGTACAATAAAATATAAAAACTAATAGACTTGTAATTTTTTGTTTTGCAATAAATAAAATTTAGTTAATGGTTTTTTTAAATAATATATACACGAGTAGACTTATTGAATTAATTTGTATTTTAATTTTATTTTGCATTAATAAACACAAGTAAAGGCATCGGAAATAGTTACTACAGTGGACGAAGCAAACTTAACTTGAAACGAAGGGACTCATGAAATGAAGTGTCAAGAGTCACACTTAATCTGCATCTGTGAATAACCTTCTATTCCTGTACCATTATATAGAGTAGTGACTCATGAGACAAAGCGTCAAGTCATTTGCAATTCTATTTTATAATAATTGGATTAACTACGAGTTTTATAGTACCTAATATGGCTAGTCCAAAGCTGCGCTTGAAGCTGTTAGTTGACAAGAAGCAAAACAAAGTTATATCAGCTGAAGCTGAAAAAGATTTTGTAGATTTCTTGTTTGAACTTCTTTGCTTACCTATTTCCCAAGTGATCGATATTCTTAAAAATTGTGGCTCCTATGGTTCGATGAACTCTTTATATAAGAGTATCGAAGACCTTAAAGATGGATACGTACAAGATGGTTTAACCAAGAAGTCACTTTTGAGCTTTTTTCTCTAAACATTTGTCGATAGTGTCTCGCAATTGCTTCCTAAACCTAAAGCTAAACACTCGGTCATGTTGGATGGTCATATTGAGTTATAATATAACTCTTTTCTAATATACCTCGGTCATATTGGTCCTCCATCTTCACCCTCCCGGTAGGAGTCCTCAAGGAACTATCCTAGCTCCTCCGCAGATTCTTCTGGTCAGGCAACGAAATGAAAGTCACAGGATCGAAAATCGCTTCGGACAAGATAACCGTGTCCAAAGTTGAGGGCGGCCTTCGGATCCCAGACCTAAAAACCTGGAATCAGGCGGCCACCCTAAAACCCTTTTGGTCCATCATCACAAAAAACAAAAATTCATTATGGACCCAATGGACCCTACAGGAAAAAAAATAAGAAATAACTGTTTCCGGACCCTGCCTCCCCCCCCCCCCAAATGTCAGCTGGAGCTGGAAAAAAATCCTAAAGCTCCGCATTGTGGCTTCAAATCTTTACAAATTCAAGATCGGAAACGGAGCTGACACTTCAATCGGGCATGACCCCTGGCTATTCCCCTCCTCCCTGATAAGCCGCTATGGCCCAACCATCCAAAACCTATCCCGGCTTCGGAACATTAACACCATCAAAGACCTCATCAGTAATGGCCGCTGGAAATGGTCCTCCCAGGCCAGAGCCCCAAACAGAAACCTTCATCCCCACCTCACAGAAATCATATCTGCCCTCCATAACCCCCCCCCCCCATGCAACCACCAACCCGGACACCTTCATCTGGCTACCCAACAAACCACAGCCGACATTTTCCATCAGTAGCACATACAAAACCTTGAAACCACCACTGAACAAAGTTATCTGGTCAACACTTGTTTGGCACAAATACAACATTCCCAGGCACTCCTTCATTACCTGGCTAGCTATTCAAAACAAGCTCACTACGAGGGATAAACTTATTTCCTGGGGACTTGATGCCCCCCCCCCCCCATCTTGTGTTCTTTACGAATCCTCCCTTGAGTGCCGTGAACACATTCTAACTCAGTGCCCCTTCTCTTCTTCTATATGGGAATCCTTATCCCAAAAACTTCTCTTTCCTTCTCCCCTTTCCCCTTGGCCCCAATGTCTTGAGCAAGAAAGCTCATGGAAAGCATTAAATGATCATCGCAAGGCTCATTGGACGACAACCTTCTGCGCTATAATTTACTACATCTGGAAGGAAAGGAATGACAGAATCTTCAACAACAATCAGACCACCTACACCAGCATAGCACACCATGTGCTCTCTGACCTTCGATATCGCTTTAAAGGAACCAAAGTCAGCTTCACTGGATAAATGTCTAGCTACTCCAAGCTATGTCACCTCTAAATTATAAAATGCAATCATCGTTTAAGTTCACCCTCTGTATTGGGGCTCACGCCTCCTTGAACTCTTGTACCATCATTTATATTAATTTAATTGCTTTTTATCCAAAAAAAATTCAAGAAACACGAGCCATCAATTATGTAGATAAGTCATATCAACCAGCCACTTTGCAACGAGCACCCCTGATCCTACTATTTTGTCTTGAGCTTGCAAAAATAAAGAATACAGTAGTTTATCAAGTCGGATATAATCTTGTTTGTTAAACGGTTAGTGGTAGGAATCACTTGGTAGATTAAATATATTTTTTAAGGTAAATATATGTGTATTGATATGTCAATAGTAAATCGTACAGAGTGAGACTCAGGTTCTCTTCTAATTTAAATCAAAATACAGTGTGCTCTATTATATGAGCAAAATCATCCATAGTAGGGTGTTGAGTTGCTATTGAAAGAGTGCTTACGGTGTGGAGTGTCTGTAAGACGGATACATTCAGTATAGAATTTTCGAAGTAGCCATGATAATGCGCATAACAATTGTATCTTTAGCAACAGTGTCCTCTTCAAAAATCATTTTGTTGCATGCTCGCCATACCTCAAAGACAGTAGCTTGAATTGCAAGCTTGATAGCTCGATTTCGGAATGGCGTGCCTTTGTGTTCTTTTTTAATCCACTTCATCGAACAAATGTGTGGTTGTTTCTTCGTTTTGTCTATATAAAGAACATAGGGTATTGTCAAGATGAAGGAATTATAGTTTGTCCCTGGTGGCAAGCCTTGTTTTGAGTGCAAGCCAAACTGTGAAGGTGTACTTAGGCGGTATAAATCGTTTCCATAGTTGGGCCATATGGGTGTGTTTTATGCCTTTGGTTTGTAGAAGGTCGTAAACCTTTCTAGTGACTAGCTTGCCTCCTAGAACGCAACCTTCTAGTTTATGCACAGCCCTATCGGTTCCGTTAAAGAGGAGTTTCCATTCATCACGGATATCAAGAAGTTTACGAAGTAAGAAGTTGTCCCGATTTCTCCGTTGGTAGTCCCATATGGTGGTGTTCTTTAAGTAGTTTTCGTTGATCCATTTGACCCATAAAGATTCGGCATTGGTGTGGAAGAGCCAAATGGGACGCATTAGAAGAGTCGTGTTCCAAGTCTTTGCATCCATCATCCCCAATCCCCCTTTGGCTTTGGGTGTGCAGATTGTGGCCCATGAGACACGAGCTGGTCGGCCACCCCAGAAAAACTTCAAGCAGTGGGTCTTTATGGTATTGAGGACAGTATCATAAAGAGGGAGAGCCCTGAACCAGAAGCCTTCAACACCTTGAATCACGAAGGATATCAACTCGAGCTTGCCGGTGTATGACAGTTGTAGATGGTCCCATTTTTGAATGTACCCAAAATTTCTTCCGTTAGGGGGGGGCGAATGCAGCAACATATAGAGTTGTTTAAACGATTAGTGGTAGGAATCACTTGGTAGTTTAGATATTTTGAGGCAAGTGATTTTAATTATTAAATTACTTAAATTAGAGTTGTCGATTCTTAAACATCTAGCATCAAATCTTTCCAAATTGAGCTAAGGCTTGATTGGCACGAAAATCACAATTTGTTATATATATATATATATAATTTTAGTCATTGATGGTCTATTTAATTTTTTGTAGTAATTGATTATAGGTTTAAAGTACCATTGAAACTTACCATTACTAAGAATCTCGAATAGAATTAGAGAATTTGTTTCAAGACCATTTGGAAGAGCTTTAGTTTCAAGAATAAGAGGAGTTTGTTTACCATACGGGTTTTTTTATAGAGTTACATTCTCCTTTGTTATTTCTAATTCTAATGCCACCACTTGCTTTCCCATTAAATAAGCAAGCTCTATCACAGTTAAGTTTTAGTCAACTATTTATTCGCAAACTTCATTTGACTAATATGGCTTTCTTATTAATAGAGAGATTAGCCTAAATCATAAGCTCATTTAATACTCCACACTAAAATTCTTTTTTGATGAGATTGGAACCATCAAGTTTTGAAAGAATATATATTACTTTGTCTACTATCTTATTGGTTGACATCTTTAGCTTATTGTATTTTGATTTGTTTCTAGCAGACCATATTTCTCAACATATTATTGGAGATAAAATAATGTTTATACGAATAATTTTATTGGTTAAAAGGAACCAGCAGCTAATCAAGTCGTGTAGTGTCATATGTTTTCTTATCAAAATTCCAAATAGGTCTACGAAGTATTTCCATACCTCCTAGATAATGTTAGGAGAGATGAACATATGATTTATTTATTCAATATTATTACAATATTGGCATTTAGGAGCAATGCTTAAATGTTTCTTTTGAAGGACTGTATCTATTTAGATCAGTTTTTTTTGCGTAATTTCCAAGTCAATTGTTAATAATGAAAATCAGTTTTAACTATATTATATTAAAATTAACAATAAAAGTATTTTATTTTTTAGTTATTTTATTTTAATATGATATTTTTTAATATAGAATATACATAGATATTTGGAAAAAAAATAAGTTACCAATGAATACATAAAAAATTTATTGTAGCAAATATTTTTTTTAAATATCATTTTAAACAGAAAATTGTACCTGAAATTGTAGCATATTCATGAGTTATTGGACCATGGGTTGAAACTAATGATGTCATTTGTTGTGCTTAAAGTAAATGTTTCGTATTTTTTTTTTTGTGGTAATTTGAAAAAATATTCAAAATAGTTTTTTATTTAAGATAAACAAAACAATTTAAAATACATGAATGATTAGTCTTGTATTTTGTTTTTAAACTATTTTTCGCAAATTTTTTGTAACTTTTTTTGTAAATAGATACATATTTGTTTTTTAATGTTTTTTTACAAGTGGAATACACATGTATCCGGTAGTGAAAAATAATATGTTTTTTCGCAACTGATAAACATTATATTCTTCGTAAAAGATAAATATTATGTTTTTCACTAATGAAAATTATTCTTTTCAACTCATTAATAATTTTAAAAGGTACCCATTTTATTAGTTTATTTTCATTTTTCCCCTAATCACGCGACAACGTGCCAACATCTAACTTAGGGCTTTCTCTATTTGAGATAATGTTTTTTAAATAAATTTTCATTTATTCATCAGTTTTCTCTCCTAATCAATAGTTTTATTGGAGATTTTATATTTTTAGATACAATAGAATTCGATGAAGATGATAAACTATTGTAAAATGAGATATAAATGGTTCGATATTCCTAAACAATTATGATAACTTACTTTTACCGGGTATAACACTGTTTGAGAGGTTGCATACTTAATTGAAATATCAACAATTTTAAATTTCGGTTGCGAAATGTGATTTGTTGTTTAACAATGTTGGTTGTTTATGTCATATAACAAAAAAATTATTTTTACATATGAAATTCATCTATTGAAGTATATGATGTCAATATTTTACGATAATTGGATGCGATACCAAAAATAAATTATACCCAATCATCTCTGAGCCAGATGCTCTCAATCAACAACAACCTCCTATTACATAGCATTCCTTTGGATGTGCGTGTGGGTTCTCCGCCTCCATCTAGCTCAAATTATGGCCTAAGTTTCCAAGATCGTGCATGCGGGCTTGCTCGATATGAGGATCGCTAACTGATGGAAAAACCGTTATATTTCTCTTATAGCCTCACCAACAAACAACTTAAAGAGGATGGAGAGGACCCGTCGGAGGCTGACTTTTGATCCCTTATCTCTAAGTTTGATAAACTTATTGCTATCATTATTATATTTTCTTCTTTCAATCGTATTGTTTAGCTTGTGGACCACACAATTATGGAAACATTCGTCTAACCCGATCACCCGTATTCATAAATTCCTCTAAAACTACCCCAACCATGTCCACTGACACGCTGATGATCCCTAGTATGAGCATCTACACGTCTCATGTTGCATGTTCCACCTTCATCAACTTTATCTAGCCTCTCAAACTCTTTCTCATAGTCACAAACCAAACCAGTGATCATCTAACCCTATCAACAAATACCACCCAAATGAGTACCACGTCTATCCTGCATGCAACTCATCACCAGTATTCTACTCTGATGCAAGGTACAAGACAGGTAACAAGGCTTATTAAAATTGTACCAAGCCCAATACCCAATCTCTCTCATGTAAAATATGTCTTTTAACTAGTTCTTCAAGCAGTAAAATCTCACCAAGCCTAAATCTAGTACAATTAAATCTTACACTCACCAAACCCAATAACGTTTCACTATACAAGCCCTACTAAACACCATTTCTCGGCCGCTTTCCAAGCATCCCACTCTCAAGACCCCTCCCCCAAAGTTCCACTATCATACACATCTTATCCATTATTATTTATCAAGATTTGTATGCGTATTTTGGCCCATCTTTAACCTTTCACAATGCCCGAACTACCACATTCCCTTTTATTTCCATGCACATAACATTTCAGGTAGGATTTTCAATAGTTCCAAACAAAAGTGTGGTTACACAGGCACTCAAGTCCACGCTTCCCGACCTATTTACACACCTCTTACTCCCGCATTCGCTTCCACTACTATCATCACCTACATCATGTGTAGGGCCTGCTCATTTCTTTCTCTCACATTTATTAGTGTGGGCCCTACCTTTTGGTTCCTTACAAGAAACAATTAAGCATTAAATGAAGGGTGACTTACAAGCAACCTCCTTTCATTTAATGAAAATAGGTTTCTTGCAAGTAACCATTAGCTTCATTTGGAAGCATAAGTGGCTTCCTTTGTAAGCTTTGTTTTGCTATAAATAGGACCATGAGTTGGTCTTGGATAGCATCACTTGAATCACTTGAAACACTTCACTAGAGTGTAACATTTATGTAATATTGTGTGTGACACAATTTAGAGAGAAACACTTTGAGTGAGAGAGAAATACGGGTAGTGTTTAGGAGAATTCGTTTCAGTGATCTGTGAGATTACTATTCTCTTTTGGGGTATAATATTTGGGGTGAGAAAAGTGAGTTTATAACTCTTTGGTGTATGGAGTGAGACTCAAATCTCTGTAATATTTTGAGTTATAGTGATTCTTATTTTTCTCCCGTGGACGTAGGCAAATTAGCTGAACCACGTGAAATTCTTTTTCTCTTGTTTGTTCTTATTTTCGTATTCGTGGGATTATTTTTCCCTACAACTGGTATCAGAGCCAACTTGCAGTTCCATATCCTTCTTCTTCGTACAAAAATGGAGGAACGTACGAATATTGGCGGCAATTCCATGATCATACTCACGGAAACAAATTATTCCATTTGGAAAACCATGATGGAAGATTTGTTGTACTGTAAAGACTTGTTTGATCCCATTGAACTAAAAGAGGTCAAACAAGGTGCAACAAGTGAAGCAGATTGGAAGAAAATCAACCGTAAAGTTGTTAGTGTGATTCGACAGTGGATTGAAACAAGGGCTATTCGCGACACCACAAAAGAAACTGATGCTTTCAAATCATGGAAGCATTTAGAAGAAATGTATGAGCCCAAAAATGCTCAAAATAAAGCTTTCATCATAAGGAGACTTGTGAACCTGAAATTTTATGATGGGCAAAGTGTATCTGACCACTTGGCGAAATTTGACGAGATTCTCGACAATTGACGAACATGGAGCTGGCCCTAGCTGAAGAAATTCAAGCGTTGATTTTGTTAAGTTCTTTGCCGGATAGCTGGGAAACACTTGTGGTAGCTCTTAGCAATTCAGCACCACAAGGAAAGGTGACGCTAAGCATGGTAAAGGAAAGTATCAACAGAGAAGGCAAAAGAAGAGCGGAGCAAAGCTCTTTCAGCCACCCTCAAGGACAAGCACTAGTCACGAAGACAGGAAGAACTAGAAACAAACATTTCTCCAGAGACAGGAGAAACAAAAGCAAGTTCAGAGGCAGATTAAGTCAAGAGGCGACTTCACTTGCAACTACTATCATAAACCTGGACATTTCAAAAAGGATTGTTGGAAGCTGAGGGAAAAGGAGGCTAAGGAAAATAATGAAGACAATAGAGGAAATGCAGCTGTCATATCCAACGATGATGAAACATACCTAATTTTTGACGATAGATGTGTCAACCTCGCATGCCAAGACACATGGATGATTGATTCTGGAGCATCATTCCATGTAACAGCCGATAGAAGCCTTTTGACCACTTACACAAGTGGTGAGTTCGGTTTTGTCAAGATAAGAAATGAGGCAAGATGTGAAATTGTTGGTTGAGGTGATGCAATACTGGAAACTAGCAGCGGTTGCAAGCTATTATTAAAAGATGTTCGACATGTTCCAGACATCCGTATCAATTTGATCTCTATTGGTCAACTTGACGATATGGGATACGAAACACATTTGGCAATGGAGTTTGGAAGCTTAAGAAAGGAAATCTGGTCGTGGCCAGAGGTAAGAAGATTGATCGTTTGTATTATATGCAAACAAAACAATCAAGTGGAGTAGAAGCGAATGCGATCAAGTATGAAGACTCGGCGAATTTTTGGCTCGCCAGACTTGGTCATATGAGCGAGAAGGGACTTAAAATTCTCACAAAAGAAAATCTTCTACCGAATTTTCCAAATATTCCTTTAAAGCAATGCACTCATTGTTTGGCAGGAAAACAACACAGAGCCGCATTTCGAGCAGGACGACCACATAGAAAGAATAATATTCTTGATGTAATACATACAGATGTATGTTCTATGGGTGACAGAAGTATCGACGGATCATTATACTTTGTCACATTTATTGACGATCATTCCAGAAAGGTGTGGGCTTATCCTTTGAAGACCAAAGATCAAGTGTTAGAAGTATTCAAGAAGTTTCATGCCAATGTTGAAAGGCAAACTGGAAAAATTTTGAAATGTATTCGATCCGACAATGGTGGTGAATACATTGGACCATTTAAAGAATATTGCAGAGTTCATGGTATCAGGCTTGAGAGATCGGTACCCAAGACCCCGCAATATAATGGTGTTGCAGAAAGAATGAATAGAACTATTTGTAACAAGATCGTGTGTATGCTCTCCCATTCAAGATTGTCAAAGTCCTTCTGGGGTGAAGCATTGCTGACGGCGGTAGATCTTGTCAACTTATCCCCTTGAGTTCCTTTAGATGGTGCAATTCCCGAAAGATTATGGACCGGGAAAGACATAAGTTACAAACACTTGAAGGTGTTTGGTTGTAAGGCGTTCGTAAATGTCCCTCGAGATGAAAGATTTAAGCTGGATGAGAAAACCAAAGAATGCATATTTCTTGGTTACAGACATGATGAGTTTGGTTATAGACTTTGGAATCCAAGAAGTAGAAAACTCGTTCGAAGTAGAGATGTTGTGTTCTTCGAATACCAATATCTTGGAGATATGAAGAACGACGAGAATACAAAATCAGATGTCAATACTAAAATTGACTTAGTTCCGGATGCACCATTTCCAGTTGAGTGTGAGGATCATGGCAAGGCTCCCGGCCATAAAGAAACAGTTGACGTTGAAGGAAATCATACTGAAGAACCCCATTTGAGAAGATCCATTAGAGATCGTCGGCCTTCGACTGGATACCTAACAAATGAGTATGTGTTACTAACTGACGGGGGAGAACCTGAATGTTTTGAAGATGCTGTGCTGCACATTCAAAAGAAGGAGTGGTGGAAAGCCATGAAAGAATAGATAAAGTCATTGCATGAGAACCACACATACGATTTAGTAGAGTTACCAAAAGGCAAGAAATCACTCAACAATAAATGGGTGTTTAAGTAGAAGACTGAAGAAGGAAATCCACAACCAAGATACAAGGCGCGGCTAGTTGTCAAAGGATTTGGTCAGAGAAAAGGTATTGATTTTGAAGAAATATTTTCACATGTAGTAAAAATGTCATCTATTCGTGTTGTTCTTGGAATAGCTGCTAGCTTGAATTTGGAAGTTGAACAACTTGATGTGAAAACTGCTTTTCTCCATGGTGATTTGGAAGAAGAAATTTACATGAAGCAACCTGAAGGGTTTGAGACTAAAGATAAAGAGCATTTGGTCTGCAAACTAAAGAAGAGTTTGTACGGTCTCAAACAAGCCCCACAACAGTGGTATAAAAGGTTTGATTCCTTCATGGTGGAACACGGGTATAATAAGACTTCATCTGACCATTGTGTTCTCATTAAGATATTTTATGAAAATAATTTTATCATCCTTATGCTCTATGTGGATGATATGTTGATTGTTGGTCGTGATATTGGAAACATAGAGACGTTGAAGATGAAGCTCATCAAATCTTTCGCAATAAAGAATTTGGGTCCCGCAAAGAAAATTCTTGGGATAAAAATCACTCGAGATAGGGTGAACAACAAATTATGGTTGTCCCAAGAAAAATATATTGAGAAGGTTTTAGAAAGATTCAACATGAGCAAAGCAAAACCTGTTACTTCTCCACTTGCAAGGCATTTTAAACTTTCTTCCAAGCAATCACCTACAAAAGAAAGTGAGATGGAAGAAATTAATAAAATACCTTACTCTTCAGCTGTTGGCAGTTTGATGTATGCCATGGTTTGTACAAGACCTGATATTGCTCATGCTGTCGGAGTAGTCAGCCGATTTTTATATAATCCTGGAAAAGAGCATTAGGAAGCTGTAAAATGGATATTCAGGTATCTTCGAGGAACATCTCAATTATGTTTATGTTTTGGCAATGGTAAACCTATTCTTGAAGGCTACACGGATTCAGATATGGCTGGTGATGTTGATAGTAGGAAATCTATTTCGGGATATTTGATGACGTTTTCAGGGGAAGCAATTTCGTGGCAATCAAGATTATAGAAATGCGTTGCATTATCCACTACTGAGGCTGAATATATTTCCATTAATGAAGCTAGTAAAGAAATTTTATGGCTAAATAATTTTCTTATAGAGTTGGGCCTCAATCAAGAAAACTATACTCTCCACTGCGATAGTAAAAGCGCCATTCATCTTAGTAAAAATCCAAGTTTGCATTCGAGATCGAAACATATTGATGTTTGATATCATTGGATTCGTGAAACCTTAGAGTCAAAGCAGCTGAGTATTGAGAAGATTCATACCGATGACAATGGATCAGATATGATGACAAAGTCATTGCCGAAACAAAAGCTTGATGTGTGCATAGAGGTTGCCGGACTGGTAACACTCTCCTCCTGAGCAGGCGGGGGATATTTGTAGGGCCTGCTCACTTCTCTCTCTCACATTTATTAGTGTGGGCCCTACCTTTTGGTTCCTTACAAGAAACAACTAAGCATTAAATGAAGGGTGACTTACAAGCAACCTCTTTTCATTTAATGCAAATGGGTTTCTTGCAAGTAACCATTAGCTTCATTTGGAAGCATAAGTGGCTTCCTTTGTAAGATTTGTTTTGCTATAAATAGGACCATGAGTTGGTCTTGGATAGCATCACTTGAAACACTTGAAACACTTCACTAGAGTGTAACATTTATGTAATATTGTGTGTAACACAATTTTGGAGAGAAACACTTTGAGTGAGAGAGAAATACGGGTAGTGTTTAGGAGAATTTGTTTGAATGATCTGTGAGATTACTATTCTCTTTTGGGGTATAACATTTGGGGTGAGAAAAGTGAGTGTATAACTCTTTGGTGTATTTCGGGATATTTGATGACGTTTTCAGGGGGAGAAATTTCGTGGCAATCAAGATTACAGAAATGCGTTGCATTATCCACTACTGAGGTTGAATATATTGCCATTAATGAAGCTAGTAAAGAACTTTTATGGCTAAATAATTTTCTTATAGAGTTGGGCCTCAATCAAGAAAACTATACTCTCCACTGCGATAGTAAAAGCGCCATTCATCTTAGTAAAAATCCAAGTTTGCATTCGAGATCGAAACATATTGATGTTTGATATCATTGGATTCGTGAAACCTTAGAGTCAAAGCAGCTGAGTATTGAGAAGATTCATACCGATGACAATGGATCAGATATGATGACAAAGTCATTGCCGAAACAAAAGCTTGATGTGTGCATAGAGGTTGCCGGACTGGTAACACTCTCCTCCTGAGCAGGCGGGGGATATTTGTAGGGCCTGCTCACTTCTCTCTCTCACATTTATTAGTGTGGGCCCTACCTTTTGGTTCCTTACAAGAAACAACTAAGCATTAAATGAAGGGTGACTTACAAGCAACCTCTTTTCATTTAATGCAAATGGGTTTCTTGCAAGTAACCATTAGCTTCATTTGGAAGCATAAGTGGCTTCCTTTGTAAGATTTGTTTTGCTATAAATAGGACCATGAGTTGGTCTTGGATAGCATCACTTGAAACACTTGAAACACTTCACTAGAGTGTAACATTTATGTAATATTGTGTGTAACACAATTTTGGAGAGAAACACTTTGAGTGAGAGAGAAATACGGGTAGTGTTTAGGAGAATTTGTTTGAATGATCTGTGAGATTACTATTCTCTTTTGGGGTATAACATTTGGGGTGAGAAAAGTGAGTGTATAACTCTTTGGTGTATTTCGGGATATTTGATGACGTTTTCAGGGGGAGAAATTTCGTGGCAATCAAGATTACAGAAATGCGTTGCATTATCCACTACTGAGGCTGAATATATTGCCATTAATGAAGCTAGTAAAGAACTTTTATGGCTAAATAATTTTCTTATAGAGTTGGGCCTCAATCAAGAAAACTATACTCTCCACTGCGATAGTAAAAGCGCCATTCATCTTAGTAAAAATCCAAGTTTGCATTCGAGATCGAAACATATTGATGTTTGATATCATTGGATTCGTGAAACCTTAGAGTCAAAGCAGCTGAGTATTGAGAAGATTCATACCGATGACAATGGATCAGATATGATGACAAAGTCATTGCCGAAACAAAAGCTTGATGTGTGCATAGAGGTTGCCGGACTGGTAACACTCTCCTCCTGAGCAGGCGGGGGATATTTGTAGGGCCTGCTCACTTCTCTCTCTCACATTTATTAGTGTGGGCCCTACCTTTTGGTTCCTTACAAGAAACAACTAAGCATTAAATGAAGGGTGACTTACAAGCAACCTCTTTTCATTTAATGCAAATGGGTTTCTTGCAAGTAACCATTAGCTTCATTTGGAAGCATAAGTGGCTTCCTTTGTAAGATTTGTTTTGCTATAAATAGGACCATGAGTTGGTCTTGGATAGCATCACTTGAAACACTTGAAACACTTCACTAGAGTGTAACATTTATGTAATATTGTGTGTAACACAATTTTGGAGAGAAACACTTTGAGTGAGAGAGAAATACGGGTAGTGTTTAGGAGAATTTGTTTGAATGATCTGTGAGATTACTATTCTCTTTTGGGGTATAACATTTGGGGTGAGAAAAGTGAGTGTATAACTCTTTGGTGTATTTCGGGATATTTGATGACGTTTTCAGGGGGAGAAATTTCGTGGCAATCAAGATTACAGAAATGCGTTGCATTATCCACTACTGAGGCTGAATATATTGCCATTAATGAAGCTAGTAAAGAACTTTTATGGTTAAATAATTTTCTTATAGAGTAGGGCCTCAATCAAGAAAACTATACTCTCCACTGCGATAGTCAAAGCGCCATTCATCTTAGTAAAAATCCAAGTTTGCATTCGAGATCGAAACATATTGATGTTTGATACCATTAGATTCATGAAACCTTAGAGTCAAAGCAGCTGAGTATTGAGAAGATTCATACTGATGACAATGGATCAGATATGATGACAAAGTCACTGCCGAAACAAAAGCTTGATGTGTGCATAGAGGTTGTCGGACTGGTAACACTCTCTTCTTGAGCAGGCGGGGCATATTTGTAGGGCCTGCTCACTTCTTTCTCTCACATTTATTAGTGCGGGCCCTACCTTTTGGTTCCTTACAAGAAACAACTAAGCATTAAATGAAGGGTGACTTACAAGCAACCTCCTTTCATTTAATGCAAATGGGTTTCTTGCAAGTAACCATTAGCTTTATTTGGAAGTATAAGTGGCTTCCTTTGTAAGCTTTGTTTTGCTATAAATAGGACCATGAGTTGGTCTTGGATAGCATCACTTGAAACACTTGAAACACTTCACTAGAGTGTAACATTTATGTAATATTGTGTGTAACACAATTTAGAGAGAAACACTTTGAGTGAGAGAGAAATACGGGTAATGTTTAGGAGAATTTATTTGAGTGATCTGTGAGATTACTATTCTCTTTTGGGGTATAATATTTGGGGTGAGAAAAGTGAGTGTATAACTCTTTGGTGTATGGAGTGAGACTCCAATCTCTGTAATATTTTGAGTTATAATGATTCTTATTTTTCTCTCGTGGACGTAGGCAAATTAGCTGAACCACGTTAAATTCTTTTTCTCTTGTTTGTTCTTATTTCCGCATTCGTGGGATTATTTTTTCCTACATCATGTTGTATTAAAAGCCTCTTACTAGCTTCATTGCGTTACATCTAGTCTCTATGTACGCAATATAGATCAACAAAAAATCTGGTTAGCTATTATACTCCATTATACTCATATTTACGCTAACATTATGACAACCTCACGAGATAACCCTTCTACTATGACCTTTGAAAAAATACAACACATGCATGTTGAGGATTAAGTACCTGTTCTTTCAGTTGATGTTATTAATGGAGACAAAACAAATTGGAAAATTACATGTCGGGTTACTTCATAGGAAAAACGTTAGTCTCCTACCACGTCAAAGTCATTGCTTCGAGAATATGGAGTCTGCATGAGCTTCAATAGTGTAATAAAACCCCCTCTAACGTAAATAAAATTGAAACTACACCCAAATAATTTTATTATTCATTCTAATTTTGTGTGAAAGTGTGCTTCAATAGCTTCTAAAGTTTTATGACTACAATTGCTATAAGATATGGTGCCCATCTTTCGTAGGTAATGTCCTTGGCGTAAAATCTTCAAAAGTTCATATTCATGTAAGGTGTATTATTCAAAACAAGATCCGCAGTAATGAAAGTTCATGTTCACGTCCGACATATAATTCTAAACAATATTCCCGCTAATGAAAATTAGGTTACGAATTGGGTGATAAACACTTTCCAGCTCAAAGGTTAGTTGTTCTCTAAATTTTACAAGCACGGTCATTCCCTCTAGCAGATACTAAAACGTAGTTCTCTACCATTAAATGTCTCATTAACTTTCTGTATGTCATTACTCACTCACTAGAACGTGTCCGTTCTTTACCTCTTATTTTTCTCCTCTCTCGGGTTTAAAATTTATGTTTTGCGTACCTTCTTTACTTTTTTCTTTTCCGTCTGGTTTAAAATTTATGTTTCGGCTAGTTATTTGAATTTGTGATGTGTACTTTTACTAGCTTGGCATTGTGAAAAAACTATGAATATGCCAGTTTACACGCATTATGTTTGTGAAAAAACTATGTTTATCCATGAACAAAAAGGTTCTAGTAAGATTTTGTTTTTGTATTTTTGTTGTTGTTGTTCTTTGAGATTATAAAATTATAGGAACTGAAAGTTTATTGCAACCAAACGAACATGTTCTTATATACATGACTACAAAAGTAACAAATTGTTACTCTTGTGACAAACAAAACTTTAACAATAATGAAACAAATCACATTTTATACTTTTACATCTATACATTGTACGCGAATAATGTGGTAAGTAAACTAATAATACAATACAACACCGACAATAAAAAATATCAGATTTACCATATATCTCTTATTGGATACCGTGTAGAAAATTCCAACTTAAGTGAATATTACACCTAATATAAGTTGATAAAAATCTTCTCAAAAAATACATATTATAAATATAGTTTATCAAATAAATTATAACTAACTAAATTTGAAAGTTGTAACTTTATATAAGTTAAAATGGTAACATGTAACCGCATGTATTGCTGATAAAAATTAGGGAAATTATATTTAAAGTATATGTTCAACTATTATATTTCTAATATTCGAGTTTTTTTGTTATTCATTTAATACGCATATTAAATTATTATATTTATATTTAATATTTAATATTTTTTTTAATACTTACATTATCATCTACCAACTATATAAGGATAATTTTCTGTTTTCTACCCCTTTTCTAGTTTTTAAGATTTGAAATTTTGAAGCCGCATTCTAACCAACTAACCCTAGGGCAAACAAAAACCACCATGAACAACCAAGAATCTACAATTTTTAGATGATCGGTTGGTTTAAGATCTGTATATTTATGTAATCTTGATATAAAATGCATCCAAATATTGTTTTCCACGTGCAAGAGTTGATCATACGCTCATGGTGTTTTTGTAACCTCTGCTATGTCATCTTACATGTTTCTGTTAGCTAATGGTGTTTAACTAGTGATTGCGAGGTTATTTTTTGATTTTCTGAGTTGAGGTATGTGTTATTCTACTGGTTCGTGAGTTAGTAAAGCTAGTTCGACCCATTTTCTCTGTTTTTTAGGTTTTTTTTAGCGATTATTGGTATTATGTTAATTAAATGCGTTAATTATTTTTTAACTAGTTATATAATACTTTTTAGTGTTTTCGATGTTTATTTTGAATGTGAAACAATATGTAGACATGAGTTTAGATGTCCAAGTATTCATGACAAAGATGCAAATTGTTTGATGTTTTATATAAAAGATGCAAATTATGTTAAAGGAGGATGTGAGTTTTGTACATTACATTGAGAAACTAGGAGTTGCAATAGGGTTGCAAACAAGTCTTAGATAGTACAGTTGGAAACAACTCTCACTAAATTAGAATTGCAAACAACTCGGAGGAAATAGAGTTACAGACAAGTCTTAGATAATAGAGTTAAAACAACTCCCATGAAATAGAGTTGCATACAATTCTGAGATAATAAAGTTGCAAACAACTCTCAGCTTGTAGGGTTGCAAACAACTCTCAGATGATAGAGTTGAAATAACTCCCAGATGATAGAGTTGAAGCGACTCTCAGGTATTAGAGTTACAGACAATTCTCACATAATAGAGTTGCAAACAACTCTCAGGGAATTGAGTTGTAAAAAACTCTCAGGAAATAGAGTTATATACAACTCTCAGCGTATATAGTTGTAACCAGCAACCAAAATAATACGTTGCAGACGATTCTCAAACAATATAGTTGAAGCAACTCTCTGCTTGTAAAGTTGCATACAACTCTCAGGAAATTAAGTTTCAAACAACTCTCAAGAAATAGAGTTTTTATGATGATTAAAATAGACCTGAGTATTGCATCATATTGCGAGTTGTTCAATTATAGTACTGAGAGTTATTCATTTGCGGTAGTACGAATTGTTTGCTATCACTAACTTCTCACGTGACTGCTTTATAATTGTTCAATACATGGCAAGATATTTCTAAATCTTGAGTTTGTATTTTAAAACATGGTCACCAAACTACAATTGTTCCTTTCACAGAGTTTGAAAACCTTCAACGTATCCAAGAGTACGCGGAGAACACATGGGAGGAGTTGGTCCGAGGTAACTACCTAATTATCTACTCATGCGGGGATCACAAGAATTGTTTATTTAATAATGAGAAAGATTTTGTTGGTTTAGAATTATATCTTGATTTGGAGTATTTGAAACGGGTTAGTTTTCTCATAAAATAAAAAGTTTTTTATAAAGGTTCTGGTGATAAGGGTTCCTGTCAAAAGCGTAAACAACCTAGCATAAGTTTGGGAGAACCCTCTCATAATCAACTAGCTAGCAGAGAGAGTATTAATGGTTTAGTTAATTTTGATCAGAGAAAAAAACGACTTTCTACTACTGGTTGGGAGGATGATATTACATGAGTTGGTCAAGCTTTCGAAGAAGGGGATGCAGCTCTAAGGTTATCTTTGTGCTGATATGATTTAGAGCTTTCGAAGAAGGGGATGCTATTACAATAGAGGTATGTTGCGCACCATATTTGCAGTCCCATTTTCTCCTAAAAACATAAGAGGCATAGGTATTTGACATCGGATTTGATTGCTGAGGAAATTCATGATTCTATCTGGGCATGTCATTTGTTGACAGCCAAAACCATACAATCTTCTATCATACAAGATTACAGTTCATACATGTCTTATTGTTTTTCATGGAATGCTTTAGAGAAGGCAAAGAGGGGAGTTTTTGGATATAGTTCAAGCTTTTTTGTTTAGCTAAGGGGGTACTTCAAACGATTAAAGAGCCGCGATATTACTACCGACTGCTAGTTTGAATTATCAGTTGAAAACATCTTCAGTCGTTTTTTTTATAACATTGGGTTCATGTCTTCAAGGTTTTCATTCATGTCGTCCAATGGTGTATGTCGATGGAACCTAGTTATACGGAAAGTATAAGGGTGTATTGCTTTCTGTCGTAGGAAAGGACGGCAACAACGGTTAGTTTCATACTTTCCTTATAATTTGATGGATTATTAGGTTTGTGTAAAAATTACAAACAACTCTCATCTTATAAGTTGCAAACAACTCTTATAAATATAGTTCTAAACAACTCCCAAATTATATACAACTAGTATACAGTTGTAACAACTCTCAAATAATAATTACACACAACTCTCTGGAAATAGAGTTGCAAACAACTCGCAGATTATAGATTAGTGGTATACTGTTACAAACAGCTCTCATATAATAAGTTACAAACAACTCCCAGTATAGAGTTGCAAACAACTCTCAGGTTATAAGTTGGAAACAACTCCCAATATATACATTGCGATTTGTGTTGATTTTGATGATAAATCTATTACGATTTGTTCTATAATTGACCATGATTTAGTGCAACTTTGACCATGTTTTTCATGTATTCCAAGACTATTCCCCATTGCAATTGGTATAATGAGCATTGGGGATTCTTAAAATTGGTTATTTTTTGGGCTGTTTGAAACCTCATATGTTGGTGCACCAAATCACATTTCTTTCTAGTCGTCATTCCGGTATAATTAATGTTGTTTTTATCTTGTATCAAAACTGTTTTCATGCGTACTATTATAATTATCTTGTTTAGAATTTGAGAAAAGCTCTAGAACATACTGACAGAGACTATAAGTCTATGATGCTAAGTTTCTTCCATTGATGTGCTTATGCTCCCATCCAAGATCTTTCTAATGATATAGTAACAGTTTTACTATGTGAAGGTGGTGATAGACTTAAAATATTTCTTGGAAATTTACCTCTGGATACGTATGCTCAAGCATATGTTAAAGGGAAACGATTCAGGGATATGACTTACACTGCATCTGAATCCTTTAACACACATATCAAAAATTTATGCGGCCTACCCATTGTTAAGTTGATTGACCAGATTATAGACTTTCTTATGACTCAAGTTTCACGAAGATACCAAGAAGGGTTTGATAGGATCAAATTTATTTGATACTGATTTACTGCATCATCCAAAGGGCAGCTCAAACATATTTAATACCATACCATACCACACTGAACAGTACGATCAAGTGGATTGTAACTAAGCAGGCTACTGATCATTCCTTGTCTTGAGGTTAGGGGTCCTTAGACCTCATCCGAGTCCATAGTCCGACTTGGAAGGCCCATGGTTCACAAAATTATTATAAATACCCCAACCGCTTTCATTTAAGAGGGAGGACTTTTGGAAAAAGATATTAAATAAAAGCACATACCACTCTTCTCTCGCTAACTCTACTAAACCTTAATCCAATCTACAAATTACACAAAACACCCTCAGGCCACAAATTATCCACAAATTGGTGACCACAGTGGGAGGCGACGGTTCCTGAATTCCAGATTCAAAACCAATAAAATACGCAGTAGTTCAGATTTTATCCCAATGCGTATGAAGTTCCTCCTTCTCCGGAGGTGGAGGGGGCGAGAGAAATTTATGAGAACACTATTGTGTCTCATGTCAACCACAACACAGATGAAAGACAGTTCATGCAAGAGAAACATGACCAGTTGAGGAGTTCAGGCTTTGAGGGCTGAAACACAGGCTGAGAAAGGAATGAAGGAAAAATCTGATGCGTCTGAACCCCATCCTACCTATGCGCCTGCTGAAAATGCGTCTAAAAATCTTGTAAGTACAAAATCGGAGTCTTCAGATAGTTCTCCCGATGATCTAGACCTCAAAGAATCACTCTCATCTAGCAGTAATAAAAGCTGGGTGAAGAAGAAGTTGAGATTCACTGAAAAGCATTCAAGAAAAATGGATAGAAGAGGCAGAATTAAGAAGTATAAATGGAAAGTAAAGGGTTTGGGTGATCAACATATTCACCATATTTTGATTGACCCATTTGCATGACAATACGAACTAGGTATTTTCGCCACCCCAAATATAGATTCAGTGTTTAGTCATAGTCATAATTGGAGATAACCGCCTTTATCTTCAAAACATGTATCCAGACATCTTCCCAAAAGGTTTGATAACTTTAAGATGGAAATATACGATGGGATAAAGACCCGAAAAACCATCTTGAGCAGTTTCAAAATTTTATGATGAACTTTGATGATGATGATGACAAGCTGCTCTGTCGAGCTTTCTCACAAACTATTAAAAGAAGCGCCCTCAAGTGGTACAATAACATTCCCCATGGATCTATAAAGAACTTTAATATGTTTTAGGTTGCTTTTCGAAGGCAATTCGTAGGAAGCAAAGAGGTTAAAAGAAATTGGGACATCATCATTCATTGTTCCGAGGAACCGAACGAGTCTTTAAATAATACATAAGTAGGATTGTGAATACAAATGATGGCTGGCTAACTACTTTGAACAAGTGGTCATTGCCTTTTTGAGACAAGGTCTGAATCTGGGTGACGTAGCTGATTCGATGACCCGAAAATAGTGATGAATTTTGGGGGGCTATTAAACCAAGTTAGAAAATAAATCACGGTTGAAGAAACCAAAAATACCAGAGTCCCTCGTCAGACTAGCTCCACAACCAACAACCCAGTCCAGTTATAAACCAAAAGAATTTGTACATGGATCTCACCGACCCACAAAAAATCAGTCCAACCAAAACCAACAAGGCTGAAATAAAAGAGGCCCTTGCGTTCAACCTGGATGGTTTGTTGAGTTGGGAGAGTGTGTAGCAAAATTTATGATAAAAAAAAATTAGGTTCATTTGAGGGCCCCAAACCCATTACAGTCTCCTAAAGAAACCCGAAATACTTGCTACTACTAGTACCATAATTATATGGGTCATAACACAAATGATTCCATATCACTAAAACAGGAAGTAAAAAATCTCATCGAAAGAGGGAAATTGGGTTCCTTCATTAAAAATCAAGAGGGCAACAGAGCAAGTACCAATGAACCTCGAACACCTTCATCAGTTATTCCAGGGACTTCCAGATAGAAATACACTATGATGATTATTGAAATATTTGATGTTGATAATGAATATCTTGATCCTGATCCAGACCTGAATCAAGTGAGGGTAATAGTGGATAAGTCTCGTAATTTGTCCGATCTGATGCAGTTTTTTGAATCTTTGATTATATTTGGGGGACACACTCTAACGGCACCTTCGAGTTGTTAAAAAAAGGTATGTCAATAGTTTCACTACCCAATTTGAAAGAAAGATATCTACACATCTGTACCAGGCCCCTACTCCTTTCATAGTCTTTAATGAGTATGACTTAAGAGATATTGCTGGCCCATATGAAGATATTGTGGTAATATGAGCATCAATTGGGGGCAATGACGTCCGAAGGATCCTGATTGACAATGGTAGTTCGGCAAACGTATTATTTTAACTGTTTACAAACAAATGACGAATCTCTCGTTCAATCATCGATTAAACAGAACTATTGTAGGGTTTACTGGCAGTTTGGCTGAGGCCATTGGTGATTTTGAAGATGAAGTATTATTGGTTAATGGCCTTTTAAAAATCTAGTAAGTGTGTGTCCATCAACATCTAAAGTACACTATAAGGGGACAAGTGGGTGATGTTCGAAGCAGCGAGAAGGTGGCTAGATAATTTTATCATACTGTCCTTCCTTCAAAGACATTGGAGGCAACCAAAATTTACAAGGAATAGCAACTACGGGAGCCTTCCACCCATCATAATGAGATAGTTGATCCAAGGGAGGCTCCTAGTGCTATAATACATATTAAGGAAGTTGAGATATATTTCTTTGTTGAAAGCAAGAGTTTCAGAATTGGAACTAAGTTACCATCTAGAGAAAAACTATTATCTTTCTTATCCAACAATTTACATTTGTTTGCATGTAGTAATGATGATGTAACTGGAGTTCCAGCCGAAGTAATATGTCACAAGTTATCGCTCCGATATGATGTAAGACTAGTAGTTTAGAGAAGAAGGACATTTTCGAAAGAAAACACCGATGTGATAGTATAAGAAGTCGATTGGTTAACCAAGATGGGCCATATCAAATAATCACAATATCCTTTATGGACGAAAAATCATGTTTTGGTCAAGAAAAAGAATGGAAAAATGGCGTATGTGCATTGATTTCACTGATCTTAACACAACATGTCCTAAAGATCCATTTCCAGTACCCCAGATAGATCAGTTGGTGGATTATACATCAGGCAACAAATTTTTGTCTGTTATGGATGCTTTTTCAGGATATAATCAGATACAAGTGGATCAGAACGATCAATATCATACTACATTCATCATTGATAGAGGGCTCGAATGCTACAAAGTGATGCCATTTGGATTAAAAAAATGTTGGGGCCACCTATCAAAATTAGTAAATCAAGCCTTTTAAAGTCAAATTGGCAGGAATATGGATGTATATATAGATGACATGATGGTGAAGAGCCTCGAGGAAGATGAACACATATTCGATATTCAAGAAACTTTTTCTAACTTAAAAGCCATCAATGTGAAGTTAAACCCGGAGAAATGTATTTATTGGATCCTGTCTGGAAAGGTTTTAGGTTATGTTATAAGTGAAAAAGGGATTTAGCCTGGTCCGAATCAGCTAAAGTTTTTGTTGGCTATGGACCCTCCTCGAAGCACTAAAGAAGTTCAAAGACTAACCGGACGATTGGCTGCATTAAATAGGTTCATTTCAGGATCATCAGACAAATGTGCTCAATTTTTCCAAGTTTTAATAAATGGAAAAGGCTTTAATTGTTCTCCAGAGTGTGATCAAGCCTCATTGAAATCAAGAAGCATTTGTCTTCACCTAAGACGTTGTTTAAACCTGTTCATGGGGAGAAACTTTATATGTACTTAGTTGTATCGGAGTATGCAGTAAGTGTTGTGTTAGTAAGAGAAATGGATAGTTACCGCCTTCTGGTGTATTATATAAGCAATATTCTATTAGAAGCAGAAGAGAGATATTTGAAGTTAGAAAAGTTGGCCTTGGCATTGGTAATAACAACAACAAAAGTGAGGCCTTACTTCCAAACATATTTAATTGTTGTCTGAGCATCTTTTCCTTTGAAAAATGTTCTACAAAAGGCTGATATATCAAGTAGAATGACCAAGTGGTCAGTTGAGCTGGGTGATTATGATATTGATTTTTCACCTCAAACTGCAACCAAAGCTTAAACTGTGGCTGATTATTTAGTAGAGTTTCATAGTAAACGACCTTGTGAACAAAGATAAGAAAACCAGTCTAAGAAAGAATGGGTAATCCGAACAGACAGTGGGTCTAGTACACGGGATGTGGGGCTGAAATTTGTTGAACTTCTCCTTATGGTGATACTATGTATCAGGCTATATGTTTTGGTAATGAGTTAGAATATGAAGCAAACATAGCCGGTCTAAAGTTATCTCTGATATGTAAAGCAAGAGAGTCTGATTGATGCGTGACTCTCAACTACTTATCCATCATGCTCTGGGACAATCTGAAGCTAAAAAAGAAAAATTGATAAAATATTTGCTGATATTAAGGGAAGTTGTTACAAGCTTTAAAGGTATCCAATACGAACATGTCCCTAGATTAAAGATTACTATGGCTAACTCCTTAGCAACCATAGCTTATTCTGAAGCCTATCCATGGATTCTGATTCAAGAATTCCCCTCAATAGATTCAAGCAAAGAAGATGGTAAAGAGGATGAAGAACATATGAGCATGTCTATCGTTCAACCCAAAGACTGGAGGTATGATATCTTTCAGTTTATTTCCGATGAATTTTTGCCTCCGGATAAAGCCCTGGCTAAAATGGTTAAGTATAAGTCTTATGGGTTCCTGGTATTAAGAGAAGTTCTTTATAAGAAATCTTTCAGCAGACCCCTCCTGCGTTTTTTAGGGTTTGAAGAATCCCAAAATGGTCTATCCAAACTGCACGATGAATAAGGCTCAACACATTTTGAATTTAAGGCATTAACCATGAGGGTTTTGTTAGCAGGGTATTATTGGCCTACAATAATGAAGAATGCTAAAGATATGGTCAGAAGGTGTGATCCCTACCAAAGGTACATAAATAAAATCCACGTGCCATCAGTTCCTATCGAATCAATATCTGAACCAATACCTTTTGCCAAATGGGGTTTGGACTTGGTTGGACCTCTTCCCATAGCATCTGGAGGATTCAGAACAATAATAGTGGTGATAGATTACTACTCTAAGTGGATAGAAGTTCCACCACTAGCTGGAACCACTTCAAAGGAAGTCATAAAATTTATCATATCTAATATTTGTTACCGATTTGGAATTCTCCAACAAATTACTACGAACAATGGGTCACAGTTTGACAATAAAGATATGGAGACATTTTGCACCTCCAGAGGAATTCAACATTGTTTATCTTCTCCTTCCTATCCTGAAGCTAGTGGGTAGGTTGAAGTTTCTAATCGAATTATTTTAAAATGGTTTAAAATGAATCTGGAATGAGCTGCAGGAAAATGGCCAAGCTATTTGCAAGAAATATTGTGGGCCTACCGAACTACTCCACGAACGGCCACCCAATAGTGTCTATTTGCCCTTGTCCATGGGATGGATGCGATCGTGCCTATAGAAGCGACACTACCATCTTTCAAAATACAAAATTATACCGAACAAGATAATGAAATGGCGATAAGAAATCAGTTGGATCTGATTGAAAAAAAAAAGCAGAGTAAAGGCACATTTAAGGGTGTGCATTATCAGGGCTTAATGAGAAGCATGTATACGTCTAAAGTAAAAGAACGGATTTTCAACAATAAAGGGTTAAGAAACATTTTCTTACACACTAAAGAAAAATATTTTGGTAAGTTGACTCCAAACTGGAAAGAGCCATACATCATAAGTGAGAAAATTAAGCAAGGGACGTATATGCTTTTGGATAAAAATGGCAGTCTGCTAAATCACCCTTGAAACATCAAACATCTCAGGTCGTACTTAGAATATATATTTTTTTAAATGTACTTTATCATATATCAATGTAAATATTTAGGGGAATATTCTTTCTTACCCTGGTGGAGCGGGGAGTTTTTTATTAGATGTCTCAGATTAAATCAATAAATAATTTATGCCTTCTTTCAAGAATTGTGTTGAGCACGAAGTGATCGGGTTTATTCAACACTTTCCATCATTCAAATGAAATATCTTTGAAGTGATTGGATTTATTCAACACCTTCCATCTATCAAATGAAATATCTTTGACGTGATCAAATTTATTCAACACTTTCCATCATTCAAATGAAATATCTTCGATGTGATCGGATTTATTCAACACCCTCTATCATTCAAATAAAACATCCTTAAGTGATCGGATTTATAAAACACTATTAATTTTTTCAAGGAATCCGATGAATTAAACAATGATTAATTACATAGGAAGAATTAAATACAAGTTCAATATTAAATCTTAAAAAGAAGGGATACATACGAAGGTAATTTTATATTAAGTACTCATTGAAAGGCGTCTGATCTACCATTAAACAAACACCTTATCCATCCAAGGACTTTAGTTTTAAAACAATACAGAATTCTTTGGTCATCCAAAGACTTTAGTATTAAATGTGAAAACCAAACACTGTAACCTTAGTTCTCATTCCTATCGGTTTTTTCCTTACCTAAATCTTTGGTGGGACTCTTGGTGTAAGTACTGGAACTTTCATCAATTCCTTCATCAGAGTCACTCTCACTTGGCAAAGAATAATAATGTTTATCTCCATCCGGTATGGTGTGAAAAGGTATCACCTCGTATGGTACGTAATTCTATAAAGGCCCAAGAATTTTCTTCGCAAAGGTCTTATGAAATAGGAGAACCATATCCGACTTAATTCCTTCATCCATTTTCTCCAAAGAATCCACCACACCGGCTGCATACTTCTCTATTCCTGCAGCTATCTCTTGGGCTTATTTCCTTATTAAGGAAGCATTTTCATCTTTCTTCTCTTTAAGAAGCTTCTCCAACCTAGCTTTCTCTCTGGATAAAGTACTGATTGTGCTGGCATTAGTAACTTGTTGTTCCTTCCAAGATTTGATCTCAATGGAGGTGGCAATTTCCAATCTGGAGTACTTGATCTTGATATCCTCATAGGCAGCCTTTTTCTGGATTAGTTTAGAGCTCAGTTCTTCTTTCTCTTTAATTAAATTTTCCACTTTCTGATGTTCGAAGAAAGAGAATTCTTCAAACTCTGATTATCGGTGGTTAGAGAAGTTATGTCCTTAGCCTGATCTCTAACTTTTCTCTCCAGATCAACTATGGGCCTGATATAGCCTAAGATGGCACGAATCCAAGTATCCTACTCACTTGATACCTCATATGACTCACCATTATAGGTTACATCATTGGCTATGGTGGTTTGAGGAAAGGTCTGTTCGAAGTCATCTTTATCAAGATCACTATAATACATATTACAAAATTCATCCAAGTTCACCTCTCCTTCAATAGTTGGTTGTTCGCCTGTTAGAAATGGGTTAGGGGGAACCTCTTCTTGTGGTAACGTTAGTAGGAATGGGAGGAAGAAATTCCGAAGGACGAAGTATTATCTCTGTTCTCAAGCTACTTTTGTTTTTCTTTAAAGCTCTTTGGCCGCTGCCTTCTTTGCACCTCTTGTGACTCTTCTTCATAATTTGGATTGGATGATAGATCCATCGGTTTCCCCTATTGTGGCTGCAACTGCCTCTAACAAAACGGCATTGATTACTTATCAACTCTCTGAACCAACACCTTCAGAGATTTGGTCAGATGAGTCAAATTCAGCTTTCTTCTTCCTCTTGTTCTTGATTTTATCCAGGTGACTAAAGGCTTTGTTCCGGGCTAGTAATTGAAGTTTGACATCCTTAGCCTCATCCCTCTTTAGAATGACATCCAAGGGAGGAGGAGTGGTCAGTTGCTCCGAAGAAAGGTCGCTGCTCCCCGTGGTATTCCATAAGTGAGCCCTCAACATGTTTCCAAAGGTCAAACAGTTGTGAAAAGTGATTCCCCAGTTCTCTGATGCTCATTCATTCAACTTGGTGAATACAGATGTTCTTGATCATGATGAACTTTTTTCCGTATTTGGCATTGTTTGGCTAATCTCTCCACCAATAGATGCAGGGAGTCCAGCTGTGATTCTTGCCTCTCTTCTTGCTTTTTCCAGATCGAATAAGTTTAACCAGCCTCCTTTCACCAAAGTGTTTATAGCTGTGAATATATAAATTACCCATATACAAGTTATCAAACTTTCTCTCTCTATAAATGTTTTCTAGTTTCAGAGAGAGAAAACACTAAACCTGATTTATATAAAGGTGAGAGGTATGAGGGTTTCACCTAGGGGAGATAAATCTATCAAACGTAATTATTAGGGGCTAGGAAGCATGAGGGGTTGCACTCTAATTACTTTTTGAAAAGAAAGTACAAGAACCTAGAAGAAAAAATGGCTGAAAGGTCAAACCAAAACGCGATACATGTCATACTTCAAAACATTTACTTTTGGAATTCCCAACTGCAAATGATGCCCATACAGATCCAATCAGGATTCACTTCGACTACAAACCAAATCAGAATTCACTTCAGATACGAACAAAGTTTTTTCTCTACGAGTTCGTTCTTCCAAAGTATCTTCAAGACCTAAAGGGGCTACAGATAGGGTCAGCTTTCTTTGATAAAAAATTTATTGCATCATCCGAAGGCCAGTTTGGACATATTCAATAGCATACCACACTGAACACTATGATCAAGTGGATTGTGACTCCGCAAGCTGCTGATCAGTCCTTGCCTTAAGCTTAGAGGTCCTTAAACCTTACTCGAGTCTATAGTCCGACCCGGAAGGCCCATGGGTCACAAAGTTAGTATTAATACCCCAACCACCTTCATTTAAGAGAGAGGACTTTTCGAAAAATATATTTTATACAAGCACATGCCACTCTTCTCTCACTATATTCTACTAAAACTTAATCCAATCTAAAAATTACCCAAAACACCCTCAAACCACAAATTATCCACACCAGGGTTAAGGTGGAGTACTAATTTATGTCCCCAGTATGAAAATAAGCTAAAGTAGAATGTTGAGAACTGCCGAACTTGGGTAATACGTAAGTATTCGGCACCCTTGTTTGAAGTCTTTTTAGACCCTGTAAGGGTTGTTAATTAGTTGAATTTCAAATGTTCTTACGGAGCATGGCAACAAGAGTGTTTTCCATGTCCTCAAGCTTTAGCAGCAACTCAGTCTTCCAACCAACATCCTCTAACTATAATAGAGTCGTTCTTCATGGTTAACAATTACAGACCAATTTACTCTTTCAGTATGCCGACAATAACCAATTTCAGCGAAAGATCAAGCTCTAATGATCCGTTAGAGGTGGAAATTTTGGCTCCTAACATGAAAATACGGCACAGAAGGACGAAGAAAAAGCAAATTCCGTCTGGAGGAGAAGTGACAACCAAACAGCTGAGGTGTGGCTGTGGTTCAAAATCACATCAAAATAAGAGGACTTTTGAGATTCCAGTTTAAAGATCTATTTGTTGGGTACAATAATCTGTAATATCGTGTGTGTTGTGGACAATAGACTAATCACTTTGAGAGTTGTTTATTACACACACTGCGAATTATTTGTATTACAATATTGAAATGCGTGTTGTTAGTATACTCTCAGAAAACAAACAAACAACTCCCATAAGAGAACAACAACACAACTACCGTATAGTTTCAAACAACACTCAAATATGTTTCCAAATAACTCTTAGATAATAGAGTTCCAAACAACTCTTAGGTATATGTTGAGTGTTGTCTGCAAACAGCATCAAAATACTACGATGCAAATTGTTTGCACATATATATACGTAAGTGTAGGATGCGAATTATTTGCATGTCCTTCCCCTAAGTCTCTACAATCGAGGTAATGCGACTTGTTTGTATATTACTTCCCTAATAGTTGTTTGAAAATAGATTAAGAGAGTTCTTTCTCAATGTGACCTGAGAGTTGTTTGCAAAATATCAATGTTTATAAAAAATTTACATTAATCAAATGTTTATACAAAAAAGAGATTACATAGCCATAAAAGGCTTCATGCACTGAGCACTTCTAAAAAATACTACCATCTTTAGTGTTTATTAGTTTGCATGAAAAAAAATAGTAACAATCAGTCATCACTAGAAGATTCTTCCGCTAATTCCTCATCTTCACGCTCATTATCAGCATCTCCATTATGTTCTTCCTCATCATTATCTACCTCGACCAAATGGGCCTCCTTTGATGTACCAATATCTTTCTCTTTTCCTCACTTTCCTCCTCTGTGTCTTCCCTCTTCCTTTTCCGGTCTGGAATCTACGTTGGCTGAGAGTCAACCACCAAGTCAACCACTTCAACTGAAACATAGTCAGAAGAGAAGTACTTCTCGATATCAAAGTCTAGTATAAATATTGGGCTGTTTGGTGGTGCCACCGGAGAGATTAAGATGGAGCATGTTTGGTCGCTATGGAAGACCACGAGTCGCCTAAAGAACCGGAGGTAGACATGGTGATTGTAAATGAAGATGTTATGAACTTTTGAGTTATAAAGTTTGTTTTTAAATTACCATGTAGTTGTTATTATATAGGCATGGAGGGAGTCGTAATGAGGTGGTAGCTATATTAATGATTACAACATCCTCTCTATTCCATCAAACAATTAATGGGTTGTGTTTGATTAGATGGTTTGATTTTACAGCATCCTCTCTTTGGTATGTTTGCGAATTGATACTATATAGCAGGAAATGATGCGAACTGTTAGGTCGAGGTCATTACTGAGAGTTGTTGCTTACTGCACAAACGAGAATTCTTCAAAAGTAGTTTCTTTGTATACGTTGCGAATTGTTTTGTCAAACTGGATGGTGAAAATTGTTTAGTAGTAAATTTTTTATATATACGTTGCGAATTGTTTTGTCAATAATGAGTGTTGTGCTAAATTACCCACAGTTCTTTCAAGTGAGTTCGAAAATGTCAAACATTGCATATTTATGAAACAAAAACCTTATATATACACCAAAAAAATTACAAGAAATATATGTACACCAAAATAATTTGGTAGTGTTTATATCCAAAATGCTCCCTCCATAGGTTTCCATAGAGCAATATGGCTACCAATGTCGGTTAGTGTTTTCATCGTTTAGGAAATAATAATAAAATTAAACTCTTACCTCTCTTACCATATCTTTTTGGTAAGTCTTATGCACATATCGTTTTTTGATAATATCTCTGGCGTATTGATATATGAAAATACCGCAGTCGAGGGTGCCTTACTGTAGCGATGCTAAAAAATTGTATGGCACCAAATTTTGCTTCAGGGAAAGTTTTGCATGGAACTTTCCAATTTACTTCTTTAAGAATTTTTAGAATCCAAGTGTCTACAATCTACCAAATTGCAGGGGTAAAGCGAGTTGTTTATTAAATCCAATATCTGAGAGTTGTTTGAAACATATCTGAGAGTTATTTGCTAACTGGATACCTTGTAGTCCATGTCTAGTTCGAAAAGTAGTGCCAACACATCATTCACGTGCACGTGAAGTCTGTACGGAAACTAGGACATTGGTAAATACCATACATGAGGATCTGCATGGTCTTCTCTGCCTTGAATTTGAAGTACTTTATGGTATTCACCAACATCGATCAGTTCAATTGTCGGTATAGCCATTGGCCAGTCGGTGAGAGTTACCGGTGCAAGTGGTTGTGGATCTTCTAGAACACTTGCATCTTCTCTCGCTGCTGGGTCGATTTCAGTAGATTAAAACTAGGCAACATGTCATCCTCGCCCACTTTCTCTTCCTTTGACTTGAACATATAAAGGTACTATGTTGTCAGATTATAAAATCCAAAATACACACATTTTATGTATTATTATTTAAAAATCCACTTACCACACAATCTGCGACAACCAATATCGTTGACTGCTTTGTCATACTCTCCAGATTTTGTTGATAAAATTTAGTTAGCGCATCCTCCAACATATTCTCCAAAGACCGTTGTATCATATCATAGATTTCAAGATTATCAATTTCATCTAACACTGTTTGTGAAACTTGCGAGTAATAACCATAAAAAAATACATTTGGTTAACGTAGTGTGTTATTGTTTGTATCAGAATACTGTGGAACTTGTCCTTCTCTGTTTTCCAGTTGATTTGGTACTAGTCCCACAATTACTTCTTGGCTCAATGGTTCTGACTCTGCGTTTGCCATTTTTTGGACTTCATTAATGTTTTCGTCTCGTTGTTGGACTTATACTAGTGCTTCTTCAAGGTTGAGTAGTTATAACTTCTTACAGGGATAGGCGGACTCTGAATCCTCCCGTGCTACAAGTTTTGCATCTTTGGTTTATGTTAGTCTTTCACGCTTTGCCAAGGCTGGGTGTTGTTGTTGTTGTTCTCTTTAATTTTCTTGTTGTTGTTGTATTTTTTTATTTTCTTGTTGTTTTTGTTGTTGTTGTTGTTGTGGCTGTTGTCGGTCGACATGCTGTTTCATATCAAACCTGAGAGTTATTTGCACTAGTGGCAAAACAAACCTGAGATTTATTTGCAATACTACACTGCGTGTTCTTCGAAACAATACATACATTTGAGAGTTGTGTGTTTTTAAAAAACGCGATTTGTTTGAAAATAAAAAATTTGGGAGTTATTTGACTGAGACAAACGAGAATTGTTTGAAATAAATACCACGCGATTTGTTTAAAATACAAACGCACATTAAAATGCAAGTTGCTTAAACCAGAAAAACAGAGAGTTGTTTGGAAAACATACCACTAGAGTTGTTTGAAAAATATATCATGAATTGTTTCGAAAATGTTATGCGCTATGTGTTTAAATACATACATGTTGTATCTTAATGTACTTAAGATCTACTTACATCTTCACGACCTTCTGCATCCGTAAGTCCATATTCTTTGGCTGCCACTTCCTTCTCACGAGCTTCTACCCTCTTAGCTCTATATTATTTGCAACCTACTTCCTCTGGAATGGGAGGTACAAGCTGACGGTCATTCGAAAGAAACCCATCTGTTTCTGTCTGCTATGTAGGGGGAGACTTGTCTGTCTGTCTCTCCACTATGTTTGTTTCTATGGTGACCAATAACTCTCCCGGTCTTTGTTCAGATTGAACCAGTGAATTGGTCTCATCATTGTCCTTCTCCTCTGGTAGTACTCCATCATGCTTTTCAGCCTTGTGTATTTGCCCGTCCTGGTTTCGGTCCTTAACTTGAATTTTATATGGCATAATTTCCTGCAATTCAATGGACGTGGCTTCTATTAGTACCGCCGGTAACCCCAGTTCCGGCTCTTTTGCAACCATTCTACTGGAGAAAATGAGCAATGAGAGAGAATTGTGGAGTTGTTGTTCTTCATGTTCCGCTAGCTTTAACCTTAACTCTTCAATCTGCGATGAGAATACCAGATACATCTTAATTTGTTCAATGCGGATGAAAGAAACTACATATATATAACAAGGCTCAAGAATATACTTACTTCTTTTGCCTGTTGGTCGATCTTCCGCTCATACTTATTCATATCGGTATAGGTCTTCAATCGCTTTGATGTTACTTTAGCTCCAGTCTTCTTTGGAGTAGCCTCTCTGCGTTTGCGCACAAAACAATCGACCATTTCATTCATACTTTCATTCTCTACTTCATCAGCCTCTAGTTGGGTTGCCTGGGTTGCCGTTGATGGAATCGATGTTCTGGTCACTGCTTGTGGTTGGTCTATGGGTGGGATGTCATGATTAAATTATTTCCGTGTGTGTGTCAACCTTTTCCTTGTTTTTTGGGGTCACTTTTTTTTCTTTTGTTCGGTCTTTCTTCTGGTAAAACTGTTGCAGCATTTGGATCATCATTTACTGCTACTACTCCAAATGCTTCTCTTTTAGCCTTTGCCAAACGAAGGGGAGCCTCCAGAATCTATAAAGGGAAGAAAATCCAAGTTAATACCTATGCGCGAGTTGTTTAATACCACGTTATACTCTGTGAGTTTTTTTACAACTATAGCCTACAAGTTGTTTGTAAGGGACCCTGAAAGTTGTTTGCAACTGTCAGAGCCTCAGAGTTGTATGCACCTCAATTATCTGAGAGTTTTTTGCAACTCTATTATCTGAGAATTGTTTGCAACTCTATCATATGGGAGTTGTTTGCAATTCTACAAGATGAGAGTTGTTTGTAATTATAATTTGAGAGTTGTTTATATACATATATGTATTTCATACCTCATCATCTCGCGGCAGAGGCAGCTTTCCAATCAGCTGCAAGTTCGATTGTTTGGACTCCAATCCCCATCATTTGGAGAACATTGGGATAATGTTTGGCTTAATGAGCTCTAGCCCAATTGTTGTGTGCTCTATGACGAAGGGCTTCATCGAGAAAATTTTTATCATCACGATGTTAGTGTGGTAATATTTAATTATGCAAAACAATCTTATGAATAGAAGTGTGACGGAGCCGATAACTGTATCGGGTTTTCCCTCCATAACACAACTCCTGATCGACTGGAGAAGCTTCAACAGTATTGATTTGGATCAGTCATAGTAGTTTATTTTTCCGAGGTCTTCAAAAAAATATAACACATTCGAACCCATTACATCTCCATAGACTGAGTAGAATAGGGTCGTGTACAAAAACAATATCAACAGTCGGGCAACATTCTCCAACTCATGCTCCCCCCTTGGTTGATGGCTCTTGCTATATATGTCTGTAAAACTCACCACAACATGCTATGTTAGTGCAGCTTAACATCCTGCTTATAACAAAAACTAGATTTAGAGGTACTATTATAATGTTGTTCGATACGGTTTCAGTATTTTTCAGCCTTATCTTCCTTGATGTTTTACCCATGAAGTATGTTCTCATCATTCTTCAATCATTATCTGCTCCATTTATGTATGTGCTGTGGAATGCTATGGATTTTGTTAAATTTATTTCCTTTGTGCCATGCTTAAGGCCAAAAATGGCCTTTACATCATCCGTCATTATCTTCACCAGATTTGCCCAAAACAGAAGGCGTCTTGCTGGACCAAGAATATCTTTATAATCAACTGAATGTTCGCATAAAACTTCCTCTTCGCTAACTACCTTTGTTGGAGGTTGAATGTCGCCTTCAACAGCGTGTAGAAGGGTGTGTTTCTCGTAAATTCGATGTGGGTAGAAGTAATATTGTACGTTCTCAGCAGTTTCACAAGGCTAAACACTCCGGACCTGTAGAAGTTTGGTTTCGTAGTCATTTTCCCTGCAAAAATATAAATCAATAACTGTATATAACAAACAACACCATAAAATAACAACAGCACAACGACCTTATAGTTGCAAACAACTCGAAGGTTGTAGTTGCAAACAACTCGCAGGCTATAGTTGCAAACAACACTCGATATGTTTCCAAACAACTCTCAAATATGTTTCCAAACAACTTGCAGGCTATAGTTGCAAACAACTCGCAGGCTATAGTTGCAAACAACTTGCAGGCTATAGTTGCAAACAACACTCGATATATTACCAAACAACTCTCAAATATGTTTGCAAACAACTCTCGGATAATATAGTTGCAAACAACTCTCAAGTTATAAAGCCACAAACAACTCTCAGGTATATGCTGAGAGTTTTTTGCAAACAACATCAAATTACTAGGATGCAAATTGTTTGCACATATATATATATACACACGTAAGTGTAGGATGCGAATTATTTGCATTTACATAAAATTAGGATGTGAATTATTTGCACTTAAATAAAATGAGGATGTGAATTGTTTTATAATACACATGTAGCGAAAGGCGAATTGTTCTATTTTTCACATGCACGTGGCCAGGATCTGGGAAATTTGGAAACGACACTAAAACCAACAAACAACTAAATGAAATACATCTATTATACATCACAATGCGCAGAAAATGATTAATATTACATGCACCCTCAAAAACTACTGTATAGAACGATAAACCCAGAAACTAATATACTCACTCACGATCTTAATTACGTGATTTCAGTATAAATAAGCAACGTTGATCGTCAAAAAACAGCAACAAGTACTTGGAAATCACTAAAAACGCAAAAATAAAGATATTTTTAGTATAAATAAGTAACTCGTTCTTTCTTCACCGGCCGGCGTAAACTAAACGGAAAGTCCTCGAAGGGCCCGTGCTTACTTGTTTCAGGGAAGAGACGACGGTGGATGGTCGAGAATCGGTGAAAAACGGGAGAATGCTGGTTGGAGGAGGTTAAGGTTTTTTGGTGTGAAGAAGGAAGTCGAACGGTTTGTTTCTAGTTACTAAAAAAATAAGGTTTGTTTTGTGGGTTTATGGGTTCTCAGAAGGGGGAAAATGGATTTTAAAAAAAACAGGTATATATAGTCGGCGCTATTTTTGTCCACTTTTTAGGTGGAGGTACCCATTGACACTATCCTTATTTTGGGTACTAATTGGTAATTAAATAGTTGAGTGGGTTTTTATGGATATTTTTCTCTAAAAAATCTACAATCTAAATTAATACGATCTAAAAAATTCATCATTCTACGTTTAATTAGTCTTTAGATTAAGTTATACTAAATTAGAGGGTCTAAAAAAATATAACCAACCCGAATAATAGGCTAAAAAGCACTGTTAGTCCCTCATATTTACCACTTGTATCAACATAGTCCATTTCGTTCACTTCTGCATAAAATTCATTCCTTCGTTTTAAAAATTTGCAAATATAGCCCCACGCGCATATAAACCATTTAAAAACTGACACGTGACACTTAAATTCTAAGTTTTTTCCAATTTTTTATTTGGATAATTAAATATAAAATCCAGTGTCATCTATACAGATATCTAAGGACTCTATTTTCTAATATAAATTTGGGTTTAGATTTTTATAGTTTACACTTTCATACATGATCGATTGACCCAGGTAAGAGGTTCCACCAAAACGAATTCGAAAGTTATAGAGAAAACTAATATTAGCTACTCGGAAATGTAAGATCGTTATGTTTTTGTTTTATTATTCGGAGTAAAAAACACTGGTGATCTAGAAAACGTTATCTTAGGTTGTGATGGTGATTTAATTGCTTTGGTATCATTTATTGATAGTTTGGGTGTTTCAAATATTACTATTAAAGTTGAAGGTGATCTTGTTGTTGGTAATAATATTAGAAAAACTGCTGAAAGTATATTTGAAGTTTCAAATGAAGATATTATTTGTGGAGAAACTGGTGAAACTCCTGGTGTTAATGCTATTAGTCGCAAGCACAAACCACTTGCTACTATTGGTTCGGTTAATGAAATTAGTGGTGTTGGGTAGGTGTTTCAAGATGAAGAAGTAGGTTTAAGATCAGTTGGTAGTCGGTTGGCTTTATAAAAATGTTTTTATTTTAAATATTTCCATAACAATAAACAAAGAATAACTGTTTATTGCATGAAAAAATATTCAAAGGGCTGTCCTTGGAGACTTTATGCTAAACAAGAGAGGTCTACTAGTTTTTTTATTATTAAGAAGTATGTCGAAACTTATATATGCGGGCTTGGTTTTAGCAAAGAAAATAGAAGGCATTTGTCATGATTTTATTGGAAAATGAAATACGTCATTGTGTGAGGAGGAGAGTTGATGTTACAGCTACAAGCGTGAGATCATTTTTAAAAAATGATTACGGTTTAGATATGTTTTACCGTGTTTCATGGCTTGCTCTAGAAAAATATAGGAGGGCTGTATATGGAGATAGTTCAACTTCTTATAAACTCTTTAAGAATTATTTTAAAACATTTAAGGTTCTTGATAGCAATAGTGATTACGTACTAGAGTTATTTTTGGAAATCAATGTGTTCAAGCGATCTTTCGTAGCATTTGGGTCTTGCCTTTATGGTTTCAATTCTTGTCGTTAAGTTTTATTTGTTGATGGGTCTTTTTTAACGGGAAAATATAATGGAGTTTTGCTATCTACTATAGCCAAAGATGGTAACAATGGTAAGTTTTATTTATATTGGAATATATGTTATATTTAACTATGTTATATATAAATCTGCGAAAAACAGGATTGAAGATGAATAACAAAGAGATAGATGTGAAACGTTCTGAATAAATAACGAGATAGATGCGACACATGCAATTTATGATTAACGAGATAGATGTGAAACACATATAGTATATGATTAACGAGATAGATGCGAAACATATCTATATCAATAAGTGATAGTTGTGAAACATATCTATATTTATACTATGTTTTGTTTTATATATTTGTTGCAGGTATTTTCCCTGTTGCATTTAATATTGTTTCGTCTGAAGATACTGAGAATTGGTTATGGTTTTTGGAGATGTTGAAACCTCATTTTTTGGATCGTGAAATCATATTTATTAGTGATCGTCACTTAGGTATTGTTACTGCTGTATCTACTATATTTCCAAATTACCATTAATTGTCTTTATCATCTTATGAATAATTTGAGGCATTGTTTAAGGGCTACACCGACGACATTTAAGAATATTATGGTTAAACTGTTTAAAAGATGTGCATATGCTTCTAATCAGAATTTGTTTAATCAATATATGGATGAATTACTTAAGCAGCGAGCTGAGAAGGTTGAAAGTTTTTTTCAAAATTTATCTCCTGAGAAATATGCTTGTGCTTTTTTCAAAGGCAAGAGGTATAGTTCCATAACATCTACTCCAGCTGAAACTTTTAACAATCAAGTTAAACGATTTTTTGGTTTGCCTATAGTGGAGTTAATTGATAGGATTAGAGTTTTAGAAATGAGTCAAATTTCAAGACGTTTTAGTGATGTTGAACGTTGGACTAGTAATTTGTGTCCTGAATTTGATCAAAAGTTTAAAGCTAATGTGGAAGAAGGTCGTCCATGGATAGTTCATTCGTCTACTCCTCTTTTGCATTAAGTGTTTTGTGATCATGTTGTGGTTGTTGATCTTAGTGTACGTAGTTGCTCTTGTGGTTTGTGGCAACATGAGTGTTTCCCATGTTCTTATGTTTTAGCTGCGATATTTTATATAAATGCAGATTCTATGAAATATGTTGAGCCATGCTATTTTGTAAGCTCTTATAAGGCAATATATTCATATGGTATAGTTGCATTTACTATTTTTGGTCAAGGATCTACTTCAACAACTTCTCCAGATCTACTTCCTCCGATTTTTAAAAGCAGAGCTGGACGACCTAAGAAGAAAATAATTTCATCCAGAGGAGAATAAAGTATTCGTAAGATAACGTTTTCTTGTTGTCGTAAATTTGGTCATAACAGACAAACATGTGTAGACATTTTGTAAGATGAATGCCATTTTTATACTTTTAGTTTTCTAAGTTTTTTTTTGTCATAATAACAATAGATTGGGAACATTTCAATGGATGATAGATGCAAAACCTTTTGTTATATATCAACCTGATAGATGCAAAACGTATAATAACCAACAAGATGGGCTTTGCTAGATGCGAAACATGTTTTACAAGATTTACTGAACTGGATGCCAATCGTGTGATGGCAAGTTTTTTTTTATTTATAATAGATGTGAAACATTTGACAACAAGTTATATTATTTGTGATAGATGTGAAACAACTTACACCAAATACACTAATCTGATAAATGCGGAACCTTGGATAATCAGATACTAAATATTTTTTATAGATGCGCAACCTTGTATAATCAAAAAATGTATTATACTGTGATAGATCTGAAACGTTGGATTTAAGTACATTCTTTTGGAAGTTGCTAAACCATTCTCATAAAATACATTTTTTATGTATGTGTTAAAATATAAATACAAATAAATAAATAAATAAATAAAAGGATTAAGTTCATTATGAAACAAGTGCAATACAAGCTAATTCAGTAAACCAAATACAAACTTAAATATAGACTCTCCATGTTCAAACTCTGTTTAAGAAGACCATTAGTCTCCTTGTTTGATTTGCGTCATCAAAAAACAAAACAGATAAACTTCTTCCTACCTTTAGTTAAAACAACAACAAATAAAAGCAGACCCTTCACCTAACCATCAGTCAGAGTCTTCTTCGTCATCTTCAGAGTCATCTTCCTCCGAATTTTCTTTTTCTTCTTCGTCTTCCTCTTCTTCGTCTTCAGTGTCTTTATCTTTTTCCATCTGGTCTCGTTTCCTCTTTCTTTTTAAGAGGACAGAAATAGGATCCTCGTATGGCTCATCTTCATCTTCATAATAAGCATCTTCGGTATAAGCATTTTCAAAAAAAGAACTGAAACTATCATCAGATATGTCATCAAAAAATTCGTCTGTCATGGTATGATTCCACTCTTCCCTGGCCTCGGGGGAACGAGTGGGAGAACTGATATCACTATAATAGGGACCATCATCTGAAGAATAGTTAAAATTTGATATTTTTCAAAGCAACATTTTAAGAACTGAAAAGTTTAGAAGATTTTCACTGAGAATGAAGTGAACTTTTGTGTTTGAGAACTGAAAGAATGAACTGATTTTTTATATGAGTAGCTAAAATGTTATAAGAAGGTGAAAAGTTTAAATATTAAACAATAATACTATATTGGTTGATATTGTTTAGATTTTTAATTAATGCAATGTAATAAGGGAAATTACCCCTAAGGTACCTACTCAACTATTTTATTGTCATCTAGTACACAAGGTTTGATCAATTATCTCTTAATACCCATCTCAACTACCTAATTACCACATAGTAACTAACTTTATTTTAATACCCTTACTACCCTCACCTTTCATGAACAGCCGTAACCAAAATTTCTCTTTCCTTCTCTTTCCTACTTTTTCTTTTTATTTTGATTTAAAAAGTTCTGTATCTTTCGAACCGGATCTCGAAAAAAATAAATGAAAGTACCATCACTTTTGTTTTTTGAAAATGAACAAAACTAGATCCATTGATGATTTTTTTTATTTTTTTTTTAAAATAAAATTTCACCAGTAACAATTCGCATCATATCATGAGAATTGTTCAGGAAACCCAGAGTTGCAAACAATTCGCATCATATCATGAGAATTGTTCAGAAAATCCTGAGAGTTGCAAACAATTCGCATCTTATCATGAGAATTGTTCAGGAATCCTGAGAGTTGCAAAAAAATCGCATCCTATCATGAGAATCGTTTAGAAAACCCAGAGTTGCAAACAATTTGCATCTTATCATGAGAATCGTTCAGAAATCCTGAGAATTTGCAAGCAATTCGCATCCAGAGAATTGTACGAGGTTTTTTTTTTCAAGCAATTCGCATCTTATCATGAGAATCGTTCAGAAATCCTTAGAGTTGCAAGCAATTCGCATCTTATCATGAGAATCGTTTAGAAATCCTGAGAGTTGCAAACAATTCGCATCTTATCATGAGAATCGTTCAGAAATCATGAGAGTTTGCAAGCAATTCGCATCCTAAGAATTGTACTAGGTATGTTTTTCAAGTAATTCGCATCTTATCATGAGAATCGTTCAGAAATCCTGAGAGTTGCAAGCAATTCGCATCTTATCATGAGAATCGTTCAGAAATCCTAAGAGTTGCAAGCAATTCGCATCTTATCATGAGAATCGTTCAGAAATCCTGAGAGTTTGCAAGCAATTCGCATCCTGAGAATTGTACCATTTTTTTTTTTGCAAGAAATTCGCATCTTATCATGAGAATCGTTCAAACATCCTGAAAGTTGCAAGAAATTCGCATCTTATCATGAGAATCGTTCAGAAATCCTGAGAGTTGCAAGCAATTCGCATCTTATCATGAGAATCGTTCAGAAATCCTTAGAGTTTGCAAGCAATTCGCATCTTGTCAATTGTACCAGGTTTTTTTTTACCAGCGCGCGTATATTTGGTCGGGGGTATTTTTGTCCAAATTTAAATTCGAGGTACCAAGTGACACTATCCAAAAAGCGGGTACCACTGGATAATCACATAGTTGAGAAGGTATTTACTGGTACTTTTCTCATGTAATAATGGGTATCCAAGAGTTGTCAAATCATGTAAGTAAATATCAAATCAAAGTAAAGCTACTAGTTTGATTTTTGGATTTTGAAGTTTATATGTGTGAGATTGGTAGAGTATATTAACTACAAAAATATATTACTTCGGAAAGTGATAAGTGGATGAAAAATAATCATACCAGAAGATGGGAAAGAGTTTCCAAGAGAAAAAACAATTTGATAGAGGCGAAATATCCATTCGAAATAAAAGATAGATGCAAAACCCTGTGTAAAAGTTAAATAGTATATCTGAAACGTGTTATTTACATTTCTCTAGTAGATACGAAATAATATGTGAAATTAAGGGACATATGATATACTAGATACGGGACGTTGTATTTAAATTTTTGATAGGTAAAACTATTAAGAATGTGAAAAGACTAGAAGCTTTGATAGAAATAATATCTTTGGTTGATATTCGTGAGCTTTTATAATTAATTTAATGTAATGATGAGTATCTTAGAATTGTCAAATCATGTAATAAAATATCAAATCAAACTAAAGCTACTAGTCTGATTTTTGAATTTTGAAATATATATGTGTGAGATTGGTTGAGTATATTAACTACAAAAACAGATTACTTCTGTAAGTCATAATTTGATGAAAAATAATTAGAGTAAAAGATAGGAAAGAGTTTCCCAGAGAAAAAACAAATTGATAGATGCGAAACATCCATTATAATATAAAAGGTAGATGTGAAACCTGTTGATAGATTCGAGATTCACCGACAGATGTGAAACCCTTGTAATTACACTCAGATAGATGTGAAACCATAGTTGTTAGACAGTTTTTCCATTGAGATATATTTTATAGTAGACAAAATGTACAATGAAAAAATATCACAAACATCACAAAAAGAAGTAAAACAAAGATTACAAAACATCGTCCCAATATTTGTTAGTGTTCATGTCATTAAATAACATGTAAAACATTTATGCTCTTCTTAATGGTGCAATATCAGAATTTTTGTGAAATTCAAGTTTCCCATGAAAAATAGAATCTTTGAAGTAATCGCAGACCATTACTCCGTAATCAAGTGATCCAGGTCTTTGTGTAGGAATTTTTATTGGACAATATATCTGTATTGGTTCTTCTGTTTGTAAAATGTTTTTGTTTTGGAGGTATGCAATCTGTAATTTAATAAACATACAAATAAATTAGATGATATATATATACATATGTTCTATGAAATTATTATAGAAAGATAGACACTTACTAATTTTTCTATAGTTTTTCTTGTTGGATCTGGACGTTTTGGTATTGGGTTTAGATTTAATGCTTTTTCATGTTCAACATCTATTACCAATAATGTCGAATGGTTAGCATTCTCATGTTTATCTTCTGTTAGAAGTAGAACGAAGATTAAACCTTCTGTGATGCCTCGTAGCTTATCGTCAACATATAATGTTACATCCATATTTTGGTTCAGCAGATGCTACATTGGAGGAATAATATTTAGAAACATTTATGTTTATAAATTAACACATGTTTTAAAAGTATTTTATTCTTACCATTACGCTTCCAGATAAGTATGTTACTGGCATAAACTCTCCTGGACTACTAGCAACTGGTATTTGAAAGTTGTGTTGTTTAAGGTTGATATACATATAACTGTCAATTACATGTGTTGTCAAAAGAAAAAACCATCAGTTTGTTAACATGTGTATTGGGAAGCAATGGAAACAAACTAAATCTAAATTTAGCTTTTACCGTAGAGTCGATTTCATCTTCATCTGCTATCTCAATCAAAATACTAACAAAGAATTGAGATCATGGTACATCTGGACATGACCATACTGTTGGATCATAATTGTTTTCTCATTTTCCAATCAGTTCTAATTTGTAATATTCCTTTAAGTCAATTGCAGTTGTTACTTTGTTTGTAAATGGACATTCTTTTATGGTAATTTCCTTGTTAGGTAGTTCTTTACAGACTTGATGTTGATTATGATTTAAAATTAGTTCACATGAAGGACCTTCATCCAAATTATTCTGGACAAATGGGAAACAATTGAAACTATAAAAAGGAGATAGATGTGAAACGTTCAAAAATATAATGGATGGAAAAGAAAGGAAACCAAGATAGATACAAAACGTTCAGAAATATAATACATAGGAAAGAAGGGAAACCAAGATAGATGCGAAATGTTCAGAAATATAATAGATGAGAAAGAAGGGAAACCAAAATAGATGCGAAACATACGTAATATTGATAAGTGAGAAACCTTTGTTATCAAGATAGATGTGAAACCTATGTAACTTTCATATATGAGAAACGAGTGAAAACCAAACTAGATGCGAAACCTATGGAAATAAAGTAGATGTGAAACCAATAGAAATAAATTAGATGCTGAACCTTTTTATAATTATGGTAAATTAGAAAGTAGTGAAATTATGCTAGATGCGAAAGAGTAAAAATATGATAGGTGGGAAAGTTTTTCAATCACTTACTTTTTTCTTTTGTATATCCTTTTCAATCCTTATAATATCTTTCTCAATTGATGGGTTTAAGTCACTGACTTATGGTTTTTGGATTTCTTGGACTTCTGATGTCTTTTCCTTAACAAAACAGAAAAATGGACATTAGTTGCGAAACAAGAGTAAATATAATAGATAAGGAAGATAAATGCGAAACAGGCGTTTTTAAATACAAAAACAGTATTCAGTTAAACACCATATGTAGATAAACATATAAATACAGATAATATCATAGTATTTAAGCAAAAAATAAGATAATACACAACAGTATATATCTTTAAATGCAAAAAAAAATTAAAACATGTTTTGTTAATTATGGGTTAACTGTATCACCTATTTGTCCAGAGCATTTTTGTTGGTCACTTTAGATTCTTCAGGAACATCCTTTGTTACACCAGATGCTTCAGCAACACTCTTGTCCCCTTTAAATACTTCAGCTACACTGCTTGTCCCTTCAGATACTTCAACAACTGATTCTTTAGCAATAGGAAAAGCAGCATTAGTATTTTTATCTTGTTCTTCCATAACAGTATTGGGATTTAGTTCTCCTGTAACATTAACAAGAACTGATGGATCATCTTTGTTTACAAACCCAACTTCAGTAGGAGTTTCAACCGAGGGATTGTCTTTTTTTTTAAACCTAACATCACTATTAATAGTGGCATCAACTTGCTTTTCCACCCCAACTTCAATAGGAGTAGAATTCTCATTTTCTACAGCAACAATATGTTCAGAACTAACAATATCAACATTAATAGAGGGATCACTATTAACAGTGGAATCAACTTGCTTTTCCACCCCAACATTCTTATTTTCAACAGCAAAAACATCCTCAGATGTAGCAACGGCAACATTGAACTCAACATCACCAACATGTTCATATTCAACAGCAACAACAACATTATGATCCTGTTTTTCCAAATCATCTTCACTTTTTTCTTGTTGTGGAGGTGGAACCTTGTCTTCCACAACAATATTTGGTGTTTTGTCTTGGTTTTCATCATAAATAACAGGGTTTTCGACTGCAATATTAGGTGTTTTTCTTATTTTATTTGGTGATTTGTAGCCTTAATCATTCAATCGCTTTCTTCTTGAATACGTTTTTTATTGTTGTTCAGTTGTTTATATGTTTGGCTTCAACATAAGCAGTTTAAGTGTGTTTTGTAGGTCAATCTCAATGTCCATCTCTGTATCATCTTTCATTTGTATAATGATCTTCTACTTTACTTCGAGTTTCTTTTTCAGTTCATCAATTTGTTGTTGAAATCTTCGGCGTTCTATTTCAGTTTTTTCGACTTTTTCAAATGTTGTTAAGTCAAAATTTGGCTAGAGAATGGGGTCAGTTTGTGTTTGGCTGCGTCTAGGAATGGTGTTGTTGTTAGGGCTGGGTCTAGGCGTGGGGCTGGGGCTGGGGCTGGGTATATTGTGTTAAATTTCTGCAAAATAATAAGCAATTTCAAAGATAGGTGCGAAAACTTTGACATCATAAGATGAATGGTAGATGCGGAACCTTAACATTCATAAAACTAGATACAAAACCTTGAAGTCAACCCAAAATGATAGATGCAAAATGTAGTAGAAATAATATATGCAAAACCTAAATAGAAAGGATAAATGCGGAACGTAAACAGAAATGATAGATGCGGAACCTGCACATGAACGATAGATGCGGAACATAAAACAGAAATGATAGATGTGGAACCTAAACAGAATGATAGCTGAGAAACGTTAATTATAAAGTAGATGCGAAAACTTCAGTAATCATGACGCTAGATGTAAAACATCTTAGGATGCTATTGATGCTAGATGCGGAATGTATAGTAAATATGATAAAATATATGATTTTTACCTTTTTTCTTAACCTTCTGTATTCTGTCTTGACATGGTATAATCTGTCCGAAATGATGGTTTATATCTCTTTTCTATTATCTTTTCAAGTTTCTTGAGATTTCTAAGAATCTGTGATGCTGTATTCACCTTTTTTGCAATAGGGGCGTGAGCTGTATGTATTGTCTTCTGTTTGTTCAGAGGACGGGTTTCTACCGGTAAAGTTTTCTCATTCAAGTTCTGTATTGGTATTCTGCATCGTGTTCCAGTCTTTTTAGTTCTTAGAAGTTTTTTACATGGTTGAACTATGTATTGGTCAAGTATTTTTTTGATATCAGTGGAATCTGTTGCAGCTCGTTCTTGGAACGTATCCCAATGCAAAGTATCTTCATTTCCGTTGAGGTTTACTTGTTTAGAATCTATTGGTGGAAAAATATAATTTTCTTGAGGAGCGTCATTATTTTCTTCTTGTATTTGGAATTCTCCTTCAAATTGTTCTTCTTCTTCTTCTGTTATCTTTAATTCTTCTTCAAGAATGTATAAAAAATTTAAAATGTTATAGTAAAGAGATATATATGTAAAATGTGAAACATGAATAAAAAACATATCATAAATATACTTGTTCATTTGTTATGTTTTTTATAGCTTCAACCAAATCTAAATCTGTTTTGCGTTCAATACCCAGCCATTTGAAGCATCTATGTATCTTGTCTTCAATTTCAATATCTTGACATAAAGTTGTGTGTTCCATGATGAATTGCTATATATGAACAATACTTTAGATATTATTTATTAAGTAAATATTATATATGAAATAGAACAAAGAAAAATACTAACGAGTAAAAGGGCAACAGAGCCAACTACTCTTCCAAGTTTAGTTTCATGACAAACTATTATTGAATTCATCAACTTCTCCCGGATTGGTTCAGCCCAATTGTAGTTGTTTATTTTGTTAATATGGTCTACATAATAGACCACATTCGAAGCAAGTACATCTCCAGATGTAGAGAAAAACAAGGTAGAACAAGCTACCAATATAAAGAGTATAACAACATCTTTTATTGCCTTCTGTCCAAATGTTTTTACAGCTTTCTTTATTGCATCCTACCAACAAGCAAAAGCATTTTTTAAAAAGGGATAGATGCGAAACCCAAGTAATTACATTCAGATAGATGCGAAACCTATTGAAATGTGAAAGGGAAGTTAAAACGATAGATGTAGAACCTATGTAAATGATGAAAAGTTAGATGTGAAACCTGTATTAATCTTAGTAGATACGGAACGTGGTTTAATTTGAAACAGGCCTAGCGTGATCGATGTGAAACCTAGTTTAATGTGAAGCAGATTAAAGAGATAAATGCATAACGTTATGAAAATTTTAAATTAAAGCAGAGATAGTAGATGAGAAACCTAAACAAATATTAAAACAATCCAAAAATTTGAGAAATATGGAATTTCAAACCTTTATGAGTTTGTTAGTGATTGGTCTTGCTCGGCTTTCATCAACTTTTTTTGATGTCTTCTGAGAAAAATTCTTCTTTATTATCCGTGATTTTTCTTCATCTTCTAATTCTGAAACCTTAAGTTCAAAACTTTTGGCTTGAAGTGGCATATTTTCATTTCCATGTTTTAAACCAAAGATGATCTTTATGTCATGGTTTGTAAGTTGTAAAAAGTTTTCCCCCAATTTAAATGCTTCTTGTTCGTCATCATATGTCATTGCTATCTCCTCAATTACATTCTAGTGCTTTTTGTATGCAGTCTTCTTTGTTCGAAGATCATAGGTTGTTTTTAAAAGTGAGTAAAAGCGTATCTTCTTTGCTGCCTCTTTATATTCTGGCCTCACTTTTGTCTATTCTATCTGTTTTAACAGTGCAAAGAGGCCAGACCTGTAGAAACATGTTTTTGGTGCCATTTGACCTGTAAAAGCAATAAAAGAGAAAAATATATCAGATCTAATAGATGCGAAAATTGTGGAAATTAGATAAGTGGTAGATGCGAAATCTATGTAAATGTCAGTTCACTGAGACACTGATAGATGCGAAACCTATGGAGATCTATAACAAAAAAATTGATTGATGCGAAACCTAAGAAGATCTATAACCAAAAAATTTGATAGATGCAAAACCTAAGGAGATGTATAATAAAAAACTTTGATAGATGCGAAACCTAAGGAGATCTATAATCAAGAAATTTGCTAGATGCGAAACCTAAAGAGTTCTATAATCAAAAGATTTGCTAGATACGAAACCTAAGGAGATCTATAATCAAAAAATTTGTTAGATGCGAAACCTATGTCAAATGTTAAGCAGCACCAACTGATAGATGTGAAACTCTATAAAAACCTGCAAATATGGGGAAGATGATAGTTGCGAAACCCATGTAAATATCAATGCACATAAATAATGATAGATGGGAAACCTAAGGAGATCCATGACCATAAAACACTAGTAGACGCGGAACTTATATAAAAAACTTGCAATTACAGCCAAATACTATTTGCAATACCTATACAAATTTCAGTAATATTTAGTAAGGCTTTCTGTATTCGAAATTATATTTCAGTAATATTTTGAGTAAGCAGTGTTTATCACTGAAAAACAAACTGGAAACAATGTTTTTGAACCATAGGTTTCAATAATCGTAATCGAACTGAATAATCGTAATCGTAAAACAGTATAAAACTTACTGTTTCACCGTTGTTGTCGTTGTTGATACTCTGATACTTTGACCGGAGTCTTAATCAGAGTTGATACTATGATCGGAGTCGGATCGAACTATGTTTTTGAATTCGTCAGAGTCGTAATCGGATTGTGGCTTTTGAATTCGTCGGAGTTCTAGTCTTGTCGGAAAAGTTCGTTATCGTTGTTAATACGCCGGAGTCGATCGGAGTAGTGAATTGAATTCGATATCGGTGTCGATATCGGAGTGAGGAGAGAGAGGGGAGAAGTTAGAGAAAGAGAGGGAATTCGAAAGAGAGGGAGAGGGAGAGGTTACAAGTGTTTCAAAACGGGTCTTTATATCGAGGATAGTTTTTGAAAGAAATTTGTGAATTATTTTCGGTCTTTATCGGTATTAGGTTTGTAAAATGGGTTTCATTGGTATGTCTTCCATTAAAAAATGTAAACAAATGTCAATTTAATTAAAATAAAAAATGTCTCCAAAAAGTACCCGAATTGGTTGAGTAAAACACATTTGTGATCCAAGGTCATGAGTTCGAGTTCTTTTATATAGCACTGTCCATTAAGGACCGCAGTCATTGCACTACTTTTTTCTTAATTACTATTCTCTTCTTTGAAATCGATCCTTATGGTACTACTCTCTTCTGATAAGTAGATTCTTATTATACTATGTCCACTTTAATTTCATTCAAAAACCTATACAACTTTTCTAGTGTTTCTGATTTCTACTTTGTTTAAGCTAAACTGGAAATCTAACTCTCTGGTTAGGATGTGTTATTCCTTTTGGTATATTTTTCTACTTACATCTGTAGGGATTGTGTAGACTACTATTTGTTTCTAAGTAATATTCCGCTACTCATACCACCAAGATTTAATTGAAACTGCATATGAGCGCTGGTGTCTAAGGATTTTATTAGCTACTATGCATAGAATCTAAATTGATAATAATCTTCCTTTATAATTCTACTACTACTTGCAACTTTCTAAGCTAAAATATGAACTTCTTATGAGTTAAGTGCTTAAAAGAACAATTAGATATTGAGCATAGAGCTTGATAACGAAATTATAGCCGGACTCTCTTCCAAGCTTAATTAATATAATTATATTTATTGATCATAAAGACTGAGAGTACACCGGTGCTAAAATATTTAATATGGTCATTTAAGTATAACTTGTGAAACCGTTTGGAATGGGTAACAATCATTATTCTTTTCTAATACCTTAGTATTATTTCGTTCTTTTTAATTATTGCTCTCTAATTTATTATCCGATCAGTTCTGGTGAGTTGGATTTTACCGAATCGGACATCAGTGGTGAGCATAGCGCGAATAACACTTCGTCTGGTATCCGGAAACCAACTTCCGAAAGTAGGACGTCGAAACTAAACTCTCGTCTTTGTTTGCTCGGATAGCCTAGTTGTCCAAAATGCAGGAGAAACACCTATTACCTCCGGCTTCATGTTAAAAGCGAAGGATCAGAAAATACCTTTAATTTGACGTTTCGCCATTCCGAGTTAAAAGAACACAGTTGGTTACTAATGGCCTAATTAGTTGGGCTTCGGACTGATAAGAAAACATTGGCATAAGTTGTTGCACTAAAAGGGGATTATTTTATGCAAAGCATTTGGATACCGTGAGTAATTATCTTACTTCCACACGTTGAGTAAGGTTATCTCTAAAACAAAACATAACCATCTTAAATTTCCGAGTAGCATATATTGTTTTTCCTTTTTCCTTTCTATTTATTTTTGGTGTCATCTCTTACATACGTCAATAGATAACATATGACCGTGTAAACTATAAATCTAAATCTACATTGGAAAAAAAAGGCTCTTAGATATACGTATAGATGATACCGGATTTTATATTTTATAATCCAGTATATATATCTTGAAGTAGGAAAATGGGATGAATTAGGTAAACTAATGTTAACAACGAAATGCTAAAAAACAAGACAAACAAAGTTTTACTCCTTCCCTCCTAAAATATTTGTCTTTTAAAAAAAAAAATTGTCCCAAATTGTTTGAGGTTTTTAAATTTTAAAATAGTTTTAAGAGAAAAGTACCAGTAAATACCTTCTCAACTATGTAATTATCCGGTGGTACCCGCTTTTTGGATAGTGTCACTTAGTACCTCGAACTGAAATTTGGACAAAAATACCCCCGACCAAATATAGGCGCGCGCTGGTAAAAAAAAAAAACCTGGTACAATTCTCAGGATGCGAATTGCTTGCAAATTCTCAGGATGCGAATTGCTTGCGAACTCTCAGGATTTCTGAACGATTCTCATGATAAGATGCGAATTGCTTGCAACTCTCAGGATTTCTGAACGATTCTCATGATAAGATGCGAATTGCTTGCAATTTCTGAACGATTATCATGATAAGATGCGAATTGCTTGCAATTTCGGAACGATTCTCATGATAAGATGCGAATTGCTTGCAACTCTCAGGATTTCTGAACGATTCTCATGATAAGATGCGAATTGCTTGCAATTTCTGAACGATTATCATGATAAGATGCGAATTGCTTGCAATTTCGGAACGATTCTCATGATAAGATGCGAATTGCTTGCAACTCTCAGGATTTCTGAACGATTCTCATGATAAGATGCGAATTGTTTGCAACTCTGGGTTTCCTGAACAATTCTCATGATATGATGTGAATTGTTACTCGTGAAATTTTATTTTTAAAAAAAATCAAAAAATATCATCCAACATGAAAATAGTTGAGTGGATACCTTAGGTACAATTTCCCTAGTTTTAATAGTTGGTTTATTATTGTATCCTTTGTCATTTCATTATCTAATAAATCTGGTTGACCATTAATATTAAATAGAAGGGTTATTTATAGAAAGCAAGAATACATCTTACAATTTTAAATGTAATAATGACACTCTTTAAATAAGGTGTCAAGAGCTAGAACGTCAATTATAATAAAAACAGGTTGAGTATTAAAGAAGATGTAAACACTTGTTAATCCCATCCCAATGAAAAAAGAACCTCTTATAAATCAAATATGAATAGAAACCCAAGGATAAAACTTTATTAAAAATTTGAAAAAAAAAGAAAGAAATTGATTCTCTGTTTCTTTTCTTGTTTTTTTTTTCTCTTTAAAAATCCACGAACACGAGACTTATCTATATATTAACTTTGTAATTTTGTATTGATTTTGCATAGATTGTATAGATTTATGTGGATGCTTCGTATTTTTGCTATTTAGTCTCCGACAAAAAAAATCACAGGTAAGTATTATTTGAGTATCAAAAATCTATAATTTCAGTTCTCGCGCGTGGTTTTTGTCCTGGTGGTGTCACGTGTCATCATAGTTAAATGGTTTTTGTTTTATAAATAGTTCTTCAATTTTTAATTCCACTTTTACCTTTTCAATTTAATATTTTTCTAATTTTTTTTTTATTAACTTTTTTTTCAAAACATAAGAAAATTTGTTATACTCTCTTTTTTTTTTTTTTATATATGAAACAAGTCTTCCAAAATTCGTTACAAGTAAAAAATATGATTCAATTCTATAAGGTGCATGAGCTACTTTACCAAGATATCGATGTAATTGCTGAACAATAGCAGCGTAGTTATATGTTTTGAGATTTCTGACAAGGAAGCAAGCATACATCAGCAATAAATGGTCTCTGTTGAACGGGTTGTGAGAAAGATGATTTTGTTGTTCTTTTTATACGCTCTTGAAGCATTAAATCCTCCCAGCCCTACGGTTCCCCCAACAATAATAATGAAGGGTATTCCAATCAAAGATGGTTTATTTTGCCACTGCGTGCCCTTCGAACACCAGTTCTGACAACTCTGGTATACATGCCCGAGGTTGTGCTTTCGACTCTTCTACCATTCCCTAGGCTAGTGTAAGCTTCTTAAATCAATTTGAATTTGGACTCTGCACGCTTCTTCTCTTCACCCGGAAACCGATCAGGATGAGATTCCCATGCTTTTGTAAGCGGCTTTTACCTGACAAGGAGATGGGCGAGAATTGGGAGCGAAGTCTAATAGGGATTTGGCTTCGTGGCTCTGCATCTGCTGCGTTGTCACTTTTCTCCGTTTTTTTTCTTTTGTTTTTATTTCTTTTTTCTAAAAGAAAAATTGAAAAACCATATTAATCTTGTTGGATATAAACTGGATCGCATTGAAAAGCAAAACAGAGTTAATGGATGTCACCCTGTAGACATGTCTATAAAAGAGAAGGAGGACCGTATTATCTATAAAACCATATTAAATATTTGTACATTCGACAGGTCTCATTTAAAAGAAGCGGTTCTTAAAGGAGGAAGTCCATTTAACAAAGAACATGGTATGAATACTTTTTATTATTATGGAAGTAACCTAAAAATCAATCTGCTTTTTATTATCAAAAGAAAATGTCAACATCTAACTCAGTTTATAACGAAAAGAAAACTCAATGCCATTCAAGATATTACCCTGTTTTGCATATACTCTGTTTTGAGATAACAGAGTTACTGGATGTCTACAGGGTGGCATCCATTAACTTTGTTTTGCTTTTCGATGCGATTCAGTTTATACCTAACACGATAGTATGGTCTTTCAATCTATTTTTTAGAGAAAAGAAACGAAAAACAGAAGAGAAGGAAAACAGAGTATAGCAATATTTGATATACTCTCTTTTGAAAAAAAAAAATATAAAAATAAAAAAAAATATTAAATTGAAAGGGTAAAAGTGGAATTAAAAGTTGAGGAACTGTTTATGAAATAAAAACCATTTAACTATCATGACACGTGACAGTATTATGACAAAAATCACGCGCGATGACTGAAATTATAGATTTTTGATAGTCAAGGGATCATCACCGTGATTTTTTTCTCGAATGACTAAATGGCAGAAAACGTGATAGTCGAGGGACGAAACAGCAATTTAAGCCTATTTTGTATGAGCTAATACTGTATTCTTTATCTCACATGTATGAGCTTTACTATTTTTTTTTAATTACTACTCTCTTTTGTTTTTTATTTCTACTTTGTTTAAGCTAAACTCAAAACCTAACCATCTAGATGAGATGTTTTATTATTTTAACTATATTTTTTATGGTTAGGGATAGTGTAGACTTTTATTAGTAATTTTAGGATAGTAAAATTATTTCATTCATACCACGATGATTTAAATGAAATTGCATATGCGCGGTGGTGTTTAAGTATTTTATCAGCACAATCATAGAAAGAGAAGAAGAAGAGACGAAGGTGGTTGTCGACTAGAGTTAGAGAAGACTGGGAAAGTAAGCTCTTTTATGTGTCGGGTCTTGGTATGGATTCGGGTCAAGTTTTGAACCAGATGTTAGCTCATAAAGTTGGGTGCGACTACAAATGTTTGGGTCACTCTCATTCAAAACCTCAACTAATAAAATCAAATTTTGTTACATACTTAATAACAAATGTAACTATAAGTTGTTACACAAACAACTTATATTTTCAATATAAAAACTTGTATCAAGATTTACATGAAGAATAATAAAACATTTTCTGATTCATTAAATATTGTTATCTTCTATATTAATTTAACTTGGTATCAGAGCAGTTCCTTCAATGGCAGATTATTCATCTTTTAGCTCCGGGTCAACTGATCAAGCTTCATCTCCATTAGATAACCTATTGACCAACAAAAACACGTAAATGAATCAGATAGGTAAATTTAATAGCCTAAGACTTGACAGACACAATTTTTTATTGTGGAAGAATATGGTAGTGTCCATAATAATGGGAAACAAGCTGGGAGGTTTTATTAATGCTGATAAACCTTGTCCTCGCAAGCTGTTAAGCAGTCTGATGGTTCAGTAGTTGAAAATGTTGAATACGATAACTGGATAGCAAAGGATCAGTTACTATTGGGATGGTTCTATAGTATTATGAGCCCTAACGTAGCATCCCAAGTGATGGAGAAAGAGACCTCCTAAGGACTGTGGGATGTTATAGTTAGGTTGTCTGGCTCCCAAACAAATTTTATAGTGACTTTTCAAGGCAGAATTTCAGAGAAACATGAAGAGAAGTTCCTCAATGGAGGACTATCTAGCTAGGATGAAGAATATATCAGATAACCTATTGTTGTGCACCTATGAGACAATGAGGTGCAAAATTGGCTTGACCTTCAAGCCACTCTGTTGACCTATGAAAACAGACGGGACCAACTAAACAAGGTGCAGTTGTCTTTGGCAAATGTCAATCTCGCCTCTATTAATAAGACAGAATCTGGGTCTGGTAACAACAGCTACAACTTTAGTTCAAAAAATGGAAACAGATGACAGGGACAATGGGCTTACAAGGTGAGGTATTCACCTAATTACTCTAACAACAACAGAGGAAGAGGCTCTTGTATGGGAAAAGGAGGCAGGTTCAACACTAATAACAAGTTTATTTGTTAGATATGAGGGAAATATGGAAATGGAGGTGCTTATTGCTACTTCAGGGATGATCCCAGTGTTATGGGACACTTACCAATTGATCAAAACAAGGTTGGTCAAGATCAGAGTGTCTTGACTGTTTCTCAAGAGTCTGGAGGTGGAGAAGAGGCCTGGTATATTGACTGTGGTGCTAGTCACCATGGCACTAACTCAGCTAAAAGGATTTCACAGAAATTAGAGTATTCATTTACTAATTTAGTGGTTGTAGGCAATTGTAGTAAACTTCGAATTAAACACTTAGGTGAAACTATTTTCTGTATTGGAACCAATCAATATATTCAACTAAATAACATATTATATGTCCCTCAAATTACAAAAAGCCTTCTAGTTGTTTCTCAATTAACTTCACATAACAATATCGTCCCTATTCTAGGTCTTTTTCTTAGTCCACAAATGTTCTAGATTTGGTTCATTCAGACTTGTGGGGAACTGCTTCTGCTGTTTTAAAGAATGGTTTCAGGTTTTACATCCTGTTTGTGGATGATTTTTCTAGATTGTCATGGTTTTATCATCTAAGGCATAAAGGTGAGACTCTACAGGGTTTCAAATATTTTAAACCTTTAGTAGAAAACCAATTTGACAGAAAGATTAAGTGCTTTCAATCAGATGGGTGTGGTGAGTTTAAAGATTTTCTCTCTTTGGCAAGGGAGTTAGGAATCCAACTCAGGACATCATGTCCTTACTCTTCTGCTTAGAATAGGAGAGCAAAGAGGAAGCACAGACATGTTACTGAGACCGGTCTGACTCCCCTAGCTCAATCTAACCTCCCTTTTAGCTATTGGCCTCATGCTTTTCACACACTAGTGTACCTAATCAATAGACTTCCTACTGTTGTTCTCTAGGATAAGTATCCTTTTGAGAAATTGTTCAACACTCAAAATGATTATGGCTTCCTAAAGGTGTTTGTTTGTTCTTGTTTTCTTTGTCTCAGACCTTATCAGACCAATATATTTCAATAGCACTATATTAAGTGTGTGTTTTGGGCTATAGTTTTGTGCATAAGGGGCATAAGTGTTTAAGTTGTATTGGGAGAGTCTATGTGTCTAGAAATGTCATCTTCAATGAAGATCAATTTCCTTGCTTCTCTGGTTTTTTGGGTTCAAAGGATCATGTCTCTAAATCTGTCTCTCTATGGTAACCTAGGTTTCCTATTGTCAAGTATTCACATGAAACTTCTAATCTACAGCAGACTATTCCTACAACTTTACCTAACTCCTATGGTGACTGGTCCTAGCAACACAATTTCACACATACTAAATTAACAATCTCACATTACAAACGTACTCGCACAAAACACCTGTTACACAACAATTAAGTATAGCCAAACTAGTGATTGAATTACCTTTTGATAATCTCAGTACTCAATCTCCCCCTTCAAAAGATCTCAATAACCATTTTATGATTACAAGGACCAAAGCAGGTATTTTTAAGCATAACGTTGTTTATACTGGTCTTACTACTGTACATTTTGCTACTCTTAACCTGTAAAATTCTCTGAAGCTGTCACTATTTCTAAATGGTCTCAAGCTATGAAAACTGAGTATGATGCCTTGATGGAAAACCATACTTGCTTTCTGATTCCATACACAACTGGCATGAGCCTAGTGGGATGCAAATGGGTTTATAAATAGAAGTATAACCCTAATGGGTCTATTCAAAGGTGCAAAGCCAGAATTGTGGCTAAAGGATTTCATCAACAGCCTGGCACTGATTTCACAAAAACCTTTAGCCCTGTTATCAAGGTTTCCACCATAAGACTTGTGCTTATACTGGCTGTCTCTAGAGACTGGACCATGAGGCAACTTGATATAAATAATGCATTCTTAAATGATGATTTAAAAGAACAGGTGTTTATGGAGTAGCCTCAAGGTTATGTGGATGCTGATTTTCCTAATCATGTTTGTAAACTACATAAAGCCTTGTATGGCTTAAAGAAAGCACCTAGAGCCTGGTATTTCAAGCTGAATGATACATTACTCTTGTGGGGTTTTCGAAACTCAAGATCAGATTGCTCTATGTTCTTCTTAATAACTAAAGAGGTATCTATCATCCTACTGGTTTATGTAGATGATATAATTGTCACGGGTAACAGTTCTATCCATTTGATTAAGTCATACAGAGACTTACTTCTTATCCACGTTGTCCAATAAACTTCATCTTTAGTTCTTTCATGATATTAGGTCATCCACTATTATGAGTTTAACATTCCTTATATTTGGGTCGTCAAAATATTTAGGTGAAATTCTATTCTTTAATCATGTTCAGTCTATCTCTTTTAATATAAGGACTTAGTATTTTCTTTGGATTACCATTATTAATACGTATATTTTTGTCTATTATAACATATTATTGATGAATGATGTGTATTTATTTAATAAATAAATATGAATGACATTATCAAAAATGACTTACCAATATCGTAAAATTGAATTTGAACTCATAAAAATAAAATAAAAATTGTCTGGTTTCTGGTTTCTAAGTTTATATAAAAAAGTAATAATAAAAGAAAAAAATACAAAAAAAACAATTTCAATAGTTTAAAATTGGTCTTTATAGTAAAATTTAAGTTAAATAAAAATAAGAGTTCATAGCATATATTATTAGTGTCAACCGATAATTGAACACATCAATTACGATATATTGCAATATATAACAAATATGATTATAAAGAAAAGATAGACAAAGAGTTATTGAGAATATATGAATTTCTATTGGAAGATGGCACGCGCTTCAAGAACCCAACCCAAAAAAATTTGTGATTTAGAAAATATCTTCCTCTATCCTAGATCTTTCTCTAAACTTCCTCATCTCACATATAGCCTCCAACATTTCCTAATTTTCTAACCTTGGAGAAGATCGAATCAAAACTCCTTCGATTCATTATTGCGGTTCGTAATCCACTCATCTATCAGTATAAGGCCATGCAATTCATTTTTTCCACCTAAGAAAACCTTCTCGTCTCTAACACCGATAAAAGATTATCAAATTCCAGTTAAGGATTCTTGAAGTCATTCCAACATAGGAGCAATGAGTATAGATTTTGAAACGTCGTAATCAATGAGCCATGAGTATAGATTCTATGGAAGCAAAAAGGATAAATTAGTTACCAATGAACACCATACAACATCCAAGAGAAGAAATAACATGTGTTTGATTCAACTATGGAGGGCTTCCCACCCCTCAAGAACAACTCTGATCAGGCTCAAGAGAAGACACAATATCAAGTGCAATAAAAATCATACAAAGATGCAATCAAGCCCCAACCAACCATGAAAAAAAACATTCACAAACATCTAACTTTTTCTACTGAATGAGACCACTTTATTGTGTATTTCTTCATAAGAGATAACTCTATTCTTCTTGATAATTCTAAAATGATTCTGATTGGCAAATTCTCTCAGAGAATACCTTCCCTGAAAGAAATTCAAACGTTCATGTATAGTTTAAAAGTCCCGGGTAACTTTAGTTTATCAATTTGGGACCAGAGAGATTTCTTCATTGAAATAGACCTATTATCTGACCTTAGGATCTTGTGGAAACGAAATGTATGGCCAATAGGCTAGCATTTCATACGACGGTTAAGATGGTATCCTGAATTTAAACCTATAAAAAATATCATGTGACCCTAATATGGGTCACATTCTCTCAAATACATGAGTAATTATATAATAGATTACTATGACAACTATAACTAAAGCTTTATGAAACCCTCTTAGTGTATGGATTGTAAGAAAAAATATAGCTCAATTAAAAATTTTCCAAGCTTGGATAGAACTTGATCTATCTAAGCCCTTAAAAGATAAGATTTGGATTGATTTCGACCAACAACAGGGTCTCTGGTTGAATGTAAAATATGAGAATAAACCATATTATTTTCCAAGTTGTTTCCATCATGGACACTATGCTGATAATTATAAAAAAAAAGGAAAAATATTAATGTTTCTCAAGATAATGAAAATAAGAAAATCACATAAAACGTTTCTAAGGACCAACCTAAACCAAAATAGATTCCTAAACAAAAAATAAAGTACTTTATAATCATAAATGAAACCAATAACAATAATAACACCATTAAAAACAATTCCAAAAGTGTCAACATTGTTACCAATATTAATCAGACTAAAAACGTACTCCACCAGAATCTAAAAATCATAATCTCTCTCCACCAAACATAATTGAATCAATTAATGAAACCAATCTAGATATCATAGAATCTCTGTATATTCTATTAATCTTAGCAATAGGTTTAACACATTAATTTAATCCTTTAATGAAGAGAAATCTAGTGAATTCCCAAACCCTACATTGAGTGAAATTTTGAGGAGAATTGAAACAAACAAGGTGAAATTCGGAGATGTATTCAGAGTCCCAGTAAAAATATTTTTACTAGGACGGGGGGCTACTGATGATGGAGAATAAAAGATGTATAGGAAAATTGTAAGGAAGTATTTTTATTGGGGAAGTATTGTAAAAAGTACAATGGAAATAGTTATTATGAATAAGTGAGAAAATATAGGGACTAAATGTGTAATAGGTAGGAATTAAAGTGTGTGGGCCCATTATTATACTATAAAAGGACCACACACGAGTTGATAATCTGGTTGATTAAAATAATATTACTTTCTCTCTCTACTTTGCTTAACTCTCACTTTCTCTCTCTAAAAAGGGGCTTTCACGTAGTATTTGTTCTTTACTGTTTGGACCCCCGAATAATCACATAACACAAAATCACCCTAGAGAAATTTTTAATTTATCAGTTGTAAAACATTTTTCAAAGGGAATGAAGTTTGGACCTCAATAATGTGAGCTTGGAAATAAGGGCGCATTTTCCTAGCAGCAATCACCAATGGAAATGCTAGCTTTTCTAGTTTCAAATACCTTTTGTTTGCTGCCACTAAACTTTTACTGATGTAGTACACTGGCTTCAGAATACCTGAGTCGTCAATGATCAACACCGCGCTTAGTGCAAAATCTGATACCGTAATACACAAAAAGAGATTCTCTCCATTTCGAGGCTTTGACAATATTTCTGGTGATGATAACAAATTCTTTATATTTTTGAATGCTGCCTCACATTCTGATGTCCATTCAAATTTGTTTAGTCCTTGTAAAACTTGAAATAAAGGAAAGCATTTGTCAGAAAATCTAGAAACAAATCGGTCAAGTGCTGCTAACCTTCCTGTCAGAATTTGCACTTCTTTAGTAGACCGAGGTGAATTCATTGTTATCAGGGCTTTCAACTGTTCTGGGTCAGCTTCTATTCCCACTGATGACATATCCCAAAAACTTCTCTGACCGATTTCCGAAGGTACATTTTTCTAGATTTAGTTTTAACCGGATTGCCCTTAAATTCAAAAAATCTTCCTCTAATTCATCAAGATGCACATCATCCTTTAAGGATTTTACCACCATATCATCTATATATACTTCCATATTTCTTCTAATCTGAGTGGCAATAGCTTTATTCATCAACCTTTGATAAGTGACTCAAGCATTTTTCAATCCAAAGGGTATAACCCTATAGCAATGCAACCCCATATTAGTTATAAAAATTGTGCATTCTTGATCTTTTGGATCCATTTGAATCTGATTGTATCCTGCAAAAGCGTCCATGGATGTTAGTATTTTACTTCCTGAGCTGGAATCAATCAGCTGATCTATTTGAAGAACACGAAATGGATCTTTAGGACAAGCTCGATTCAAGTCTGTAAAATCCACACTCACTCTCCATTTCCCATTCTTCTTTTTCACCACTACCGGATTTTCCGTCCACAAAGGATATTGTGACTCCCTTATGTGTTCGACCTTGGATAACCGGTCTACCTCAGAAACAATTTCTTCCGCCTTCTCCAAAGAGAATGCCCTTCTTTTGATTATGAACAGGTAAGGCCCACTATGGATGTGTAGGTTTTGCAAGAGTCTCTCTTCGTGACGAGTATCTTAGAGGGAAACTTCTACAGAAATTCGACTCGCATAAGATGAATGTATACGATGGGTCGGGAAACCCTAAGCACCACCTGGAGAAATTTTTGAACATAATGATGGCGTTCAATTCTAATGATGTGTTGCTTTCTAGAGTGTTTTCAATGACTTTTAAGGGAAACACCCTAGATTGGTTTAGTATCTATTACAAGAGGCTGATCAAGGACCTCGAGGGCCTTTAGGTTGTGTTTAAGAATCGTTTCGTAGGAAACAAGGAGCACAAGCGTGAGGGCGATGCCATCATGGATTTATATCAGCGAAATGGGCAGACGTTGTAGAGTTATATGCAAAAATTCGTGGGAGAGATGAACTTCTTATCAGGTTGCGTTGAAGTAGTGGTGGTAATGACATTCAAAAGAGGGTTGGATCGATATGACCCCCTTTTTATCGACCTTATAAGGATCCCAATCAAGACGTTGAGTGACACCCTCATTCGATTCAACGATTCAAAGAAGACGGATCCCACGCCCAATTTTCAACCAAAAAGCATAGAGTTTAAACCGACCGTCATTGAGAAGAATCAATATGAGGAAGAACCAAGACCAGACGCACCACATTCTTAAACTAGCCGGTCGTGCCCTTCTTATTATGAGAATCTAGCTAGGAAACTCACGCCCTTGACAATGAACATAGTCGTTATCTACGAAAAAATCAAAACGAGAAGTTATGTATCAACTGCTGAGGAGGTGACACCTTGTCAGGGATCGACCCCGCAACACAGAAGCGACATCATAAGGACCTCGATATTCACGTAGTTGGTGGCTCTTCATATTACAACTTTAGGGAACTAGTTGGGGATCTAATTTTTAATGATGGTGATTTGAGAGGAGTGCTAATATTTCAAGAGTCATAGTAACGATAATATTAACAGATAACGGTAGTTCGAGCAATGTTATCTTTAAAGAGAGCTATGAACAGATGATGAGGGTGCCTCTTTTCAAGATAACAGATAGACAACTAATCAGTTACAAAGGTAAATCAACCAAATGTGTGGGAAAGGTTGAACTACCGTTCACAGTAGGGTATGGAAACACAAAAAAATGATGCATACTTTGTTTATGATCGCATAAGCCCACAACTCATACCAAGCTATACTGGGGTAACCATGGTTACCTAAGCTCGAGGCCAAAACGTTTTCATTTAGGTAATGTATCAAGTATCTTACGGGGAATTTAGTGAGAATAATAAGAGGCAACCAGCGACACGCAAGGCACATAACGATGGACCATTCCACCAAAGCCAAATAGCAATTAATAAGTTGTGGGGTATGGGACCACCGAGGACCGGTCGACGGGAATAATTTATAGTTGGATAACCCTTATGGAGAATGACGAGGAGGGTGACACCACGCTCGAAAAGGAAAATGTCACATTAGAAGATGGCAAGGTCTTCAAAATAGGTAATAAACTTGAAAAATACTTTTAAAACAGTTTGATAGTTTTGTTGCAGAAAAATGAGAACGTGTTTGCATGGGATGCGGAGAAAGTAACAGGAAAATACCCAAGTGTTATCTCTCATTCCTTGGCTACCGACAGGTAATGTTCGGCCGTTAAGACAAAAACAGTGCGCTTTCTCCCCAGAAAATTTAGAAGTAATATTCAGGGAGGTTGATAAGTTAGTCAAGCTGGGTCATATCAGGAAAGTGCAATACCCGATATCGGTCGCTAACCCAGTGTTGCTAAAGAAGAAGAATGGCGAATGGTACATGTGCATAGATTTTACAGATCTTAACCGAGCTTATCTTAATAATTCTTTTCGCTTGCCAAGCATTGACCAATTACATGATGACGATCTTGGTAAAGAGTTTATATCGTTCATGTACGCATACTCCAAGTATTAATCAAATATCTACGAACCCGTCGGATGAGGAGCACATAACCTTTCATACCAAACGAGGACTATATTGCTTTAAGGTCATGCAATTTGGACTCAATAACGCCAAATTAACGTATCAGAATCTAGTCAGCAAAATCTTAATTGGGCGAACATATGGAAGCCTACATCAATGATATGGTTGTGAAAAACGACTCGGAGGAGAAGCAGCTTGAAGTCTTAATGATTGAAACTTAACCCTTTTAAATGTTCTTTTACCGTTTATAGTGGAAAAAATTGGGTTTTATTGTTAGGAAGATGTGAATTGATGTCGACCCATTTTAGCAAAAGGCGATATTAGACATGCAACCTCCGAGAAATATAAAAGAGGTACAACATCTAACGAGACAATTAGCCGCCTTATCCTGGTTCATCTCTAGATCATCCAATAAAATTCAACCGTTTTACAAAATACTGAAGAGGGCCAAAACTTTAACTGGACAGATAAATGTGATGAGTCCTTCCAATAATTGAAATAATACTTAATATCTCCAGAATTGCTAATGACACCAGACTCGGGATAACACCTCCATATGTACTTGTTAGTGCCAATCCATGAAGTGAGTCGGGTGCTTTTACAAGAAACAATACGAGTTCAGAGGCCGGTGTACTACTTCAGCAAATGGTTAGTTGACGCATAGACTATGTATCTTAACTTAGAAAATTTAGCCCTCGGTTTAGTGGTCGCATCTAGGAAAATGCGCCCATACTTCCAGAGTCATACCATCATTCTACGAACTTTGTTCCCAATACATAGCATACTTCAAAAGCCAGATGTTTCTGGAAGGCTAACAAGATTATCAATAGATCTTGGAGCGTACGACATAATTTACAAACCAAGAGGATCGACAAAGGACCAAGAAATAACTGATTTCTTCAATGATTTTTTTAGATGTCGGGGTTCAGATGAAATCCTAACAACAGACAATGAAAAGACCGCTCAGTGGATAGTAGAAATAGATGGTGCATCAAATAAAATTGCGGCAATGGTGAAGTTATTTATAAAACTCCAAAATTGAGAGTAAATCATCATGCAATATGATTCGCTTTCAATTTGACGAATAACATAGCTGAGTACGAAGAAATTTTGGCATGACTCAAATTGGTTTATATATGTGGATCTCGGCAGTTATTAGGCCGGTTGAACTCTCAACTAGTAATAGGTCAGGCCACAAGCTCATTCGAAGCGAAACAGACAAGTACACAAGGGTACCTGGAATCTTTAAAGGAATGGGAAAGTAATTTTGATGGGATCGTATACGAACACCTACCATGATCTGACAACTCGGTCGCAGATTCTTTGGATAAAGCAACAACTCAAGAAGAAAGCACCACTATCCTTACCCAGGATTCGCCGACCATAGTGGCAAGGGCCTAAAACCCTTAAGTACATGCACTCACAACAACAGTATCCATGAGGGATGAGTATATTGCAAATCTTAAGCACCGTACCCTTTCACAAAACAAAGCAGAAGCAATATCATTGCAGATTTGTGTATGCAAATATACGATTCTGGATGACTGACTATACAGACAAAGTGCAACCCACCTGGTGCTACATTGTGTAAGCAAAGAGGAAGCATAAATCATACTTCAAGACTTGCATGATAAGGAGTCAATTTCTCATTGTGGTTATAGGAGCTTGATAAGTAAATTTCTACTATATGGCTTTTATTGGCCCAAACTAGCCTCTGAAGCAAAGGCTTTAGTACCATAATGTCACATTTGCCAACAATTTGCAAATAAGTGACATTTCCGCAGTGAGCCAATAAGTATAGTACATGTACTGTATTTGTTCGATAAATGAGGGATATATTTACTGGGATCTCTCCCAATGGCTATCGGTAAACGATAGTTTCTGTGGGTAGTCGTTGACTACTTCTCTAAATTGGTAGAGGCCAAGGATTTGGTAAAGACGAGGTCGAAAGAAATACATGACTTCCTTCAAAGTCAGATCCTCTCGAGAGTCGAGATATTCAAATTTCAAGGATCCTTATGACTGACAACGAACCACAGTTTCAAAACGAAGTAATGGCAATATTCTACCAAAGGCACAGAATCAAACATTAATTTTCTACGCTATAATACCCCTAACAAATGGTCAGTTCGAAGTAAGGAATATAACTATCTTAGCATGAATAAAAAAGAAGCTTGAGGGAACAAAAGAGGAATGACTAGACAAATTATCAGAGGTGTTGTGGGCATACTGACTAGAACTCGGTCAGCAACATGAGATACATATTTCTTGCTAGTATATAGAATGGAGGCAGTAATACCAACAGAGATAATTATACCAAGTGATTGAGTGGCCAATTATTGTAATGAGGTGAATGATCAATAGTGACAATCGTCAATCGACAAGATACAAGAAAGAAAGGATCAAGCCAGGGTACGATCAACACATTATAAAAGGTTAATGAGAAGCATATTTAAATCCAAGCTTAAACATCGAACTTTCAAAGTAGGTGACTTAGTAATGAAAAAGGTTTTCCAACGAGTGCAAGACAAAAACATAGGCAAGCTGGCTCGAGATTGGGATGGACCATACATAATTATTTCTAAAGAACATCACAAGGCCTATAGATTGGAATACATAAAAAAGGTAATGCATTGAAACATCCATGGAAAGTAAATCATTTCAAAAAAATGTATTACCATGCTACTTAAGAGCGGTTATACACGATTTTCCCTTGTAATGGCGTTAAGGGTTTTTAATGAGGCACATTGTAATCTAGAGTTATTAATGAATTCGCATTTTTTGTCAAGTTATTGTTGCCTTTTTTTATTATTAAAAATATGAGTCTCCGGAATTTGTAACTATCAAACCAATTGGAGGGCATTGCCAACTATATTGGCAGCGAAAGGGCTAAAAGCAGCCATGCCTAGTTGGCTACGCAACACGTCATACTGAGCCTTGACTAAGTATAGTTAATAAAATCAAAATAGTGTATATCACAAGCCTTGAAGCCCGAGTTATATTTCTCAATAAAATAAACTGACTGAAAGGTTATAGTCTATAAGACAATGTTAAGGGCCATACTGAGCCAAAGATGATAGAACCTATATAACGAGTAGGACTATAAGTCATTCTTATAGTCACACAAAAAACAGCATTAGTCTTATTTAAACCATCATACTCCCTCAAAAAATCTCCAATCATGTTAACATAATTCAAAATAATATTGAATAAGAGAACTAAACATGCATAATATTTAGACAGATAAAAGTTCGAATAAGTCAAGTTATGGCACACATAGAAAAACAACGCACAAAAATAGTTTAATTTTAAACGCGATCTTCAACAGTATCACGATCTTTGCCAGACCCACCATCTGTTAATCTAGTATTAGTGAGCACTGCATCTGGGCAAGTAGCAGGGGGATAAAAAACTAACCCCTTGGACGACAAGGGGATATCTTTGACAAGGGGGGCGATAAGGATATCTTTGACAAGGGGGGCGATAACCTCTGCCACATTTTCCACTATCTCTTACTCTTCTCCTTCATCATCATTAACTTATGGCTACTCTTCATTTGGCACAAATTCCCTAAACTGACCCAACTTAATATCGTCATTCATTTTCTAAAGTTCAATGATGGTCTCTTTCTGAACCTACTCCACGTATGGCTTCATCCTCTCATATGCCTCATGTTTGCCGTCAGCATATGCCTTGGTAACTATTTCATTTCGCCGCTTCTTAGTATGCTCCAACTCCAGTCTCAAACGAGTTGCCTCTGATTGGATAGTATTGTTTTCAAAACGAACTTGGTTGTTGGTAATAGATGATTCCTCAACTTTATCCAACATCCTAGAATTTTGGCAAATCAGTTCGGTAATTTTGAACCGATAGGTCCGCCACATTCTTAGTTAACTCGTCATTGGCACAGAAATAATTGCTAGGCGACTACCAATATTGGTTTTCTCCTTCAACAACTTCTCACAGTATTAATTGGAAGCATTATATCCTTTTTTGTAGCGAGCAAAGTCGGCATAAATGATTTTCACATAGTAAAAAAACATGGGCTCGGGCTGGAAATTATCCATGATCTTTGCATCCGTAGGGTTCATCCTACGGTAGGCTAGTACCATCGAGTTAGGGTAATTCGGTGAGAAAGAAAATGTTAGAGAATCCAAAGAATTCAAAATACAACAATTACCTCATAGATTTCTAAACAAGCAAAAACACATATCTCTATCGATAATTCTAGTTGGTGTTGTAGGAGATCCAACATGCTCATGCTATTATACAAGGTCATCTCATGACAGTACTTTAATTGTTGAAACAGGAGAGCGGACAGCTTTGACATACTGACAGCAAGGGGTTGGTTAGGTAGTTCGGATTTTGAGAAATATTTTAACAGTTGGACCAATAGTAGTAGTGTTTGGAGGGTCAGATATGATAATACGGCAACATGTTTACAATCATTTTGGCCCATATGCAAGGAGTTCAAAAGAAGGACATTCAACTTTTTGAAAAGAATGAGTACTCGAGACAGCTAGACTGTGGTTGGTTGAATCAAGTAGTGGGTATGCTCTTTACTAGCAGCAGTAAATGCGCATTCAACAACTTTGTCGAAATTTACATGCTCATGAGCAGAAAAATGGGTTGCACTAACCACCATAGCTAAACTGTCCACCCAGTAAAGGGATTGGTCCCCAGCTCGCTCTTGGCTACTACTGACATGGGTCCCGTTCTTCCTGAGCACCTTTTTATTTCTTACAAAACCTCCAGTAGATGGGCTGCTATTCCCCGTGCTCTCGCTTTCTTTTATCATTAAGAATATTACAACACAATCACTGGAATCGTATTGTACGGACGCGGTGGCAGTAAGGTTGGTATCAGATGCATACGTTATATCAATACGATGAACTAACATCTTATTTTTCTTGGGTTTAGCCTCAGTGGTTTTACCACCCCCAAATGCTCTCTTCTGCACAGTAGCAGCATTTGTACCAACTTACGTATCCTTGGTCCTTCTGAGGGGAAGGTCCAGTACGACACCCCTAGGGCTATCAACATACACTCTTTCCGCTAAAATAGCCCCAACAACCTCTATAGTGACATGTCTCCCGGTTGAAGTAAGTGTCATATCTTCATCATTCGATATTTGTGTCTTTGGTAAGAGCCACAACCTAGTTACAATAAGATTAACAGGTGTAAACATGCGATAGTACTCCAAGTCCCACTGTCTATAGGTACCAGCTCACAAGCGCTCTAATAGGCTAACTTCCCGATCACTGTATAACTTCCTCCACAACTCTTGGTACTTCCCAAAGTCTGTACCTTCAGCAAATAAAAAGGTAGAAACATATCAATAATAGCAACGAAGATAGTGATAAAGGCAGAAAAGGAACAAATGAACCCAACCCTTTTGTGTGCTCATCAATCTTCTTTTTACTTGAATGTTATGTTTGACAATGGCATACTCCCAATTTTTGGAAGAAAAAAAAGAATGCTTCAAATGTTATTCAGAATCTGGAAGCGTAGTAATCTTACGACATGTGTATATATAGTGTTATGGGGTCTTTTAAAAGCTTATAAATATCAATACTAGAAAATAATTCACTTGTGGTAATCTCCATATCTAACAATTCTGAACTTAGTACAACACTCAGCAGAAAGCGTCATCCGTTGGCTGTCAACTGTATTGGACAAATTCAGATGTACCTAAAAAATCATTTATTAAATTGGGTAAAGTTACTCGAATAACGTAGTGTATAAATAGGTTTCCCCTTCTCTAGCATGGTGGAGATGTTCGCCAGGTTCGGGAAGCCTAGTAGTTACATATACACGGAAGTTATACATTATCTAAACCTAAAAAGACCTTCCGGACTTAGAGGGCCTAAAAGTTCAACTGGATAAATGAATGTGATGAGGCCTTTCATGCATTGAAATAATACTTAACATCTCCAGAAGTGCTAATGACACGAGACCTGGGAGAACACCTCTACATGTACTTGTTAGTGCTAATCTATGAAGTGAGCGAGGTGCTTTTACAAGAAACAATAGGAGTCAAGAGGCCAGTGTACTACTTCAGCAAAGGGTTAGTTGACGCAGAGACCATGTATCTTAACTTAGAAAAGTTAGCCCTCGGTTTAGTGGTCCCATCTAGGAAAATGCGCCTATACTTCCAGAGTCATACCATCCTTCTACGAACTTTGTTCCCAATATATAGCATACTTCAAAACCCAGATGTTTCCGGAAGGCTAACAAGATTATCGATAGATCTTAGAGCGTACGACATAGTGTACGAACCAAGACCATCGATAAAGGGACAAGAAATAGCTGATTTCGTCAATGATTTTTGTATATGTCGGGGTTCGGATGAAATCCTAACAACAGACAATGAAAAGACCACTCAGTGGATAGTAAAAATAGATGGTGCAACAAATACAATTTCGGCGGTGCTGGAGTTATTTATAAAACTCCAAATGGAGAGGAAATCAGCATGCAATATGATTCGCTCTCAATGTGAAGAATGACATAGCTGAGTACGAAGAAATGTTGGCATGTATAAAATTGGTTCATATATGTGGAGCTCGGCAGTTATTAGTATGGTCCGACTCCCAACTAGTAATAGGTTAGGCCACAAGCTCATTCGAGGCGAAATAGGAAAGTACATAGGGGTACCTCGAATCTTTAAAGGAATGGGGAAGCAATTTTGATGGGATCGTATACGAACAACTACCACGATCTGACAACTCGGTTGTAGATTCTTTGGCTAAAGCAACAGCTCAAGAAGAAAGCACCACTATCCTTACCCAGGATTCGTCGACCATAGTGGCAAGAACCTAAAACCCTTAAGTACATGCACTCACAACAATAGTATACTGGAGGGATGAGTATATTGCAAACCTTAAGCACCACACTTTTTCACCAAACAAAGAAGAAGCAATATCATTGCAGATTCGTGCATACAAATATACGATTTTGGATGACGTACTATACAGAAAAAGTGTAACCCTCCTGGTGTTGCGTTGTGTAAGCAAAGAGGAAGCATAGATCATACTTCAAGACATGCATGATGGGGAGGCAAGTGCTCATTGCGGTTATAGGAGCTTGATAAGGAAATTTCTACTATAGGGGTTTTATTGCCTAAACTAGCATCCGAAGCTTAGGCTTTAGTACCAAAATGTCACATTTGCCAACAAGCAACATTTACGCAGTGAGCCAAGGCTTTGTCAAAGACGAGGTAAAAAAAATGTAACTTCCTTCAAAGTGAGATCCTCTCGAGATATTCAAATTTCAAGGATCTTTATGACTGACAACGGACCACAGTTTCAAAATGAAGTAATGGAAATATTCTGCCAAAGACACAGAATAAAACATTAGTTGTCTACGCTATACTACCCCCTAGCAAATATTCAGTTCGAAGTAACAAACAGAACTATGTTAGCATGAATAAAAAAGAAGCTCGAGGGATCAAAAGAGGAATGACCAGACAAATTATCAGAGGTGTTGTGGGCATAATGGACTAGACATCGGTCAGCAACATGAGATACACCGTTCTCGCTAGTATATAGAATGGAGGCAGTAATACCAACAGAGGTAATTATTCCAAGCCATTGAGTGGCCAATTATTAGAATGAGGTGAATGATCAATAGTGAGAATCGTCAATCGACATTATAGAAGAAAGAAAAGATCAAACCAGGGTACGATCAAAACATTATAAATGGTTAATAAGAAGCATATTAAAATCCAAGATTAAATATCGAACTTTCAAAGTAGGTGACTTAGTAATGAAAAAGGTTTTCCAATGAGTGCAAGACAAAAACACAAGCAAGCTGGCTTCAGATTGGGATGGACCATACAGAATTGTGTTTAAATAACATCACAAGACCTATAGACTGGAAGACGTAAAAAAGGTAATGCATTGAAACAACCATGGAATGTAAATTATTTCAAAATGTATTACCATGTTACTTAAGAGTGGTTATGCATTATTTTCCCTTTTGGGGGCACTTAAGGGTTTTTAATGAGGCACATTGTAATCCAGAGTTATAAATGAAGTCACTTTTTTTGTCAAGTTATTGTTGCGTTTCTTTTATTATTAAAAATATGAGTCTCCAGAATTTATATTATCAAACCGATTAGAGGGCATCGGCAACTATTTTGGCATCGAAAGGGCTAAAAGCAGCCACGCCTAATTGGCTACGCAACATGCCATACTAATCCTTTACTAAGTACAGTTAATAAAATCAAAATAGTGTATATCACCATCCTTGAGGATCGAGCTATATTGCTCAATAAAGCGAACCGACTGAAAGGTTATAGTATATAATACCATGTTATGGGCCATACTGAGCCCAGGATGATAGTCACTATAAAACGAGTGGGACTATATGTCATTCTCATAACCACGCAAAAAGAAACATAATTCTTATTTAAGTCATAATACTCCCTCACAAAATCTCCAATAATGGTAACACAAATCACGATAATATTGAATAAGAGCACTAAAAATGCATAGTGTTTAGATAGATAGAAGTTCAAATAAATCAAGATATGACATATAATGAAAAAACAACGCACAAAATTAGTTTAATTTTAAATTCCATCTTCAACGGTATCACGATCTTTGCCAGATCCATCATCCATTAATCCAGCATTAGTGAGCACTGGATCCCGGCAAGTAGTAGGGGGATCAACAACTAACCCCTCAAACAACAAGGGGATACTTTGACAAGAGGGCGACAACCTCCGCCCCATTTTCCACTATCTCTTATTCTTCTCCTTCATCATCAGTAACCTATGGCTTCTCTTTATTTGGCACAAATGCCCTAAACTGACCCAGATTCATATCGGCATTCACTTTCCAAATTTCAATGATGGTATCTTTCTGAACCTGCTCTAGGTATGGCTTCATCCTCCCCAATGCCTCATGTTTACCGTCAGCATATTTCATTTCGCCGCTTCTCATTATGCTCCAACTTCAGTCTCAAACAAGTTGCCTCTAATTGGATATTATTGTTTTCAAAATGAACTTGGCTGTTGGTAATAGAGGATTTCTCAACTTTCGCCAACAGCCCAGAATTTTGGCAAATCAGTTCGATTTACGCTTGGAAAGAATCTCATTTTGACTCGACATGTCTGCCACAGTCTTAGTTAACTCATCATTGGCAGAGACAGCAACTGTCAGGCGACTACTAAGATCAGTTTTCTCCTTCAACAACTTCTCACATTATGCATTGGAAGCCTTATCTTTATCGATAATTCTAGTTGGTGTTGTAGGATAGTACCATCGAGTTAGGGTAATTTAGTGAGAAACTAAATGTTAGCGAATCCAAAGAAGTCAATTTACAACAATTACTTTGTCATAGATTTTGAAACAATCAAAAACACATATCTTTATCGATAATTCTAGTTGGTGTTGTAGGAGATCCGACATGCTCATGCTATTATACAAGTTCATCTCACGGTAGTACTTTAATTATTGAAATAGGAGAGCGAACGGCTTCAACATACTGAAAGCAAGGGGTCGCTCAAGTAGTTCGTATTTTGAGGAAGATATTAGAAAAGTTGGACCGACAGCAGCAACAGTGTTTGGAGGGTCAGATGTGATAATACTGACAGTATGTTTACAATCACTTTGGCCCATATACAAGGAGATAAAAAGAGGGACATTCAACTCTTTGGAATAAGGGGTACTCGAGGCAGCTCGAATGTGGTTGGTTGAATCTAGTGGTGGGTATGCTCTTTACAAGCACCAGTAGATACGCATTCAACAACAGCTTTGTCGAAATTTACATGCTCATGAACAGAAAAATGGGTCGCGCTAACGATCATAGCTAAATTGTCCACCAGTAACGGGATTGGTCACCAGCTCGCTCTTGGCTGCTACTGACAGGGGTCCCATTCTTCCCGAGTACCCTTTAATTTCTTGCAAAACCTCCAGTAGATCGACTTCTCTTCCCCGTGCTCTCGCTTTCTTTTATCAGCAAGGATATTACAACACAATCGTTGGAATCATATTGTACGGACGCGGTGGCAGTAAGGGTGGTATCAGATGCATACGTTATATCAATAGGATGAACTAACATCTTAGTTTTCTTGGGTTTAGCCTCAGTGGTTTTACCACCCCCAAAGGCTCTCTTTTGCAAAGTAGCAGCAGTTGTACCAACTTACGCATCCTTGGTCCTTTTGAGGGGAAGGTCCAGTATGACACCCCTAGGGTTATCAACATACACTTTTTCCGCTAAAATAGCGCCAACAACCTCTATAGTGACATGTCTCCCGGTTGAAGTAAGTGTTATATCTTCATCATTCGATATTTGTGTCTCTGGTAAGAGCCACAACCTAGTTACAATAAGATTAACAGGTGTAAACATGGGATAGTACTCCAAGCCCCACTGTGTATAGGTAGCAGCTCACAAGCGCTCTAATAGGCTAACTTCCCGGTCACCGTATAACTTCCTCCACAACTCTTGGTACTTCCCAAAGTCTCTACCTTTAGCAAATAAAAAGGTAGAAACATGTCAATAATAGCAACGAAGATAGTGATAAAGGAAGAAAAGGAACAAATGAACCCAACCCTTTCGTGTGCTCATCAATCTTTTTTTTTACTTGATGGTTATGTTTGGCAATGGCATACTCCCAATTTTTGGAAGAAAAAAAGAATGCTTCAAATGTTTGTCAAAATCTGAAGCGTAGTAATCTCACGACAGGTGTATATATAGTGTTATGGGGTCTTTAAAAGCTTATAAATATCAATACTAGAAAATAATTCACTTGTGGTAATCTCTATATCTAACAATTTTAAACTTAGTACAATACTCAACAGAAAGCGTCATCCGTTGGATGTCAATTGTATTGGACAAATTCAGATGTATCTAAAAAATCATTTATTAAATTGGGTAAAGTTACTCGAATAACGTAGTGTATAAATAGGTTTCCCTTTCTCTAGCATGGTGGAGATGTTCGCCAGGTTCGGGAAGCCTAGTAGTTACATATACAGGGAAGTTATACACTATCTAAACCTAAAAAGACCTTCCGGACTTAGAGGGCCTAAAAGCTCAACTGGATGAATGAATGTGATGAGGTCTTTCATGCATTGAAATAATACTTAACATTTCTAGAAGTGCTAATGACACGAGACCTGGGAGAACACCTCTAGATGTACTTGTTAGTGCTAATCTATGAAGTGAGCGAGGTGCTTTTACAAGAAACAATAGGAGTCAAGAGGCCAGTGTACTACTTCAGCAAAGGGTTAGTTGACGCAGAGACCATGTATATTAACTTAGAAAAGTTAGCCCTCGGTTTAGTGGTCACATCTAGGAAAATACGCCTATACTTCCATAGTCATACCATCGTTCTACAAACTTTGTTCCCAATATATAGCATACTTCAAAACCCAGATGTTTCGGGAAGGCTAACAAGATTATCGATAGATCTTAAAGCGTACGACATAGTGTACGAACCAAAACCATCCATAAAGGGCCAAGAAATAGTTGATTTCGTCAATGATTTTTTTAAATGTCGGGGTTCGGATGAAATCCTAACAACAGACAATGAAAAGACCACTCAATGGATAGTAAAAATAGATGGTGCATCAAATACAATTGCGGCGGTGCTAGAGTTATTTATAAAACTCCAAATGGAGAGGAAATCAGCATGCAATATGATTCGCTTTCAATGTGAAGAGTGACATAGCTGAGTATAAAGAAATGTTGGCATGACTCAAATTGGTTCATATATGTGGAGCTCGGTAGTTATTAGCATGGTCCGACTCCCAACTAGTAATAGGTTAGGCCACGAGCTCATTTGAGGCGAAACAGGCAAGTACATAGAGGTACCTAGAATCTTTAAAGGAATGGGGAAGCAATTTTGATGGGATTGTATACGAACAACTACCACAATTTGACAACTCGGTCGCAGATTCTTTGGCTAAAGCAGCAGCTCAAGAAGAAAGCACCACTATCTTAACCAAGATTCGTCGACCGTAGTGGAAAGAACCTAAAACCCTTAAGTACATGCACTCACAACAATAGTATACTGGAGGGGTGAGTATATTGCAAACCTTAAGCACCACACCCTTTCACCAAACAAAGAAGAAGCAATATTATTGCAGATTCGTGCATACAAATATACGATTTTGGATGACGTACTATACAGAAAAAGTGTAACCCGCCTGGTGCTGCGTTGTGTAAGCAAAGAGGAAGCATAGATCATACTTCAAGACATGCATGATTGGGAGGCAAGTTCTCCTTGCGGTTATAGGAGCTTGATAAGGAAATTTCTACTATAGGGGTTTTATTGCCTAAACTAGCATCCGAAGCTTAGGCTTTAGTACCAAAATGTCACATTTGCCAATAATTTGCCAACAAGCAACATTTACGCAGTGAGCCAATAAGTATAGTACGTGCACTGTATGTGTTCGATAAATGAGGGATATATTTAGTGGGGCATCTCCCAATGTCTATCGGTAAGCGACAGTTTATCGTGGTAGTCGTTGACTACTTCTCTAAATGGATGAAGGCCAAGGCTTTGGCAAAGACGAGGTAAAAAAAATGTAACTTCCTTCAAATTTAAATCCTCTTGAGATATTCAAATTTCAAGGATCCTTATGACAGACAACGGACCACAGTTTCAAAATGAAGTAATGGCAATGTCTCCCGGTTGAAGTAAGTGTCATATCTTCATCATTCGATATTTGTGTCTCTGGTAAGAGCCACAACCTAGTTACAATAAGATTAATAGGTATAAACATGCGATAGTACTCCAAGTCCCACTGTGTATAGGTAGCATCTCACAAGCGCTCTAATAGGCTAACTTCTCGGTCACCGTATAACTTCCTCCACAACTCTTGGTACTTCCCAAAGTCTGTACCTTCAGCAAATAAAAAGGTAGAAACATATCAATAATAGCAACGAAGATAGCGATAAAGGGAGAAAAGGAACAAATAAACCCAACCCTTTCGTGTGCTCATCAATATTTTTTTTTACTTGAAGGTTATGTTTGGCAATGGCATACTCCCAATTTTTGGATGAAAAAATGAATGCTTCAAATGTTTGTCAGTATCTGGAAGCGTAGTAATCTTACGACAGGTGTATATATAGTGGTATGGGGTCTTTAAAAGCTTATAAATATCAATACTAGAAAATAATTCACTTGTGGTAATCTCATATCTAATAATTTTGAACTTAGTACTACACTCAGCATAAAGCGCCATCCGTTGGCCGTCAACTGTGTTGGACAAATTCGGATATAACTAAAAAATTCATATATTAACTTGCGTAAAGGTACTCGAATAATGTAGTGTATAAACAAGTTTCCCCTTCACTAGCATGGTGGAGATGTTCGCGAGGTTCGGGAAGCCTAATAATTACATATTTAGGGAAGTTATAGACTATCTAACCCTAAAAAACCCTTCAAGACTTAGGTTTGTTATAGGTGTGCAAGGCGGTTAAAGTAATTATCTAAGAAATCTTTGTCTTCCACCGTGTCCACCGGTGGGGTACCAGGAACAGTATTACTGCCGGTTTTCGACTTCTTCAACGATCCTTTGAAAGTCGTTTATTGGGAATACAGAGAAGTTGATTTCAGAAGAATCGAAACCCATGATGGAAGATTCTAGGGTTTCCAGGCACAGGGTTGGGGAAACTAAGGATGATAACATCAATTATAAACAATAAGTATGAGAGCGAGGAGAAGACACCAAATTAAAATATTTTAGCCTATACCTTGATTTGATGTTTGGCTTTAGGAAACAAACACGTGATGAACACCTAACGAGGAAAAACCTGTATCTTCAAGGTTAGTTTGAAAGAAAGAAGAAAAATGGAAATAAACGTTTATAATGGAAATTTATACTTAGTAAACCAAGTAGTTTCAATTGGGCCAACTTGCGGGTTATGAACTGCAAAGAAGAGGGAAAGACACATAGTTTCGATAAAAAGAGGAGATATGAGTGCCATTTTTACAGACACGCAACTAGGGATGGCGATTGTCAGACATAGGTAAGGGAATTGTGACACGTGGTGAAAAAATGCTTACAACAATGATTGCACGCGTGATGATATAAGAAGAACAATTGAAATAGCCACGTGGAAATAGTGCGCTTGATGAATGAATGTGTAACTCGTCTGATATAGGATTTTAATCATTATAAAAGGTAACCCCTTAATTACTGCCCCTTTTTACAAGAACTAGGGGAACCCTATAAAGTATAACATTATCACCAAGTTATACTCATCGGCCAGAACGAGGTACCCTCAATTATAAAGTGATAGTCGAATGGTACCACTTAAAGAAGAACAATAGTTAAAGGATATTATATAAAACACCAGCATACAACGGATTAATAGAATAAGGTACCCTCATCAGAATAGTGCAAGAATAAAGGCATAAATGGAAGAGCTAAGCATCGTCCATGTGAAAGCAGGACTATCATCTGTGTGAAACACGACCCATACCTCGGCCGACGCTGAATAGTGGTTACGAGAAATAAGATCACTAAGAACAGTAACAGAGTAACATTAAAAACATGGAAGTAAGGCATGGACCCACGAGCAAGCATAACTGAAAATGGAAAATAATTAGAATATAGTGAAGTAATGTATTGTATATGTCTTATATAAAGGAAAGATGATCCTAAAATTATGTAAGGTTTTTCTATTGAAGTAATAAGATAATCGCACTTTATTCTTCTATTTTCTATATTTTATACTTATCACAAAATTCCCTCACCAATTTATTGACATGTTAGCTAAAGGGGATGGTCCTTGCTTTCTAAAACTTATCCTAAATTGTTGTGGAACCCTTATATTTTTAAATATGACAATTAAATACATCTCGCGAATCCAAAACCAAACTGCAGAGATTAGCTTGCGCATTGGACTCTGAAATGTAAAATAAAACTGATCCTAAATGATAACCAAATTTCAAACTTTTTAAAACATATAATATTCCTTGAAAGCTTGAAATGTAATTATCTAAAAACTAAATATTAAACAATTTTATTTCTTTCTTTTTGCCATCGTATAATTTGATTATTACTCCAATTTGTGTGAATACTTTAATTGATTATATATTCCGTCTCTGGTTTCAAGAATGGTCATGTGGTATTTATGTAAGTGGTGATCATGGGTGTAAGTTGAAGCAAAGCCATTCCTAAAGAATGGTCCGCTTATAGCAAGAAATAAATTTTCATGAAGATGTTAGATACTTATTTTGCAAATGTTTTTCCTAACGTAAGTTATGCTTAAGCTGGTATTTTTTGTTTGAACATTTGAAACTTTTTTATTACAAGGCAACAAAAAGGTGACTGTTCTTAAAAAATAGACAAAGACCGACTATTATATTTAAAATGTATTTGTGAAAATAATTAAAAACAATAAAAATATTAAACCATAAATAATTAGTTCATCAGAAATTTACGAATGATTAACTTTAAAAAGTATCGAGATGATTGAAGAAAAAACATTTGTCATAAAAATAGAGTTTTTTTCAAGAATGGACAACAGAGTAATGTCGACGTCGATTTCTCCGACTTCTTTCTTCTAAGTTTCTCTGGTCATGGAGATCTACAACAATGAAGCGTTAGAATAAAATGAATCTCCCGTTCTATCTTCTAATAACAAAGTTAAGAAATATCATCATGTATTCTAACAAAAAAGTCATCTTCAAAGCCTGAGTTGAAGCCGGAAAAAATATGTTTCAAAGATGACCACATATCATTTCAATATGTGCAAGTGATCAAAGGTTGGTTTGATGAAAACTCAAAGATAATCTTGATTGGAAATTTTAAAAACGGAAGCCCAAAAAGAAGCACTATGTTGCAGTATTTGGGCACTTTTAAATTCAAAGGTCATTACAATATAAAGATTTTCGATTCCAAACATATTCTTCTTGAATTCAGTCTCAATGAAGATATTTGTCTAATTTGGGCGAGCAATGTTTGGATCTTCAGGGAAAATGAGATGAGAATATTACGTTGGACTCCTTAATTTAACGTTAAAAAGAAAAGTCTTTTGTCTCTTGTATGGGTTAAATTCGAAAGGATTCATGAATTCATTTTCAAGTCAAAGATTGTCAATGATATGGCCTCCTCTATTGGTGTTCCATACAAAGTTGTAATACCAGATAGTAACAGAGCTCATAAGAACTTATGATATGCTCTCATTGAGTTAGTTGTTACTCAAAAGCTTCATAACAAGATTTGAATGGGTTTTGGTGACAATTATGGTTGTTGGATTTCTATTTCTTACAAAAATCTTCCATTCTACTGCAAATTTTGTAATCATAAAGGTCATAAGGATATGGATTGCAAGAAGAGGAAAACTGAATCTAAGCAGGATCCAACAAAGTAATACAGAAGAACCAGTTATGAATAACTATCAAAGCTCTATTCAGAACAGAGTACAAGTTTATGTTCCAAAGATAAGATCGATTGTAAACGCAAGATGTTCAAAAAGATCTTGAAATTAATAACAATATCATAGAAGGAAATTTGATACATGATGAAGAAAGAGAGGTTATCGAAGCTATGTAGAATGAATTCCTCTAGAATTTGATAATCCAAATATAGAAAGCACTTCTCTTGCAAGAACTTCTTGTTGTAGTACTCCTGGTGATGAAATAATGAATCATTCATCTACTAAGTTCAAAGAAATTCTTGTGAAAAAACTGAAAACAGCAAGGAGATTCAAGAAACCAAGCAAAATGTTTATCAAGTATTTGAATTATACAGAGACAAACAAGAAACAAAATTTTGATAATGATAAATATAATTAGTTAGAATCTTAGAGGTATCTACAACAATCCTACAATTTGGAGATTAAAAAGCATGATTATCAAAAGCAATATCAAAGTTCTGGCTATTCAGGAGCCTATGGTGAATAATGATAAGATTAAGGAGATTACTTTAAAGCTGGGTTTCAGTAACTACATTGCTAACTACTCGAATAATATTTGGTGTTTCTAGAATGAGGATATTAAGATTGATTCACTAATCAATCATGACCAATGTTTTCACTTTGAAGTTTATAACATTGATTCTGATCTAAGTTTTAATCTTTCGATCATTTACGCTAAGTGTAATAGAGCTCAGAGGATAGATCTGCGGAGTCTTCTCAGAACTGTTGTTGTTGCTGATAAAGCTTGGATAACTATGGGTGATTTTAACATTATTACCAGCTCGGATAATCAAATAGGATGTACTTCTCTTTGCCAGAATAGTATAAAGGACTTTAATGACTGCATCAGAGATTGTATGCTTGAAGATGCTGTCTATGGAGGTACTAATTATACTTGGAACAGAGGAATGAAATGGAAAAGGCTTGACAGATCGATGATCAATAGCAACTGGCAAGCTATCTTCAATAATACACAGGTTCTTCACATGGTCAGAACTTGTTCTGACCATGCTCCCCTTTTAATAACTTCTAGAACAACTTATATTTGCAAACTATTAATAAGAAAAGCTTCAAATTTATGAACATGTGGTCTGATGATGAATCTTTTATGAGTGTTGTTGAAAACAACTAGAATAAAAGTATTACAGGTTATCCTAATCAAATATTCTGGTTTTAGCTTAGGAAACTTAAGGATTTCCTTAAAGCTTGGAATATCAACTGCTTTGGAAATATTTTCAACAAGCTTAAAGAGGCTGAGGAAAATGTGAAGAGAATGGAGGAGTTGCAGATGAGTAGTAACAATGAAATCACCAAAGCAGACCTAGATAATGCGTGAGGATTGAAGATGATTACTCGAAGCAGAAATGTTATATTAACTGGCTGAAAGAGGAGGAGCGAAATATAAATCTTTATCATTCATATGTTAATAAGAAAAGAAGAAAGAGGAAAATAAAAAGTATAAAAGATGGAGAAACCTGGCTGACTAAAGATGAAAGCATTCGGAAGTCTGCTGAGAAGTTCTTCAAGGACATTATTTCTTCTGATCCTTATAGCAATAAGGAGGAGGAGACTAACTTGATGAATGATATCATTCCTAAGTTGGTGTCGAATGATGAGAATAATTCTTTAATGAAGTCTGCTACTGAATAGGAAATCTAGAATACTATATATAGTATGAACACTGACAGCACAACAGGGATTGATGGATTCAATCTTCATTTTTATAAATCTTGCTGGAACATTATCAAAAGAGACCTTTGTATCTCCATTAATTCTTTCATTAATGGCCGGTATTTCCCAATGAGCATCTTTACAGCTGGTTTGTGCCTAATTCCCAAGACGAACAATCCCACTACTTGGTATGATTACAGACCTATAGGTGTCAGTACAATGCTCAATAGGATTCTTTCAAAACTTATCAACTCTAGGCTCTCTGTTATTCTCCCAAACATAATCTCTCAATGCAAGGAAGCCTCTGTGTTGGGCAAGTCTATCCATGAATATATTATGGTGGCTAAAGAGTTAATATATGACCTGAACAAAAAACCCAAAACTGGCAATATCATGATTCAATTAGACATGTCAAAGGCTTTTGGCAGAATGTCTTTTTCATTTATAACTAATGTCTTGCTTAAGTTTGGTTTTTCTAACGATCTCATTAATTTTATAAGCAGTGCGACAAAAGACATAAACATTTCATTACTGATCAATGGAGGCACTTTTGGTTTCTTCACCCCCAAGAGAGGTTTGAGACAGAGAGATCCCCTTTCTCCAAGCCTCTTTATAAATGGGGAGGAAATTCTCCTAAGAGGTCTAAATAAGTTTTTATATCAACAACAAAATGAAGTTCAATTCAAGATCTAACCTCTTAATCCTCTGTTTGGATTTCGCACATGATATTCTTGTGTTTACTAACAGTTTACAGGATTCAATTAACAAACTTAGTGCATTTCTGGATAAGAATCAGGTTGTATCTGGACAAGCCATCAACAAAAAGAAGACTAAGTTTATCTCTTATACTTCTCTTCAACATAGAAGAATCACTTGTCTTGAGTCTCAAACTGGATTCAAGATTGACAATCTTTCCACAAGCTATTTAGGAATCACCTTAAATAACAATGACAGAGCAAGCAATTACAGCAAGATTATAGACAAGATAAATAGAAAGATAGCTGACTGGGACTGCAAATATCTTTTATTTGGTGGCAGGCTTGTTCTTATCTCTAATGTTTTAATGAAATTCCTTGTTACGGGATGTAAAACAACATGTTACCTACTAGTATTATCAACAGAATTGATAATATGTTAAATAATTTTCTTTGGAGATCCAAGTTCAATGAAAAAATAGTTCACTGGACTAATTAGAATTCTCTTTGTAAGCATTTTGAGGAGGGGGTCTGAATAACAGAAGTCTTTTTGATATTCAGCATACCTACTCCCATAAGCTTTGGTTCATTTTCAGAAACAAAAACTTACTTTGGGCTAACATGATGCACAACATTTACTCTAACAATGTCCATCCTCTTTATACTAACTTTAACAGGTATGGCTCCCTCACTTGGAAGAGAATGTCTAGTTTTAGAAAAGAATTGGAGCCCAATATTAGATGGATCTTGGGGAAAGGGGAGATGGATTTCTGGAGACATAATTGGCATAATCATCTACCTATTGTAGAGAACCAGTCTGAGCCTAATTATCTTGAAGCTAAAGTTAAATCTTTGTGGAGGAATTATGCTTGGGACTTTGATTCTTTAGCTTCCTTCGTGTCACATGTAATATTAAGTTTGATTCAAAACTATAACATTAATAGAAGTAAGGAGGATCTTATGATTTGGAAATGTTTAAATGATACGAAGTTCAATACTAAAATGACCTGACACATGATCATAAATCAAGCAAACTACTCTAGTTTGTTCAAAAAACAATTTGGAACAATATCATGCCAAAGAAGTATTCCTTTCTTCTTTGGAAACTTATTATGAAATATTTTTCATTGATTATGTTCTTCAAAGTATACACTTACAACTTGCATTTAAGTGTCAAATTTGCAGTAACTATGAGGACATTAATCATGTATTTGTGAGTTCCAGTCAAGCTTGGCAAATTTAGACTCATTTCAGTAGCATTTTCAAGATCAGAATCGAGAGATATATGGTTATATCTCATGTCATCAAGAACTGGCAAGAATTCTCTAAGAGTAAGGTTCACATTACCCACTTAATTCGTGCTGTAATATGCTGGAACATCTGGCAGAATCGCAACAATGCTAAATTTACAGGGATTATAAAAAATACTAATGTTTCAATCAATCAAATTAATTATGTAATTGTTTCTTTAGATGCTTCCAGCTCTTTTTCCAGTAAACACTGGTCTAATACTAAAAAGGCTAGCTTGATTATTAGATGCTCAATAGTTAAAATAAGCCTACTTACCAGTCGAGGGGAGAATTAAATTGAATGTCGATGCTTCTGTTCTTAGGAATGCTGAGTCCAGTGGGTCTTGTATTTTTAGGAATTCTCATGGGGAAGTGATTCAATGTTTTGGGAACACTTACGAGAAGCTTTCTCCCCTTTTAGTTGAAGCTCGAGCTTTGCTTGATGGCTTGTTGATTTGTAAGCTTAATCATTGGACTAATGTCGATATCGAGTCTGATTGTCAGACTCTAATTAGTCTCCTTGCGACTGAAAACTCTCCTTGGTTCCAATCCGATTTTGAAAATCTGTATAAACCTTATTAGCTTCCTCCATGGTTATCAAGCACATCTCAAGAGTCCAAAACCAAGTTGCTGATTGGCTTGCTAAATAGACTAAATGTAAGGAGAAACCAAACTTTAATTCTTTCAAAATTCCTACTAAGCTTTAGTCTATTATCTTCTTGGAAAGTCTGGGTTTGGGCTACTTCACTCAGCATAATGTTTAGTTGTGCAGCCTATGGTTTTCTCTTTCATTTTCTCCTCATTTTGCAGGAAGAAGGTAGAAGAGCTAAGAATCCAGGATGAGAGGTTTTGGAGTTGTCGCTCGTGAAGCTAAAAGGAGGTTATTGGTGATATGAAAAATAAAGAAATTTTGAGCATAAGCTATAAGTGGTGTATGGAGAACAAGTCTCTGCTATGAGTTGGAAGGAAGAATTTGGTGCCTTTTCAAAATTCTTATTGCAGAATTATTGTATTTTTATATTTTGTAAATTTTTTGATAAAGATCTCTCATTTTAATAAATGTTATTTTGATAAATAAAAAAATAAAAAAATTATAAGTATCAATGGATAACCGAATAGTTGGTAAGATGAATTGTAATATTGTAAGATAAATATGTTAGGAATTATAAAGTTAAATTTACGCTATACATATTCAAATGGTCTGATAATATTTAAAATTCCACTAGCAATTTTAAATTTTCTCGACAACCATCCACCAGAAGTAAATAAATACAATTAAATCAAAATGGAAAGATGTTTAACTTTTAGGTAAGAATTCAAAGGAGCTTAAAAGAAAGAAAAAAAAAACTGTGCTGGTACCTGTCACATTCATTACTTCTCATTTCGTAGAATCTTAAATAAATTGAATCTAAGCATTTATTATAAATTTCGGAAAAATTGAAAAAACATCTTATTCGTATCCGTTTTATAAATAGTCATTGAAAAATGGTGCGCAGGAAATTTCCAGGAACCTGCAATGGCACTCTCTTCTCACTCTCCATTTAACCCCTCCTTTCCTCTCACCTTCTCACCAATCCCTTCCTCCTCACTTTCTCTCTCTACCTTCCTCCTCTCTCATCATCACTCATCAATTCACCATGAAACTCATCCAGATCAACCCCAAAAGCCTCTCTTTCAACCCCAAACATTTGTTCAAAAGCAAGGACCGATCTCGTGTTTCCAGATCCGATCCATCGTCTTTCAGCTCGAGTTCTTCCGATGACTCCGTCGCTAAACAAAAACCGAATCCGGAAGCGGTTGGGTCAGTCACTCCAACCACTGTTTTGCCTCAAGTATCTGGAAACTGGTCTGAAATATCAGCTGATGCGATCCAGGTGGAACTTGTTGAGGCCTTCAAAATGATAGACAAAGACAACGACGGTGTGATCTCGAGAACCGAGCTAGAGGCTCTCCTGAGCCGGCTTGGACAGAACCCGCCGAGTCCGGAAGAGATGAGCATGATGTTGACTGACGGAGACCGGATAACGGTAGAGGCGCTAGCAAATAGACTAGGCGGTGCGCAAGCCGATTGGGAACTTCGTGAAACTTTTCAGTTTTTCGACGCGGATCACGACGGTAGAATCTCGGCTGAGGAGCTGTTTCGTGTGTTCACGTCTATAGGAGACGATAAGTGCACGTTAGATGAGTGCCGGCTCATGATAGCACGGGTAGATAAAAAAGGAGATGGATTCGTGTGTTTCGACGATTTCGCTGTTATGATGGACGCCCAAACACAATCAGCATGAACTCTTATAAAATCTAGGGATCTGCTTTTAATTTTATCCGTTTCTTTCTATCTACTTTTAGGTATTATTAGAAATCTAGAGATCTTGCGATCTGAAAAGAGAAGATCAATAATTCATACTAGTTTCTCAAAGCCGTATATATAAAGAAGTGTTTTTATAATCTATTGTGGTTTTATTATCTGTTTGATTTGATTTAAATATTATAATGAACGGTGGTGTTTGGTTTTCATTTTTGTCTTTAATAAAATATAATTGAAATGTACAAGAAAAAGTAATGGAATAAAGAATCTTGAGCAGTACAATTGTCTGGAATCTATATCAACCCAAGCAAACCAACAAACGATCGTATTAAGATTTGGATTTAAAGTCTTAGTCTCTTAGACATATCGAATGTCTTTATATGTGTTTTTAGATTTAATGATTAAAAATAAAGCTATCTAATGATCTAGTAATTATTAGGAATAAAGTTACCTTATATATATATATATATTAATTCAATTGATAGGTCATAAAGACTGGAATAAGACATTTTGGGTAATGCATTCTGGATCAAGATATTGGTCAATATTACAGGACATACATTAGGCTTCAGAATTAGGCTTTGCAGCCATATAAATCTTGTATTTGGTTTAAGAAAGTATCTTAAATTTTCCTATCATAAAATAAAAAGTTTTGGTCATGGATATTCTACCACAACTTGTTAGTGTTGTATAATGACTTATCTTGTCAATCTCCGAGTATTGGCACTTTCTATATATAAAAAATAGCACACAATTAGTTTTAGTTTTGAGTGATCATTTGGACACCTAGTTTGTTTTTTGGAAGGAATCCGGTAAACCACATAAAATGACAGGCTCAGCCGAGAAAGCGTATGTAGAGGGACTCGAATTCATGACCTTTAGTCACAAGCATGTCATACTCAACCAACTCGGTCACCCCCTTAGGAGCCTTTAGACACCTAGTTCTGATCTCTATAGATATGTTTTATAGTCATTTCTAAAGATATTTATTTTCTCCAGATGTTGATAAAAAAAACAAATACCAAATACCAAAAGACAATGCTTTAGCTTAAAATTTCAAACAATATTGAGGAATCTATTTTAATGTCAAGATTAATGATATTATTAGATTTGTAGTAAATAAGATCTTTAAGTAAGACTCTAGTTTCTACGATAAGAGGGATGCTTTTACCAAATAATCTACACATTGCGTATATTGGTTAACTCTTTTCATTTATTATAATAAAACCTCTATTATATTCACCTTTATTTAAACAAAAACCATCACAATTGATCTTTATTCTATTGGTAACATGAGGATGTCATTTTACATAAGAAACCATGTTTGACTTAGATAGGTGATTGAAGCAACCAATAATAATGGTTGTTTTCAAGTCACCATACCAATGTTTGTGTTTTGAAAGATTAGGACACTCAAGATTAGTTATAATAATTATGACCTTGTTAATAACATTAGTTGAAGAAGCTTTAATGTTTTGTGCTTTGCTTTGTTCTCGAAGACCAAATACTTCAACATATGATAGAGGGGACAATGGTTTCGATAAAGTTTACAGAGAATTGGCACTGAGGACCAAATTATGGTATTTGGGATTTTCTTGCAACCCTATAAATATTTTTTTATCAGATTATTAATTCTTCTGATAATAGTCTTTGTAAGAGACTGTTATTCATATAGGTAGTAGGTATAAAGAGAAGAATTGATTGGGAGGGAATCTATCTGCCTTTAAATGACAAAATTTTATTCCATAGTCCATAATTATATTTCTTATCTTGGTAACAAAGTTATCAAAGTGATAAGATTTTTTATTTGAGTGGATTGATATTTCAAGATATTAAAAGGCAATGAGCTTTGTTTGAATCCAAAAGTATTCTCAATAGCTTTTGATTTATCTCTATTCTTATGAATGAATGTTGTTTTTTGTTTATTATTTTTCTAGCTAGAGATAACCTGATAATGATCAACAAAGTCACATACTTTTATGACATTATTAAGAGATCCATTCATAAAGATTATCATATCATCAAAAAAACAAGATAATGGATATTTAAAAGACCATTTAACTTAAATTGTAAATAATTATAAGTTGTAAATAATTTTTTAATACTTCTTAAGAGGTATTCTTCAGCAATGATGAACATACTGGGTGATAGAGGATCACCATATCTGACACCGTTAGTGGAAGGAAAGTATCCATACGAGATACCATTGATTATAATAAAGAAGTTGGTATGTTCAATACCACTTTTAATCAGCTCAATAAACTGGTTGTTGAATCCAAAAGCCTTTAAAACAGTATATATAAAGTTAAAAAAATCCTATCGAAAGCCTTAGCCACGTCTAAGTTGAAGATAATGTTGTTTACTCTGGTTTTTTTGAGGTCATAAGTTAATTCTCGGGTTATTAAGATATTTTCATGAATATTTATGGTTTCAACAAAACAAGCTTGCTCATTTGATATTAATTTGGGTAAAAGCTTGGCTAGTCTGTTATTGATGACCTTGTATAGTATTCTGTTGAATATTGTACAAAGGCTTATATGCATATATTCTTGTCAAGTTTTTAGAGAATTATTATTAGGGATAAGGCAGATTGCTACAAAGATGCTTTTAAGAGTAAGAATCTCATTAACATAAGCACATATCATCACTAAGATCTATTTTTCTAATATACCAACAAGTTTGATAAAATCTGTAGATAAATCAATAAACTTCTAATATATTATTTAAGTTTATGGATTTGATAGCTGAGTGCATTTCATCTCATGTTGGCGAGTTGTTAAATCCTTGTTGTCTTGTTATTAGGTTAGGGATTGTAGATGAGATATGATCCAAGATAGGTGTATTAGATTGACAGTCAAGAAGAGATTTAAAGTATTCAACAACAAAAGATCCAACTAAAGTTGGATTTTCTATCCATCGATCTCAATGTAAGTACCATTGAGTATGTTCCTTTTTGCTTCTTTTTAACGTAATTGTGATAACGTTTTATGTTGTTATCTCAACTTTTTTATCCCGAGAGTAGCAATCTATTGCTTCCAGAATACTTCCTTTCTGACTAGTAAGCTTAAATGAATAACTCTAGTCTTGGATATAAATATTCTATCTGAAATATTATTAGATAATTTAAGACACGATTCAACAAATTGTACTTCATCTGTCAAAAATATTTCCAAAGTTTCAGCCAAAAATTAATTATAGGTTCACTGTTTAAATAGTCTTTCCAACTTTGATAAACAATTCTTTAAAAAGTCCTTGTGGAAAATCCATATGCTTTGAAATTTGAAAGGGGATTGAGGTTTATTTGTGTAGGATGACAAATATATACTAAGAGGTGAATGATCTGAGCCAATTTTTGCCAGATGTTTCACTTTAGTAATATCAAAATTAGACCTCCATGCAACATTATGTAATGATATGTCAAGACGTTTCCACTTATGATTGTTAGACCAAGTGAAATTGGATCTTTGATAACCATGATTCTCCAATTCATAGTCCATTAACTTATTGTTAAAATCATCCATTCCTATCAAGTTTAGAGAGGAACAAACAAGTTGTTTATCACCATTTATAATTTTATTGCAATCTCATATAATCAACCAAGGTTTATTAGTAGAAGATGATTTAATTAAATGGTCTCAAATAATTATTCATTGGGATCTGATACATTTAGCATATTGATGGTGTTAAGAAATTCAGTATTTGATTAAGTGTAGCTCACCATCATGTGAAAATATTGGTCATTATCAATGAGAATTTGAATGTTAAAACAATCCATCCAAATTGTCTAAAGTTTATTATGGATGTTAGCAAAGCCAGAATTAAAGCCAAGTTTCTTACTAATACTTTCAAGATTAGAATTGAGATCACTGGCTCCTGGAGAGCAATGAAATCAATGCGTTCAGTTTTAATTATTGATTTTGTTCTAATTAAAATTTAAACCATGTTTTAAAAACTGACCAAAAAAATGCATTTGAAAATAAGAATTTATTAATTAGTTATATGTTAATTGAACTTAGGCTTAAGGTATGTTGTGTGTGAATATATAAAGTTAATAGTAAAATTATAGTCGATAAGCTTAAATATTGATAAGATTAAATATTGATAAGCTTAAAAATATACTTATTTAACGAGTTAGCGGGAGTGTGAGCATTTGATTAAACACGCGAGATTTTAATGACATGAAGGAGAGGTACAAATTTTGGTTTCACCATTCCTCATGTCAATATCTATATATTATACGGTATGAAAGACACATAATTTTTTTTATTGTAAATTTATGAAAATTAATTATAGACAAGGAGATATATATCATAACAACAATAAAATAATCTGTTAAAAAATGCTTGAGAATTTTATTCTTGATTTAGGTGTACGAATTATGAGAAGTAATCAAAACAAGAAATCAGAATCAGTTTGAGAGAGACACGTCTCAAAATTTAAGTGTTGAATTTGATCGATTGACGATGCAAGATTCAGAATTTATTGATGAGTTCTTAGGGAAGATGTCATTAATCAAGTCCAAGACGATTTCATTAGGACAAAAGGTAGATTATCCTAAGCTTGTGAATGAATTTTTAAAAGGTTTGTCCGCTATATATATTTCAATTCTAGCCTCCCTTTAACAAGGGTTGGATCTCGACACTACACTGTATACAAACATAGTTATTAGACTGGAGAAATATGAAAAGATAATAATTTTTATAGTCAAAGGGATACGCAAATAAAACTTATGTTTGGACTATCCCATGATCTCAAGCTCACATTCAACAAATCTAGAGGGTTGGTAGCTTCCACGAGAGAGGCGAAAGGGAAGGGCAAAATCGGGGAATTGGAGAAGAAACTTTCAATCAAATAAAATGATCAAATATGCCCACGAAGAAACCAAAATGAGATCACTCTAAGGTGATATATTTGAGATCCGATAAGCGAAAATATTTTGTTGCAACATGTCTTGAACATGTGCATAAAAATCGTGTCTTATTTTGTTGAGACAAAGAAGGTTGACAAATCATTATTCATGCACGATGATGTTTTATTAAATACAGAAATGACAAGTTCCATGGAGATTAGGGACACAATTATTTGGTATCTATAAAACAACGTAAGCACCCACATGATAAGTAACAAGTCATATTTCTTAGAAATTGATGAAATGTTTGAAGGGTGAGTAAAGCTTGGGGATAATTCTTGTATGAAAATAGCTAGAAAACTCTTCATTCCTTTAATATATAAATATAGGAAGCAGATACTGTTGAGATATATCTACTATATTCCCGAGCTTAAGCATACCATCTTAAGTTTTGGACATGATACTCAGACAGGGTGTGAGGTGACAATGAGGATGATGTATTAACACTAAAATACTCATAAGAAAAAAAATATTTTTTCAAGTTGTAAGATGTGCAAACAAACTCTACAAAACTATACTGAAGGTGTAAAATTTCATGTGTATGTATACGAAGGCCAAAAAACCAAAGCTCAACGGCGTTACCATAGACTTGGGTATATCAAACTCAGTTTAATAAAGTTAATGGGTAGTAGGAACATGATGATAAACATGTCTTTGATCAAGAGTGAGAATTGTTTAGCAGAGAAGCATACAAAACTCCATTTCCTCTCAGAATAAAAATATCGAGGATGATATGTATTAGATATTGTACATAGAGACTTCTGTGGGCTAATTACACAATTAAATATTTCACATAAGAGCTATTTATTTATTTTAATAGATGAAATATCAACATATAAGTGGATCATATTGTGCAAGGATAAAAGTGAGACATGTATAAATTTCAAGAATTTCAAGGTTACAGTGGAACTTCAGACTTGTAAGAAATGTAAGGCATTCAAGACCGGTAGGGTGGAATATTCACCTAAGAATAATTCAATGCATTATTTGAGGAGAATATGATGAGTAGACCCTTGATTCCTCCTTATTTTCCTCAACATAATGTAATTATTGAGAGACATAATATAATATCGATGGAGATGATGATAATCTTGCTGGAAACCATGTAGTTACCAAAATTCGTATGAGGAGAAATCGTGAGACACTCAACAAATTTGATTAATCGAGTACCTACAAATTTATTAGTTGATCAAAATCTTTATAAGAGCTTCATATGAAAGAAACCAAACATCAAACACTCAAAATTATTTTGATTTTTAGCTCATACCAAAGAAGATACAATACACTAGAAGAAAATGCATTCTAGATCACGTGCACTTATACATCTTGGGACTGAGTTTGGTCCCAAGGCTTATCAACTGTATGATCCTAGAGGGAAGAAGATAATGGTGATATGTGATGTGATATTTGATAAAAACATAGGTTAGAATTAGATTGATCAACAAATAATTTGTGATGATTAAGCACCAGTAGTGAATCCAAGTACTAATAGAGGTTCAAAAAGATTTGAATTAATTTTTCGGTACATACTTAGGGATACACTCATCGATCTAAGTGCATATGAAGTTTCAAAGATTTTGGAAACTTTTAGTACATAAAAATTGGTAAATACACCCACTAATGCATATATCAATTTTGAGCGGAACAATAGTGTGATCCAACACCTTCACGAAGATCCAGCAGGTAGTCACTTTTACCAAATCACTTATAAGATTATGTTTTGATGGTTGGCATAAAGGAAACCAAATTATTATTCACAAGTTATGAAGAGCATGAGACATATACAAAATCTACCAATTATAAGGTATGAAGATAAACAATGAAAGCAAAAATTGATTCGATAAACAAAAATCAAACCTAAAGGTTGGTAGAGATATCTAATGGATTGACATGTATAGGTTTTAACTTGGTATATAAGATAAATAATAATATTTATGGTACTCTAAATAACCACAAGGTGAGATTGGTTAAAAAATGACATGTACAACAACATTGCATGGATTATGAAGACGTGTTTACATAGGTTGCACGAACTGAGATAATTCATTTTTTATAGTCGTAACAACCACCAGAAGAGGAGAGATTTACCACCTAGAATTGAAGACTTTTTTGCATTGTGTATTTAATGAGTTAGTGCATGTAGTTTAACCAAAATATTTCGTCAAGAATAGTGAAGAAAGAAATTTATACAAGTTTTCAAAAACACCATATGATTAGAAGATGACATCCCATACATGAAATATCAAACTAGATTCAACATTCAAAATTTTAAATTTTCAGAAATACGTCCAAAAGAACAAGTTGTTTATTGCAAGAAACATGAGAATGATATCGTATTACTGTCGTATATGTAAATGATTTATTGATTACATGATATTCTTTGAAATCTACAGTCGAGTTCAAGAAGAAAATAAAAGATGAGTTCGAGAAGACATGTTTAGGTAAGCACTCTTATTATCTTACCATGGATGTTGATTAGAGAATGGATGTAATTTCCATCGAGGAAACTCCAACCATACACAGGGAATGAGGCATTTTCCCATGTATGCACTCCAATGGGCTAGGAACGAGGTCTTTTTGGTAGGTCTTACAATAAAAAAAAGTCCACAAAACAAAGGCATTTCTTCCCGCTGGCATTCAATATTTTTATTTTTTAAAGGAATCAAAATTAGTAGTAATTTTGATATATTTTGAAAAAAATCTGAAATTTTAAAATAGGATATAATTTATTATTTTTGTATTTTAATCGTATTTTATTCGTTATATGTCACTAAATCATCCAAGATCACCAATTATTATTATTTTTTGCAATGAACAAAATGAGTGGTAACTTTAATAAATATATATCATGACAACCATCATCTGAAAAATAATTCAAGATTACTTTAAATTCGTAACAATCCCAACCACAATCTTTATTATTATTAATGAGTTAAAAAGAATAATATAGATATATAAATGAGATGTTATTATAATGTTAAAATGGGATGAATTAAAAAAATGGTTTGCGTTAGTTAAGAAGGGGATGATAGTAATTAAAGTGTTAATATGGCAGGAAGGAAAAAGAAAATGGTTGAAGATGGTCTCAAGCAAACTGGTTATGCTTGATAAATGAGGAAAGATACAAAAAAACATTCTGAAATATAACAAATGTACCAATTTATCTAGCATTGAGAAAGTCGGAGACAATTAAAGAAGCTAAGTCACATGATATTACCCTAACCAACAACTCAATGTTTCATGAGGAGAGTCAACATATTCTTGTTAACAAAAGAAAAAACAAATAGAAAATATAAAAGTGGCTAGGGTTTTCTTATTAGAAATCAAAATAATTACATAGAGTATATGCTCATATTTATAGATGAAATAAAGAACTAACGAGTTTGGGCCTTATATCTTTAACACGTTATCTCAAACTCACAATGTTATAGTAATAAGCATTGAGAGTTTGTCACAAAGAAAACGAAATTGCGCCATTGAATGAGCCTTCAAGAAAATATCAGCAACGTGCAAAGCTGATCGAACATATGAAAGTGAGATGGTGTTGATCTGAATATGATGCCTAGTGAAGTGACAATCTATTTTAATGTGCTTCGTTATTTCATGAAAAAAATAATTATTTGCTATCTGTATTAAGCTTTTGTTATCATAGTGTAAGGAAGTAGGTTTAGTAACATTAACCCTCATATCTGCAAGAAGCCATTGTAACCAAACAATCTTATATGTTGTCACGACCATAGCACGATACTCAGCTTCTAGTAAACGATTTAGAGACAACATCTTGTTTTTTTTTCTTTTCAATGATATTAATGAATCTCTAAGGAAAATATAAAACAAGTGGTAGATTTTTTGTCATGAGGATGAATATCCCAATCAACATCTTTATAGGCACGCAGTTTGAATGAATAAGTCAAAGAAAATAAATTTCTTTGGAAGAGTGCCACGAATATATCTCAATATTCGAAGAACAACTCCCTAATGGACGGATGTAGAAGTAGTAACAAACTAACTAACCACATAAAAAAGATAAGCTATATATGGCAGAGTAATTGTAAGATAGACCAACCTCCCTACAAAAGTTTGATATAAAGTTGAGTCTGATAAAGGAACACCATCAATCAGAAAATACCGAGCATTGGTTTCAAGAGGGGTATCTACCGACCTGTTATCAGATTTTTGCGCTCACTTGAATAAATCTTATATATATATATATATATATATATATATATATATATATATATATATATATATATATATTATCTAAGAGAGAAACCTTTTGGACAGTAATCCACTTAAATACCTTGAAAAAAATGTATTAGTCTCAAGTCCTTTATCGCAAAACACTGAGCCAAATTATGTTTTAGTACCTCATTGCTATCAATATAATCACTTGTAATGATTATATCATCTATATATAGGGATAAAATAATTCGTCATGCATGGGTTCATCTGATAAATAAGATTGAATCATGATTACTAGCAAGGATATCAAGTGAAGTTAAAACCATAGAGAATTTTTCAAACCAAGCACGAAGAGATTGTTTGAGATTATATAAAGCTTTCCTAAGTTGAAAAACTTCACTTGGTTGGTGAGCAAAACCTGGAGGACGATTTATGTAAACCTCTTTAAGAAGATCACCATTCAAAAACATATTTTTACGTATAGTTGGAAGATCTTCCACTCGCGAACAGATTTAACCGCATAAGAGTACGAACTATCGTCATTTTTCCACTGGGAAAATATGTCATCATAATCCATACCATACTTGTGTGAATAGATATTTTCTACAAAATGAGCTTTATATCTTTTAACAGACCCATCAGAATTTGTTTTAATTTTAAAAACCCATCAAGAACCGATTATATGCTTACCAGATGGAGGTTTAACAATATCACATGTATGAGTCTGGTAAAGAGCACTAAGCTCTTCGACTGTTGCATTTTGGCAACGAGGATCACAAACAGGTTTTGTAAATGACTAAGGTTATTTTTTGTAAAGCATGTATGTTTGCTATGAAAGAGACGAAAGAAGGTGAGTAAGAAGAATACGTAAAATCTGGTAGTTTAGTAGACTTACTTCTACGAGTAGATCTTTTGAGAGGTTGAGTTGTTGGTTCACCAACATAAGAAGCTAAGTCATGCATTGATGGAGCATAAATAATATCAACTATTGTAAATATCTCATGAGCTGGCACATCAATGTCAATTGGTATTTCGCTAATATTTTCAAAAGGATCAATAGACTGAAGTTTGTTACTTATTATATCATGTGATTTTGCCGAAATCTAATAATACAAGATATACTCAAGAAATGTAACATGTCGAGAGATATAAAGTTTCTGACTAGTTGGATCAAAACAATGATAACCTTTTTGTCTAACATATGGTTTTAGAACTCAATTTGTTTCTAACATGAGGACAAAGGACAAAACATGTACATCCAAACACTCATAAGCGATAATTATGTGGGGGTTGTCCGAATAACTTTTAAAAGGGAGAAACCCCTGAACTATGTGTAACGGGATTTGATTAATCACATATACAAAAGTATGAATTGCTTCTCCTAAAAAAATAGTAGGAACCTCAACAGATAAAAGCAAAGAACAAGTAGTCTTAACAAGGTGACGATGATTTCTCATTACAACACCATTCTCCTAAGGGGTGTCTATGCAAGAATACTGATGTATGGTACCATTAGATGCAAGTAACTGAGTAAAATAATTAGATATATATATCCACCCCCTAAATCACACTTGAAGCATTTTATTATAGCAGAGTATTGAGTCTTAACAAGTGCTCACAATTCTTTATAAATTCCAAGGAGATTTGATATTTGTTTTACAAGGTAAACTCGAGTATATCGAGTATAATCATATATGCAAGAAACATAGTAGGATGAACCATTATTTATGAATACAAGAGATGGACCTCAGGCATCAGGATGAATAATGTCAAATAGAGCAATAGAAGAAGTGACACTTTCATTAAACGGTAACGCCAATTTTTTTCCAGTTTACAACTACTACAAATCTAAGATATAAGAAGTGATACATCTTTTAGTTTGAGTTTGTCTAAAACATAAAGTTCCCCTTTACGACCCCAATCACTTTACACGTCTGTTGATTTTGTATAACACAAACATAATCAGAAAAAAAACCTAATAACCAAATTTACACAATTGGCTAACCAATAGAAGATTCAATGCAAGGGTGAGAACATAGTAAACATCAGATGGTGATATATGAGGGGTATAAATAAAGACAATAACCTCTACTAGCACTAGCGGACAAAACAGATATGGGTGAAACATGAAACAAAAAAAAGTTTGACATGTGAAGTGATATATGATGAGACGCACCCGAATCCAAAATCCACAATGATGACTCAATACCTGAAGTGGAAGACGAAGACATACCTGAATGGTATACATATGTAGACATAAAAAAGTTTTCCTCATTCAATTTGGTTTTAGTGGTCTGTAGAAAATCATCATTTCCTATCATATTCACAATAAGATCCACAATCTCTAGTCAAACAAAATCAAAGAATCAAGAGATACCAAATCCAAATCGGAAAATCAAATCAATATATTAATCAAACTCCAAATCCAAAATAATAATCAAACCAAATCCAAATTCAAAATCTCAATGGTCCAACAAAATAAAATCAAATACCAATCAAATCAAAATATTAATTTCTAGATAAAATCAAACCTCTTTTACCAATAAAAAAAACATTGCATTGATCTAGTACTGATTTATCCTAAACTGTAGCACCAAATCACAATCCAACCGGTCAGATTGAAGGATTGGATATCTTGAATATGCTCTCTAAAATTCAGCAAAAATCGATATTGTTTACCTTTTGATCGGACCATTTGATTGTGGTTGAACACATCACATCCGAAAACAAAAAATTGTATCTCTTCTGACGCAAAACATATCAAAATTTCCAAACAAATCTAATTGAAAAACAAGAGAACATATTTGAAACCAACCAAATACAGATCCAAAATAAACAAGAAGAACAATCACAACTACACGTCACGTAGAAGGTTCAAAACAAGAAGAACAACCAGCTGCTGAAGCACAACAAGAAGAACAAGATAACAACTAAAGCACAATATGAAGAGAAGAACAACCGGTAGCTGAAGCACAACAAAAATAGATTCAAGCAACGAATTGAAACCGAATACCTAACATAAAGCATATCCAAACAACGAATTGAAATACCAAGACGAAATCGATTACCAGTACCAATACAAAATCGAATAATCCAAACAACGAATTAAAAGTCGGATACCTAACAGAAAACAGATCCAAACAGCGAATCGAAACACCAATATGAAATCGAATACCAATACTAATACAAAATTGAATACCAATATTTAATCCAAAAAACAAATCAAAATTGAATACCTAGCAGAAAGCATATCTAAATAACGAATCAAAAATCGAATACCTTGCAGAAAGAGGAAGGATCGCTACACTTTCCCTTTCAGATTACTCAGGCTATGATATCATGATAACAAAAGAACAAACAAAGATGAAATATAAAAGTGACTATGGTTTTGTTATTAGAAATCGTAAGAATTGCATAAAGCATATGTTCATATTTATATATAAAATAAAAAGCTAACGGGATTAGACCTTATATCTTTAACAATTATCTCATGAAATCATTTCAATTATAAATGTATTAAGAATAAAAAAAATCAAAATTGAACACATTTTTGTAGTTCAAAAAGAGGCCGATATTATTACTAAAGAATTGGAAAAGATCAAGTTTCATATTCTTAAAGTTCAAATATATTTAACCAGCTTGTATATATAATTGTTTTCTAGTTATGTGAAATTAAAATTGTAATACGGTGGATTTGAGTATAATAATCCATATACAATATGACTTTTATCGGAGTTTTGTAATTTTTTTTATATATAATCACTCATAAAACTTATGAATATCACAAATATACAATTTAGCATTAATACTGTCATGTTTTTTTGCTAGTTACTTATATTTTTTTGTTAGTGACCGGTTACGTTTTATGGTAATTTTTTATTAATATAAAAAATAATATGAATTTTACATACACACAATTTAATATTGTTTGCATTTTTGTTAGTTTCCTATTAATATAAAAGGGTGGGTCTTTATTTTTTAATTGTCGAATCCTATAATATTTTATATAAAATAAATATCATTTGAATTGATTAAACAAAATCTTAAATCAATTTTGATTTACTAAAATTAATTTTTGAGATGATTTGATTTGAATTTTAAAAAAAACTTAACAACATTTAAAATATAGTCTATTTCTAATAAATAATAATAATAATAAACGAGAAATAATAAAAACTTAAACAACAATTAGTAAAACCGAAATTACGAAATAAAATTAAAAAGAGTAATAAAAACACCTAAAAAACAACATTTGGAGTGATCTTGCTGTAAAAGTATTCTAAAAATTAATTAAATACTTATCAGGAATAAAAAATATATATATTAACAATCTAAGAATTTATCATATACTAAACAATACTTTGAATATGATTTGTTTTAGCTGGTCTAAGGATAAAATATTTCCATAACCATTTTATATTTTAAGTTTTCGTTACAAACGACTAAAAATTATTTAATTGGAGCGTTGATTTTTATTTGGTGGTGGACATGGAGCGAACATCTGAATCGAATTCTAAAGTGGTGTATATTATTTAAGGGCTCTACGAAAGAACGACCCCGCCATTGTTTTGTGTGGAAAAGTCTTATGCAGCATGAAAGAAGCAAGCACGTAAAGCTGAAAAATTATTTAATAGGGGATCGTGTAAAAAAGGGAATAGCCGAATTAGACATTGTCGCTCCATTAATCAAATAGGTGGTCCTTGACAGCATTAATAAAACATGTTAATAACATTGTCAGCTTTTACTGCCACGTTGGGGGATAAACCATAACTATTAAAGCTCATTAATAATTTCGTTTTTTAATTTGATTTCATCTGGAATTAAATATACTTTTAAAATAATTCAAACGGATTTATTTTGTTTCCAATGATCCAAATGATTATGTATTTAATCTGATTGGAATAACCCAAAGCAATTTTGATTTTTTTAATACTAATAAAATAGCGATTAGTTATATCGGAATATATTAATCTGTTAACAAGTTAATTATTCCAACAATGGTAGAATCTAAGTGGTTTGGAAAAGTTTTTTTTCAATATTTGATTCGCGCGATAATATTATATTTATGAATAAAATTTTAACCACAGTTAATAAGATAGCGTATTACCTATATATATATATAGGTTTTTTCATAAGGGTTCATTCATAGTTCCAATTAGTCTAAATTAATTTTTTTGTTTCGTCTAAATCATTATTCATAATTATCAATATCAATCGGCATTGTTCACGGAAACACTATGTTTTCCTATTAAAATAAAAAAAATCCAAAATTTTAGATCGATAATGTCGAATTTCAGCGATATGACTGAACCATTTATAGAAGAAGAGTTTGAAATGGAGCGTCCATATGGCCAACCCAAAATTCCAACGATAAAAAAATCATATGATACCTCCTTTTGAAATAAGCGGGTGGCTCAACAAAAAGACTAACATACTAAAAAAAATTATGTTGTTGTAGGAACAATTATTATTGCATGCTTTAAAAGTCAAGTTTGTCATCGAGACAGTGGACGATGGTGAAGTAGTGGTGCCACTTTGGGAATGTTAAAGATATTTTGGAAAAAAGAGCTCATGAGAAAAATGAACTTCATAAGAGAACGGGAAAATGAGGAAGAAATAACTCAGATCAAGGATCTTCCAGTAGAGACAAGAACCAATAATAACGTTATATCAACAAAATGAGGAGTTGAACTCCCACTTCTAGGCATAAGTGAAAAGAGAAGAGAAGTAAAGAGCCCAATGTGGAAAAAGAATATGACCTAGTACTTCAATCAACTATGAATATTGACACCACCACCAATGAGGACATAACAAGGATACCTCATGACACCAATTGGCTACATGCCTCCATTAGGCTATCATCAATACCATGGATATCACCCAACCTACCACGAGAACCAAGGTGTCCCACCAGGTACCTCAAAACACACAATGAGTACCACTATGCTATCTCTTTAAACCTACACAAACGCAATAGTAAAATGGGATACATGCATGGCCTCACGACATCCCATAATATCCACCATGGTAAAACCACCTAAACATGGGCTACCAATCTGGAGACATAAACGTAGAAAGATTCATGGTTCCAACAAGCATACCCATTCATGGATGGTGTAAACGACTATTATGATGATGAGTGCTCATCCAGAAAAATAGTCCATATTGGCCCCAAATGTGTTATATCGTATCATACCATCATATTATGATAACCATAAAATGGACAAGTATTACAATAAAGTAGATCTGAAGCATCACATTCAACAATTCAACATCGACATGTTGAAATAAGTCGAGAAAGTCTCAAAGTTTATAATCAACATCAATGATAGCTCATCGAGAAGGCTCGACAATAAAAACCTATCATCATTAAAACTCAACATGATACTGAATTGTTAAATGTGGTGCTTGATATCAGTATTCCTACTGTACTTCTCTATTTTGAAAATATCAAACCTTCGTAGTAGAGCTCTACCCAAAATATCTAACGCTAGAGAGAAAACACTTCTTCTGTAATCTTGATTCTAAATGAGATTATCAACATCCCCTTCCGGTGTTGATTATAGATCCATATGATACTGAGGTCTGCCGTGTTGTGATTTTAGTACCAAAACGCCAGCCCAAAAGTTATTTGGTGGAAGTAATTTGGATTAAGAATTTTAGACTGGAACCAAAATTGCAGAGCTATAGGTGAAAGATGTATCTGATGTTGGAGTCCAAGCTTGGGTACATGTGGAAGGGTTGTGCATGTTATTTGACTCCGAGGTCCAGCCTCAGTTTACTTTGAGCTTCAAAATTTCTCTGCTAAAATTCTATCAGAGCAACAACTTTCAGCTAGTGATCAAGAGCTAAATATTTTTTTGTTAAGAATATCGAGAACGAGAATGGTGAACTTGAAAGTATGAATAATCATTAACTAAGAAACATCATTTTGAAATAAATACTTAAGGCCAAAGATTTGGATCATTGTGAATTTGAGACAAAAATACCATATCGTATGAAGGTTGTTGAATGTAATATAAAAAAGGTGGAATAATTTGTTTTTTCTACTTTCATGATGAATTTCTTGAGTTAATGTTAGGTTCTGTGTTGTATTATATTCCCAAGGAATGTAAGCGAGATGATGTAAGCTAGATGAGCTCTTTTGAAGAAGATTATTTGCTGATGCTTTAAATTCAGTTACTATCATAATAGTGGAAAGACTAATCTTTTGATACACACATAGATTTGCTAGTTTATTTTATTAGATGGGTACCTTCCATACCACTGGTAAGTTTTTGAACCATCATTTCCTTATTTTCTTTTTTTTTATACATGAAGATACTTTCTGAATTATCAGAGATTAAATTTGGAATTATCCCCCTTTTTGTTATATATTTCATTGGCGAGGTCGTAGACTTGTTGGGAAGTTTTTGATGATCAATCATCTGGTACTTTATAAATAGAGAAACCAGTTTATTAATGACAAATACATCGTGAAAACATTCTCATGACATCGATGCATGAAATAGTACATCCTAAAATAAAGGTTTAAAATATTATATATATATATATATAATAAAATAAAAAAACGAAGCTAAAATTGAGTTATCAAATTTAAATTCTCAATATACCAAGGGTGTTGAAGTTGGTTTCGTGCCTCATTTAGTAATATGTAAGTTTCCAATTTTCCTTTGATTCAATTATGTATGTTCCTTCCTAGTTTAGACATAAAGTGGCAAGACTTTGATCTTTTGTGTGAATGAATACTATATTGAGGACTTCGCCTCCCAAACGTATTTTGGAATTATATTTATTTATCATTTATGTTTTATATTGCTTTGCTTTTAAGTGGGCTCTTTCATTTTTTTTATTTAATCACAAAAAGTTATGTGCTTTTTGCCTCACAATTATTTTCTTCCTCATATGTTGATATTTTTTATGACGGCATAGAAGTTTCGAGTGAAAAATACTTTTTTAATTACACAAACTAAAGCAAAAAGTGTTTTAGCCGTTGTAGATCTTGGTATAGTTTTTTACTACAAAAAAAATTCTTGCATGGAATCAGGCCAACCTCTTGCTACTCCATCTAACATTTTCTTTATTCTATATGTTATTATTTTGTTTGTGACCTCTACTTTCCCACTTGTGGAAGAAAATGATAAAAAATAAATTATTTGCACCTCTTGTTGGGTAAAACCATGGTAGGCTTTCATTATGGAATGAATTTCAATTGTTCTATGTTATAACTCTCACTACCTCATATTTAAAATATATAATTGGCTTGATGAAATTGATGATCTCATTCGCTATGATTTTTACAAATTTGTATAAATATTTCCTACTTGGAGAAGTAATCTACAACTACCAACAAAAATTTCCTTCTCCGTAAGGCTTTTGGTAGGCCCCTTCAATATAGAATCCCCATTTATCAAAATGAATTATCTCTCAAATTATCTCAAGTAACGCAACATAGACTTGTATTGATTTTGAAAAACGCTAGCAGGTGTCACAGTTTTTCACATATTTCTTTGTATCTTCCATAATTGTGGGTCAATCGTATCTTTATAGTAACATTCTTCTATACAAAGTCTTGTAACCATATTGTGTACTTCTTTATCCATAAAGAGCTCTTTAACATCAAAGTTTGCTTCTTCTAAGACGAGACATATGAGAAAAAGGTTTGCAAGTCTCTGCTTGTATACATGATCAATTACCCACACATATCTTGTTGATTTCATTTTCATACGTCTAACTTCATTCTTGTCTTTTAACTTTTCATTCTATAATATATTTTAATTAAAGTCCTCCAATCTTTCCGTTCTTCATCTCCTTCAATTATTATAGATTATGAAGCATAGACTATTGATAGGTACAGGCTAGGTAGTGTATGGATGACTGCTTTAGAAGATTACTCCAATATTTTGTTACATAAACATGAGAATTCAACGAGTTTACAACTCTATTTTTTTTATCTTGGTACTCATACAGAAATGACATTATCAAAGACAGATTCATGTTACCAAATCTTCTTTAGATACTTTATAATGTTATCTCTTTTTTGCATCCATTTGACCTTGATAAAGATATAGAATGTTGGGAGCTTAAATGAAATAAATTGAAGTCTCATATGACCACTTGTATAGTTGTAAGATAGTTTTTGGACTATTTGTAAAGATAGGGGACTGAAATATAATTAACCCATTTATGTAGCCAATTCTGTTACCCTAAGTTTGAATGCCTATAAATATGGCTCAGGTTGTGAATACAACATATGACATTTTCATTAGCTCAATCTTATTTTTCACTTTTACTTTCTCTCTCTAAAATCAAACTCTCTGTTTCCCTCTCAAGAAATAGATTTGCACATATAAAAATTAATACATGATTGAATATTAGCCGTAAGTCTATGAGGATCTTAAATCTTGTAGCTCTACATATGTTTGCTAGCCAAAGTCATGCTATTACAACCTCATTGTTGGAAGTAGAAAAACTAAATTTTATGAATTAGCTCAAGATTTCCCCCTGATAGAGATATTAATTTACACGTGTCGTAGACTCTAAATTATTTCTTATTGCATTCGTTATTACTTGACAAATATTTTTTTTTATCGTTTGAAGGGGTATGTTTCTCTAACTAAATTTTTGTGAGGAATTCTGACAAGTTTTGAGCCTTCATTATGGTTTTTCATTCAAACATTATATCACAATCCCATAATTCAAGTGAGGATCTAGTCAACTATCTACATGTGGCTTTTGTAATATATTTCTTAGAGAAAATAAGGTTCGTACTATAGTTTTATATGTCTAAAAATAAGGTTTTATCTCTCTAGATGTAACTACTAATGCTAAAACAAGTTTTTTAATTTAAAATATCTAGTTTTGGCATCTAGTAATAACTTACTTACATAATAAATAGCCTTAGATTTATTTCTTTATTATTTTCGTAATACAATATTAACAAACAATTCTGTAACTACTAAGTATATGAATAAAGAATCACTTGGCTTCAGCTTTGTTGATATCTTAGTAGAAGTTATGAACTTTATGATACTTTTGAAAGTTGTCCACAAGTCGGAGTCCAATTGAACTTCCCAGATCATGTTAACACTTGGAAGAAAGGTTAACATTTGTTTGAAGATTTTGTTTAATGTTTCTAGTCTCACTGCTAATATTTTTATTTCTTTTATATATGATAGTTGAGTATGACATGCCTTATGCCCTTCTCACTGGCCATGTACCATTAAATATTTCATGAGCTTACACCGAAGGTACACTTCTCTAGATTAAGTTTCAGATTTACTGTTTTTAAATATGTAAATGACTCGACCTATTCATCCAAATGGTACTCATCTTGAACACTAGTAACTACCATATAATAAATGCAAGCTTGTAGATTAGTCCAATATATGTTGCCAAAATATTATTGAAAATTCTCTGATATGTAGCTCATGTGGTCTTTAGTCCAAAGAGAATTACTTTGTAGTAATGATGTCCCTTCTAAGTTATGAGTGTAGTGTACTTATTATTATCTTCATGCACTGAGATTTGATTGTATCGTGAATATGTGTCAATAAATAGAACAACTTATTTCGTGGGTTTTTATTTAACTAACTAATCAATTCTTGGAAGAGGGAAACCATCCTTCGGGCATGCTTTGTTTAAGTTTGTGAATTTTACGCTTATTATTCAATTTTCATTCATTTTCTTCACCAACATTGAACTTCCTGCTCACATTGGATTGTGAGATTCCTTTATATGACCGACTACTATAAGTTTATATGTTTTTTCCACTATCGCTTCTGTTTTTATGTGAGTATGATTTCATGTGCTTCTTGATTTGCCAAAAAATTCTATTTAGAGATAGTTTTGGACACATAAATTTTGATTGGATATCATGGCTAGTTAAAGAAAAGATGTATAAGTTTATTTACAAAAATGTCTAATAAGTTATAATTAAGGTTGGTAGACATGTATCTGTCGATTCTAAGGATTTTATTTCCTTCCATTTGTATGCTTTTTGCTTGTTCACCTAGCTTTATAAGGTATATGGCCTATCTAATTTCATCCATAATACTCCAATGTAACTTTTTTATTTCCTCAAATCACTTATATCGGCCCATTAATTACATAATGTAGGCATTAATATACTATTGATACAACAATGTACATTTGATATAGACATAGTTTATTGAGTATCACGTTATATAAAGAAGGTGCATCCACTATTATGAATAAACACCAAAACTTATTCTTGAATTCATGTCTTCCCAATGCCAAATCCAATGTTAATCATCCCATAAAATTAGCATCTACCATAGTGAAACTAGTAAAAATAAATCGCGATGGTATGAGAAATGAGGCTCCTTTCATTTCTAATATGTGTTTTTATACATGATATTTGTTATACTTCATGCATTTATCATCACTTTCTTTAGTTCTACTACTGCCAACTCAACTATGTTGAGAATTGTATCATTATTAGGTGATTCAAACCCTATTCAATCATTAGATGAGAATCCTAATTATGGGTAAGGAATCCCGTAGTAGTGATATGATGTATAAAGTTGGTTTTGAACTTCCGGATCCTCTATTGTGTCTTTTTTTTACTTCTCGAATATTTCATAAACTTAGTCTCCTCTTATAATTAAAATAATTAATCTTTTTAGATATGGGTCTATATATTCTTTTATATCTCTATAATGGTATTGTTATCCAAATTATTTGGTTTATTATCGACAACCGTCGCTTGTCTTTATTGCGTTGCTAGAGGATCAGGTGCAACATGTCTCAAAGTTATTTTTAACAAACTCTTAAAGTATTTTCCCATCTATTAAATCGCAAGAATCTCTTGTGTAATGCCCAATTTTATTGTGACATTTACCTAATTTACTTTTGTCTAGTGTTCCTTTGTAGAGAACATCTTCTCCGATCGCCAGTACTTTATCGTATAATTTTTCTTCATAAATTATTATGACATTCTCAGTTAATTTTATGTATGAAATGTTATTAGATCCCTCAAGCTTTTGGTTTTTGTTTTGTTCCCTCTCTACTTCCCTATTTAATTTTGACCATAATATTTAAGCCGAGGAATATAATGAGGATATGCACTTAGAGTTTCAGTATTTTCACGCACTATGGCTCTAACAGTATCTTCTACTATGATTTGACATTTCACTTGGGCTAACAGGTCTCCAAGTTTAGTAATTTCTTCCTTATAATTATTTATGATAGAAATCTTGACAACAAACCTTGTTTGTATGTTGCACTGCTACCAAATCCTGATAGTTTCGTAACCCATTCTTTATTTCCAAAAATATCTTTGTGTAGTTTTTTAACATTTCTTTTAGCTTTTGTTTCCAATAAAAATATAATCTACTTATCTTTTTATAAATTTGGAACCAATAAATTAATTTAAGAATATTTTTCGCAATATTTTAAAACGTTTGATACATCTTGGGGGAATGTTGTTAAACCAAGTTAAAGTTTATTGCCTAAAGGTCATGAAGAGAATTCTACACTTATCTTTATGGTGTTCCAAATCTCCCTTTCCATTATTTATCCATTTTTTGATCTTGGTAACATATATGTGATGCCGAATATGACTCTTAAAAATACAGAGCATCATCATTAAGGAACATACTTACTTTGTTATAATCCTCTCGCGCTATGGCTAGGTAAGACTTTTGGTGACCATGCCATTTTGAGGCATTGCTAGTGGATAAAATTGAGAAAAAATTCATTACTATGGTACCATAGAGTAAGGTATCTCATGAGCTAACGAAGACTGATTCATATATTATTTAGGATATAATTTTTGCTGACTATTATTATTTTGTGGTTATTTAAAAGGGTAACTTATGAATGGTATCTTACATTATCGTGGATGAATATGATAACTTTGATGTTGAGCGGTGGAATTATTAGAAGGAATCTGATGAAGGAACTTAATATGTTTCTAGAGCTTGTTGGAAGTCTGTTTGTGGCATTGGAGGCAATACATATGTATCTGAATATTTTACTGAGGAATGATATTCTGGGAAGATACCTGTTGAGTTTTTATGTAATTTTGCATACATGTTTGATGATTATGCAAACCTACTTAGGGGTTAGTCTTACTTACGCTGGTAATATTCACATGTTATTGAGATGTAGGGTAGTTATATACATGACACTTCTTCTTCTATTTATTATCATGTTTAGAGGTAGGCATTTCGCTCATTCTTTTCTAACGGCGACAATGACACTTTTGACTCATACTAGATGATCCTTGGTCTTAACAAAAACTTATGCTTATTAATGATATTTTGATAACAATATTTAACCATTGAGCTTGTTGCGTCACCAAGTTTTTCTTTATTGCAATTCTCAAGACATTTGATCTTATGTCTAAATCGTTGAACATGAGTAAAAGAAATTATGTAATCCATGAATAAAATTTGGGTATGCCAAAAATATTATGAAAAAATTTCAATTACTCTGAAAACATAAGTTTAAATGTTACGAAACAATAATTTTTGTTTAAACTATAAATGTTCAAAAACGTGACAAAGCCATGAAAGCAATATTTAGTATAAAGGGTTGCCAATTTAAGCTAAATATCTAGGATACAAATATGGAAACCAAATCCTACATGGCACTAATGGCGGAACAAGTAAACGAGTTCATTTTATCTTCTTTAAAGAAGTAATAATCCCAAGACTTGAAAAATAGAGAAAAAACTATGAACATTCTTGTTTACAATGAAGAAAGAAATAGTTATTTGAAGCTCAAATTAAAATTTAAAAAACGTGTTTCATAAATAACTGAGGTATTTGAAAAATTTGGTTTAAGTCGGGAGTGAATATAGAATTTAGTCTAAATAAGTAAAATATTAAAGTTATGAGAAGATTCTCTTAATGGCTTCGATTGTCAATATTCAACTTCATAAAATTGCATACAAATGTTGAAATTTGATAAAAATCTAAGAAGAGTCAAACTGTCACGGGTACACAAGGTGACCAATTGGTAATAATTATTGTAAAGATGAATGGTATCATATATTGACCGGTTCAACAATAGTTCCCGATCATGAACTAAAAAAGACATTTGCGCAACAAATTTACAACTAGTAATCTAATTACAGTTTCTATGATGTCTACAAAACCAAAAAAAATATATTTAGAAAATTACATCAAATTCGTACTACCGCATTTAACTTGAGTGACCGAAGGATGGAACTTAGTATGTCGAGGCCAATGGTTCTACCATAAAATCTTAAGAAGTTGTATTATATTTTAAACAAGGTTTTTATTAGTTTTATACAGGGCAAATTTTTGGATATTCTTCACAAGTGTCAAACTCAATCTGAAACCAAATCACGAGCAAAAATAACTAACTCAGTCTTCTATATTTTATAAAAGAGGATCATATGGGTCAATTCTTCATTCTATATATTCATATATCATTTGATAAAAACCAAGTGCATCACAAACATAGTTTTTTAAAGGTAGAAAAACTTATATTTTAATTTCCTACCACACTTCCTACCTAGACTACACCTGTAAACTTAAGTTCTTTACCAGACAATCTCTTAAAAACACAATTACCATGCGGTTACATTAGAAACATATTCCATCAATTTTGCATCCAAACATGTTCATGTTCGACTCAAACCGCACACTACTAGACATCCCATTTCTAATGCCGGCAAAGCTACAACTCCCTCTACTATGTTGTTCCAAATTTATATACCTAATTATGGTGCTTATTATACCTAATTAGTGAAAAACAAAGAAAAATAAATAATTAAAGCAATTCATTTCATAAAATAAGAACGAAAGAAAACCATGATGGAATCTGATCTGGCTAAGAGAAATCCCCACTATTTTCAGTGCTTTGTTGAGTAGAAATTAAAGTATAACCCAATGATAAATTTTACTACTTTATCGAATGAAAATCGAAGTGAAACTCAAGGGAAAATTCAGCAGCTGAATCGACTTACTATTTTTCTTAGCTAATTTGTTGTTGTTATTCTGTGAGATAAGTTCGGAAAAGAGAAATGCTAGAGTTCACGAGAAAATAGAATAAAAATAAAAAGTAAAAGAATTTTTTAAGAAGTAAATTTTTTAAAATATTTAGGTGTCATGTAGGTTATGAACTCTGAAGTATATTAGTGGTTCTCTTTACCACTATATTAAATTTAGTTTGTTAATTAAAAGTTTCCCGTGAGTCAAAGCAACCGTAAATAATCAATCCGTTCCTCAAAGCATCCGTAAATAATCAATCCGTTCCTCGTTCATTTTCTTTATCAATCACCCAAAGACCATATACTGTCCAGTTTCACCTATGAACTCACCATTATCTTTTTTTTGATTGATTACTTGATTTGTTTAAAAAAACCCAGTCTACTAGTTAATACTCACAAACTGTACTAATTTCTGAGGTAAATTGAGGTTAAAATATTATTCGTTGAGCTCAAATAATTATTATGATGAATAAAATGGTAGAATATTTTAGAGGCTTAGCGAGACTTGGTAAAAATCCACCAGAAGATAAAAAAATGTTAGGAGACGAAAAAAAAGAAGGTTGTTGTTGTTAGAAAAAAATAGTGAAATGTCTAAAAAATAAATATATTTTTTATTTGATATATTATCAAAATAAATAAAAAATAAAATATATTTCTTAGTACGAATTGACTAATTTTTTTCACCAAAAATCAAATTAACTTTTGATTTAAGTTTATTAAAATTACATTATGATTTTTATGTTTTTACACCTATTATTATTATTATTTTCAAAGTGGGTAGAATTTTATTTAATTGAGGAAAATTACGTTAAAAGAATCCATAAAGGACCTAAAGGTAAAAAGGAAGTTCTTGAGAGACTAAAAATTAAAAGCCTTCAAATAAAAAATCGGCGCCAAACCTTAAGCGCCAAAATTTAAGGCATAATCTATTACTTCTTAAAATCATTTTAGGAAAATGATATTAGAAACCTTCGAGAAATCAGAATTACTTCTTCAATGATGAAATTGTTTCAAGACCACAATCCACTATTTCAATACCTCATTCCAAGCATTCCACTACTTTTGAATATACGATTCCAAAATCTGGTCTATCAGAACTCTAATAGCAGGAGAAACTAAGGAGAGAATAGTTGAAAGAGCAAGCAGTGTATACGATTTAGAACTGTAAGAATTTAATTCAACAAGAAATTCAGGAGCCATATGAGTTTTGATGATTCTCAGGTACCCAATGCCCTCCCTTTCAAGCTTGATAATATATTTAAGAATAGAGGGAGCAACGAAAGATCTATAATATAATTTCATTATGCAGCGCAGAGTCCACCTAGTAAGCCAGCCGGCTGCTAGATTTTGCTCTCTCTCTATATATATATATATGTGCTTCATAGTCATATTAAATATAATTAAAGCTCTAATGTTGGTTAAGATATAATGAAGATAGAAAGGATACTTGCCTGTAGTAAGGATGTTGATTAGAATTTTTGAATCAGATTGTATATCTATGTTTATGAAATTGTTTATTTTGCAGAGAAGGATCCATCATGAAGAGCTTTAGCTACAACTTTGATGGTGGATAAGGAGTCCACCACTAGATTCTTCAGAAGGAAGGCAACAATCGTCTGAATTTAATTTGAGTCTACTAATTTGAGGAGGAATCCAGGTAAGCATAGAAGAAATTTGGGGATTCTTTTTATGATTGAAGTAATTCAGAGGTACAACAACTTCTTTTACTGTTTTCCAGTGTTTGTGCTTTAAAAAAATTGATTGGTCGATGAGAACAAGGATTTGAAGGATGTAGTTGATAGCAGAACTGGGTGAGGGAGACTCATCTTTATGTTTAGCTATGTTCGTATATTTCTAGAAGACCCAGGTGATAATGGCAGGTAAGATTGAGGTAATATGAACCTTTAAAGTAGAATTCCAAATCCAACTTCTGATGATATGAGTAATGGACATATGATTGCTGATTTTTATCTTGAGAATTGTTGCAAAATAACTCCATATTTTCCACGCAAAATTACAAGACACGAACATATGATTAGTAGTTTTGTAATTTAAGCAGAATTGACATTTTGATACAACAGTCATGTGTCTAGCTTGAAAAGTTGAATCAGTTGGCAATTTGTTTGTTAATATTCTCCAAAGAAGAAATGAGAATTTTATGGGGGTAATATTGTTCCAAAAAATTTCAAACATGGAGGACTTGTTGAATTTGGTTCTAATATGGTGATATGTATCTTTTGTAGAAAAAGATCCATCTTTTGAAGCCTTCCATTGTATAAGGTCTTCAGCTGATGAATTGATATAGAGATTTTTGTAAGGATTTTGTTTGTGACAGTTGGGGATGTACTGAGTTTATTAAGATCCCAATGATTGCTGCCCCACATTTTTTTCACTTGTTCTTTAAAGAACCAATTATTATCCATGTTAGAGTTTAGTTTTATAAAAGGATAAGTATCATACCAGGTGTTCAACTAGAAGTCTATTTGTCATTTACCAAGTTTCCAGTAAATAAAGCTTTCAGCCAGATCTTTGATTCCTACTAGTCTCTTCCAAGCCTGAGATCCAGGTTTGGAGTAATTTATTTGCAAATGATGATTCTACTTGATATAGATGTTGTGCATGTATCTGGCCCATAAAAATTTGTTTTCCATGTACATATACCACAACTTACAAGAACAAGTGATTCACATACCATTTATATTCTTTAAGTTAAGTCCACCTTCACACAAGGTCTTGCTGTTGGTTTCCCGGTAAGACTAGTGCATGTTTATAGTCTCTAGAGAGCCACTCCACATGAACTTATTTATTTATTTTTTTTAATTTTTTAGATTGTGGATTTTGGGAGCTAGCAGCTTTGAGACCATTACAAGGAAATGTCAAACAAAACAGAGTTAATTAAGGTAATTCATCCTCCAAAAGAAAGATGTTTACCTTCCCAATCCCTTATTTTGTCTCTGATTTGTACAACAGGGAAATATAGTTGCTAGTCTTGTTATTGGAGTTTTAGTGATACTAAGTTATGTTGTAGGCAGGAAGCTAGTGCTGAATTGAGTTTGAATGGCTAATGCATTTAACTTGTCTTAAGATATGTTGTTTTCTGCAATGAGCTTGGTTTTATCTTTATTGATTGATTGGCCTGAGGCTATTTGATAGTCCTATAAATAAATTCCAATAATATTCATAGAACTCTGCTTTCCATTAGAGAAAATTAATAAATCATCTGCAAAGGCAAGGCTAAAAATAATAATGTTTCTTCTGGTAGAAAATTTAAGTTTGTTGATAATAAACAGACTGGGGGACAAGGGGACCCCCTGTCTAATGCCTCTGTTAGTTCCGAAGAAGCCAAAGATACTGCCATTAATTATTATAGACACAAAACTTGTTTAATCAAGCTACTTATAAGATTAATGAATCTGATAGAGAACCCAAAGTTTTTAAGAACATTGAGAATGAAATTGTGAGAGATATTGTCAAAAGCTTTGGACATATCCAACATATGATAATGTTACCAGATTTGTTTTTCCTTCCCAAATCATGAATTATTTCCTTAGCTAAGAGGATGTTGTCCTAGATGAGTCTTCCTTACACAAAACCTTATTGAGTGTCAGATATAATCTTAGGGAGTAAGCAGGAAAGTCTGTTGTTTAAAATGCTTGATATAATTTTGTTTATGATTGTGCAGAGGCTGATAGGGGGATAGTCTTTCCACTGAATAAGGTTATTAGTTTTTGGTATAAGACAGATCCCCGTGGACATAACACCTTTTGGGATTTTATCACCCTGAAGGAAAGAGGATATTGCATTGCATAAGTAAGATTTGATGATGCTTCAGTAGGATATGTAAAAACATTTGTTGAAGCCGTCTAATCCAGCAACAGTTGTGGCTTTAAGATTCTTGATTGTGGAGTAGATTTCCTCTTCAGTAGGATTAACAAGTAAGCTTGTGTTATCTGCATTATCAATCAAGTTAGGAATAGAATTATATGTGTAGTCATTAGTGGTACTCACAATGTCTTTATAATTAGCAGAAGATAAAATGTTTTGAAAATAACATTCAGCAGATTTACTGATGAGTTTTTCATCAGTAATCAACCTGTGATTGTATTTGATGCTAGATATTTTTCTCTTTCTTCTTTTTTTCTTCACAAAATTTGGATAAACTTTGGTGTTGCGATCACCATCCTTCATCCAGCTTGCATAACATTTTTGAAACAAAAAATCCTCTTCCATTGTAAGAGCAAACTGCAATAGCCTTGACATGGTTGATTTTGTTGGCCCAATTGTTGGCAGTCAATAAGATGTTCTCACAAGCTTTATGATGTAGTTGCACAAGCCCATGATTATATGGCCCTTTTAGAAAAACAGAAACGACTTTATTTGGGGCCCATATATCAAAATTAGGCGATGCAACCACTCAAATCGAACGCGTCGAGAAGCCGAAAGATTTTCGAAAGCATCACAACTTGATAAAGTCGAGGCCCTAAATTTAATCGTTTAAACCCTAGTTTTGCGGCAAATTTTTTTTGAATAGAATTTGATTTTCTTTAAAGTCTCTTTTACTCTTACATAGGGTTAGAGCTGTCTATCTTCTATTATTCGTCTTCTTTCTCTGTATTTTCAGCCGTCTGTTCCATCTCGTAGCTTGGCGCTACCATATTGGTATCAGATACAGAGTTCCTACGGCGTGGGTAACGACGATATGCCGCCAAAGCGATCTTTTCGGGGGAAGTCCACTCTTCCGATCACCGAATCAGTCGACCGTGATGAATTCGGTCAATTCCAATCCCAGGTTGGTGAATAGATGCACTCGTTGGGAAATCAGTTGAGAGACGTATAAGAAGCACTACACAGGCTATTGAATAACCAAACCAACGGATTTCGAGCTCTAGGTTCGAGTAACCAGCCGTCGGGATCTGAGAGAGAGATCGGCGACGAGCATAATCCATTTGCTCCTCGGCGAGAACAAGGTAGGGGTCAATATTCCCCACAAGACTGTCATAACCAAGTCTTTGAGCAGCCGCCAACGAGAGATTCTGATCTGAACGCCAATAACCGGTGGGAATCTGGATTCAGACTGGAGATCCCAGAGTTCCAAGGAGGTCTAAAACTGGAGGAGTTTTTAGATTGGATCGCCTCAGTTGAAGAAGTCTTTGATTTCAAGGAGGTTCCGGATGCAAAGCGGGTGCAGTTGGCTGCAACTAAGTTCCGAAGCCGAGCTGCATCCTGGTGGCAACAGCTCAAGAACACTAGATCAAGGCAAGGTTAGCCAAAAATAACAACTTAGGCTAAGTTTGTGAAGCACTTGAGGGCTGCGTTTTTTCCTTACAACTATGCCCGCATCATGTATCAACAGTTCCAAAAACTTAAACAAGGGTCAAAGACTGTTGACGACTACACTAACGATTTTTTCAAGCTACAAAACCGTGCCAGAGGATGACCCACGGTTTGATGAAGAACCAGAGGATGTTGTTGATGAGGTTCCATAGGACCAAGTTACATGAGGAGATATTGGTCAGGCATTGGTTTTAAGGCATATCTGTCTGACGCCGAAATCCAAAAGTGATGGGGATGATTGGCTACGGAACAATATTTTCCAATCGACTTGTACTATTGGGGGGAAGGTATGCAAATTTGTTATTGATTCAGGGAGCTGCGAAAAATTTATCTCTCAAGAAGCTGTCCATAAGCTTGCCCTAAAAACAAAAGACCACCCAAACCCCTACAAGCTTGCATGGTTAAAGAAAGGTAGTAAGGTAAATATCTCTAGAAGATGTCTGGTATCTTTCTATATCGGTAACTATAGGGATAAAGCATGGTGCGATGTCATTAGGATGGATGCGTGTCACTTGTTGCTAGGCCGACGCTGGCAATATGATAGAAGTGTCACATATGATGGTAGGAGGAACCGCTACAGTTTTATATGGAATAATGTCAAGTTCGTATTAACACCAACTAGAGAGGTTTACCCAAAACCTGCCTTTGCAGTATCAAAGGAGTCGGTTAAGAACTTTCTAGCTCAAAAGACGTTTATGGAACATGCTCATGAAACAGGGATTGTCTATCTTTTGATGGTTAAAGAATTTAGTACTGATCCATTTGTTGGTATACCTGAGCGAGTTCGGCCGCTATTAGCAGAGTTTTCTGTTGTCTTTCCTGATACTTTACCTACAGGTCTTCCTCCATTGAGAAATATCCAGCACCAGATTTACCTTGTATCGGGTGCTAGCCTACCAAACCTACCGCATTATTCGATGAGCCCAAAAGAGCATGAAGAGCTTCGTAGACAGGTGGAAGAAGTGTTGACAAAAGGCCACATCCGGGAGAGTTTTAGTCCTTGTGCGGTTCCTACACTGTTAACACCAAAGAATGATGGATCAATGAGAATGTGCGTGGATAGCCGGGCTATCAAAAGAATTACAGTCAGGTATCGGTTTCCTATTCCTCGCCTTGATGATTTACTGGATCAATTGAATGGTGCTACTGTGTTTACGAAGCTGGATTTGAAGAGCGGATATCACCAGATTTGTATTCGTATCAGGGATGAGTGGAAAACAGCCTTTCAAGACCCGAGAAGGTCTGTTTGAATGGATGGTAATGCCATTCGGTCTTTCCAACGCTCCTAGCACGTCCATGCGGGTTATAAACCAGGTATTTCGGCCGTTCATCGGAAAATTTCTTGTTGTGTACTTTGGTGACATTCTTATATATAGTACCACAGAAGATCTGCATCTCCAACATTTACGCGAGGTGTTGGTTGTTTTGAGGCGAAAGGAGTTTTATGGAGGACTCGATAATTATTGTTTTATGACAGATTCGGTCGTCTTCCTGGGGTATTTCGTGTCCGAAGATGGGCTGTTAGTGGTTCAGTCAAATGTGGCAGCCGTGCGAGACTGGCCTATTCCTACTTCCACCTACTTCCATTACTGAAGTCCACTCTTTTCACGGATTGGTCTCCTTTTACAGGCGGTTCATACATAACTTCAGCACTGTTATGGCTCCTATTATAGAGTGTATGAAGGGCAAGACATTCTGCTGGACCCCTAAAGCAGCTAAAGCGTTTGAGGAAATCAAGGTAAGACTGACCACTGCACCGATTCCGGTTTTACCTGACTTCTCTACAGGATTTAAACTGCATTGTGATGCGTCCGGATTGGGCATTGGCGCTGTACTCAGCCAACGAGGCCGCCCTGTAGCATACTTAAGTAAAAAGTTAAGTGGAGCTAAACTCAAATAAAACACCTATGTCAAGGAGTTCTATGCAGTTGTACGAGCTTTGAAGCATTGGAGTTCCTACTTGGCCTATAATGACTTTGTCTTGTACACCAGCAAACACCTGGAGGAAACAACACAGAAGTACAAGATTGCCGCAGATAAGAAGCGCCGCCTGGTGGAGTTTGCAGTGGGGGACTTTTTATGGGCTGTTTTGACCAGGGATCGCTATCCTGCACGCGAGTACAACAAGTTGGCTGCAAGAAAGGTGGGTCCGTTTGAAATTATTGAAAAAATTAATCCCAATGCATACAGGTTGAAGTTACCCAGCCACATGAAGACCCATAACGTTTTCAACGTGAAGTACCTCGGGCCATTTACCGCTGCTGCTGAGGATGATGAAGCTGAGAATTCGTGGGCAAATTCTTCTGAAGAAGGAGAGGATGATGTAGTCACACAAGCCCATGACTATATGACCCTTTTGGACAAACGGAAACGGGCTTTATTTGAGGACTAGATATCAGAATTAGGGGATGCGACCACTCAAATCGAACGCGTCGAGAAGCCCAACCAGTTTTTCGAAAGCATCACAATGTGATGAAGTCCAGACCCTAAATTTAATCGTTTAAACCCTATTTTAACGGCAGACTTTTATTGAATAGAATTTGATTTTCTTTGAAGTCTCTTTTACTCTGACCTAGGGTTAGAGCTATCTATCTTCTATTGTTTGTCTTCTTTCTCTGTATTTTCAGCCGCCTGTTCCATCTCGTAGCTTGGGGCTACCACTTTAACTTTCTCTTCAGTTTGTAATACTTTATCAAAGCTGTTGCCAAATTTTTTCTTATTCCATGTTTTGAGCTTGATCTTTAATCTTTTTAGTTTATTCCAGAACTTGTACATTGGTTCCCCTCATATGAAGATTCCAGCTAGTCTTAACCAAATCCTCAAAGTCTTTGTCTAAGGTCCACATGTTAAGGAATTTAAAGCTATTGTTGTCTTTGAGTCTTTCTTTGGTGATTTTGATATTCAAAGGGGCATGATTAGAGCATGTACGAGCCATGAGAGTCACCGTCGTATCATTGAATTGATCAGACTAAGCTTGATTAATCAAAGCCATATCAAGCCTTTTTTATTTAGAATTATTTGTCTAAGAAAATTTCAGTCATGCAAAACCTGCGTCTTCAAGAAATAACCACTAATCATGTTGTTAAAATCCTCAGAGCTTTGATTGCAGAATGTTGAACAACCTTGCTGCTCAGTGGGAGAACATATCGAGTTAGAGTCTCCCACTACAAGTCATAATTTAACATTTCTAGGAATGTTTTTAAGTTCATTCAAGAGAAAATATCTGTTAATTCTTTGGCATTTGGCATATATTGCAGTGACAGAAAATGATTCATTAAGAAAGTTATGTTTTATATCCAGATAAATACATTGAGTGTGATTAAACATAACCTTTATTTCAAGATCATCTCTCCAGAAAATCCATATTCTATTGGAGATGTTGGGAGTGAAGTTTTTTAGATTGAGTTTTGAAGATATGACATGTTATATTTCATTACCAATTAAAGGTTCTTGGATGATTGTGAGGTTGATTTTATCCTTGTTCACTATAGATTTGAGCCTTCTTAAAGAGGCTTTATTTCCTAATCTTCTGATGTTCCAGTTTAAAATTTTGATCATTTAGGACTCATAAGAGTAGCCATTTTTGTCTTTGAGAATTTTAGAGACTTAATAACCACATTGTTGCTTTTCTTTTTTGCTTCTTGCCTCTTTTAAGTTTTTGTTGAGCAAAATTTGGAAATTAGTGTCTAAATTATTACTTTTATAGATTGGAGTTTGGGGAATGCTTCCAATATTACCAACATCAGGGGTCAAATTACCTGACAGTGTTTCTGCTTCCACAACTAGAGAAAAGTAAGAATCTTCATAAAGAGACTTTATTGCATCTATAATATCATTATCATTTCTATCATAGTATATACTAGTATCAACAGAAGACGTAGGATTATCATTAATTTGGTCCTCTTGTTCACCGGGGATGTTCCTGGAATTGTTATCACAAACTGGATTTCAATTTTTTTGTTTCTGGGCTTTGTCTTTCTATCTTTGTCAGGATTTTCTGAAAGAGTTTGCTCTCTATCCTCATTCGTTATTAGTTTTGTAGCTTTCTTGCATTGATATGCTTCATGTCCTATGTGTTTGCAGATTTGACAGTAATATGGAAGGTTTTTGTAACACAGGTTTATCAAGCTTCCATCATTTTTCCTGAATCCAATCCAAATGTGATTCTCCAACTCACTCGTAAGATCTATTTACACCCAAGCAAAACACACATTGAAAAATGCTCTATTTTTTGTCTGGTATCCAGATTTTTAGGAGGTTTCCAAGCGAGGCAACGATAGTTTAAATCATTGATTCATTATATAATAATTTTGGTACTTTAGAGAACCGTATCCATACTGGAGTGATTGGACATTCAACCTTGGGGGTTAAATGTAGTTTTCCATTTTAATATTCGCATAACAGATGAGCCTACTGTCTATACAAATCTACTCTATATTTTCATCAAATATTCTTTTAATGTAAACTCAATTAGTATATGGTGAGAGTCCAAGTTAGGTACATTGATATGACCTAAGAATTTGCGGTCATTCAAGGAATTTGTTAGAATACTCTTCTTTGGTAAGCTTGTTAAAAATTTACCCACCACTTTAAATTTAGATTTTAACATCAAGATGTCTTTATCCTTATTTGAAAATTGAAAGGAGATGTGATCCTTCTTGAATTTGACATATTTTGGTATATATACTTTGTAATCCTTTGTACTTTTGAATAGATTTGCATAAGGTTTCTTTGTAGGTGGGATCAATTATGGGAAGTCCTCTTGTGTGATTTGGTTTGGCTCCTGTCCTGATGTTTTCATAGATTGGCAGGTGAGCAAATGGATGGAAGATGAAAATATTTCTTATAACACAGGCCTGAGAAAGATAAAGTAGAGATATACGAATAATAGTAAGATATATAGCAGAAACAGAGGAATGTAAATCATGATGGAAGAATCTGATAAAATCAATTGTGAGAAATAACAAATGATGATGAATGAATTTGAAGATCGAAAGGTTTTCTTGGTGATCAAAGAAATATTTTCTTTAGAGAGAAGTATCTTTGTCATCTTTCTTTTTAAAACCATTTTATTTATTTATTTATTATTTCTGGAGGGAACCCGCAACCACTATTCAACGAGTGCGCACAGAGAAAAACCTCTGTCTGATGCGATAGTCTGCAAACCAACGCCAAAAAGTAAACCATAAAAAAGAGAGACTCAACAAAAAAACGTTTGTAGAATGACTCAAATACATAACCTCTTGTCTCGAACATGCCCATTATTTATATTATACGTTTGAGAGATTTAATGTTAAAAGAAATCATTAAATAATTAAAATCAATCATATATACACACGCCGCTCATGGTCTCATCACGCTCACAGGCTTTGTAAATAACGTGCTATGTTTTGCTTGATTGTTTGTGGGGTGCGATATGATTAAGGCTAACATGCATGTTGGTAGTGCGCAACAGTCATTATCTTTTATCTGATTTAATTTTGGTAACTAGGATAATGCCAATTCAATGGCCATACTATTGCCATCCATTTCCATGAATTTGGTTTCCAATCAAAATTTATAACAAAACTCCAAAATATATGAACCCCTAAAAGGTTGTCTTTTCTAGGTTATTGTCACCATTCTGTGTGTGTTTTTTTGACAAATTTGGATCTTTACCTTCCGCGAACTTTCCTCTGCACTCCTCCAGAAGTTTCCTCTTGACGTAGGACAAGGTTTAGATTTATACTCCAAGTCAGAGACTTGGTTTTATTAAAATGATAAGACTTTGGTGGTATGTATATTTAAATGTTATTTATTAAAAATGTATTTGATATATTATAAATTGTTACACATGTTGTCTTTTAGTAATAATTTTTATTTATATAATTTTTAAAATATAAAATATAAAATTTTAACGGAAAATTTAGATATTAAAACTAAATTATAAATATCAAAATTAAATTTTAACACCAAATCTAAATATTAAATTTTAACTATAGGTATAATTTTAAAATATATTCAAAAGATATCTTAACAAAATCCAAATAAACACTAGATTTTAATATATGGTGTACAATATTTGCCGATTACACAATATTATTAATTATTATTTTGCGGGTCTAAACTACTACTACTACTAATAATAATAGTAATAATAAGTTTTACTAAATTATGGATGGAGAACAAATCGTTATGGTCTAAATTAATGCACAATATATATTGCAATACATTACATCCTTTACAGATTAACTCTTCCAAAGCAGGCTTCATGATTTGGAAAATAATGATGAAGATCAAAGTCTATGCAGAGTCTCAAATAAGCTGCAGGCAAGGTTGATTTCTGGTTGGACAATTGGAGTAGCTATGAGCCTCTCCTTAATCTAAATGACAATGATAATAATCTCTGCTTCACTGGTGAAAAGGTCAGTAGTTACTGACCTGTAGACTGCTGGAATCAAACAAGAGTTTGTAACATTATTTATCCTTCTGATCTTGAAAGAATTAATAGTTTTACTTTCAAAATGGATAGAGATGATACCATGATTTGGAACTTATCTAGCAATGGCAGATTCAATATGAAAGATACTTGGGAAGCTATTAGATACAAGCATATCACTTCTTCTATCTATAAAATAATGTGGAACCATCTAACTCCAAAAAAGTATTTTTTTCTCTCCATTGGAAGCTCCTGCATAACTTCATCTCTATTGATACCATTATGCAGGAAGGAAACATTTCGATGGCTTCTAAATGCCAATTTTGCAAAAACATAGAATCCCATAATCATTTATTTGTATCTTGTGATTTTGCTTGGTCTATTTGGTCTTATTATGAAAATATCTTTAATCTTTTTATTTTAAAACACATGAATATCGTGTATATCACCAGAGTGTGGCATTGGTCCTCTTCAAAGAAAATTAAGGTCAGACAAATCATTCATTCAATTATATTAGGTGTTATCTGGAAAGCTAGGAATGCTGCGAAGATTAAAGGTGTTAACACATCTTTTAAGATAGTTATGGTTCAGTTTAACAATGTTCTCTATAGCCTTGACCATAACAAAATCTTTTTAAGGATTCACTGGACTGGTAATTTCAAAGCTGCTGAGACTTTTGGTTGTTTCAATCATACTTTAAACTCTAAAAATAAACCTTTATACCTTAAGTGGATTCATCCTTCTACTGGCAGACTTAAATTAAACTATGACGCTGCTTGTCTCTACAATGGTGAATCTAGTGGCTCTGTTATCATTAAAGACAATTATGGTAATCTAATTTTAGGTTCTAGTTCTCTCTATGGAAAGCTTAAACCTTTCTTTGCCGAAGCTAGGGATCTCCTTGATGGTTTGCTCATTTGTAAATCTAATAATTGGAATCATGTTGATCTTGAATCTGACGCTCAGATATTTGTTAATCTTCTGGGTCAGGATAAAGGGAACGCTCCCTAGTACCTCGACCCGATTTTTAATTGCATCAGAAATCTAATTCACCCCTCTATGACTTTAAAGTATATTTTCAGAGACCAAAACTAGGATGTTTAATGGCTTACGCACTGGTCTCTGAAATGCAAGATGAAAGTTAGCATTAACATCAATTATATTCATGTTAGTTCAAAAGCCATTCTTATTTTAGAGGGTCTGGACCTTGACTATATTTCTAACTCCTAGTAGAGTTCTACTCTCTTATGAATCATCGATTTGCTTAAAGTTTTCTATTGCAGGTTATCAAGTTAAAATTACTGTATATCGAATCGCAGCACGGTCTACAATCTTGTTTGGAGCTCCTCGTTTATCAAAAGGGCCTCCAAGTTGGATTTCATTCTCTTATTCTTGAGATGAATGACAATCATCGAGCTGTTTGATTTTCCTCGCTTCAAGCTCTCGGAGGTTATTCAAGACTATTCTGATTTGTGCTCGCTAGGTAAGTTTTTGCTCTCCAACATCAAGATTCCAGAGCTACCTACAGCGGATTAAAGTCTTCTACTAGTATACAGAGTTAGTGAAAATTCACTGGCTTTCCTTGGCCATTAATAGGGACGCTTCATCTTTCCTCTGACTCGTTAATCGCTCTTTCGGATAGCAGAGCCTTTGCTGGAGTCTGGATGTTGATTTAGAGTCCTTGAAATCAGTCAAAGCTGAAGCTGAGGCAAGCTGCTAAAGTTCATAAGTTTTCTGGAGTATTCATGGCTAAGAGATTTCATTTTTTGAATGTATTCATTTTCATTTGGCGCCTATCTTATTTTGAGCGCCAACTATAAAACTTTCAGATTTTAATCCAATATTCCATTTATAAAAAATTAATTGCAACTTACGTCTCAAACTATAGTACGAGTTATTTGAAAAATGGATAAATTATCTGTATTGAAAATAAAATTATATGCAATACTATATAAAAAAAGTTGAAGTAACGTGAGTATGAAAATTGTTTGATCTTAGTATCATTAGATAAAAATACATATATTACATGCTTGTGAATAACCTTTGATTTTATTTGTACTGTATTTAAAAAATAATAATTTTAAACAAAAAGAGCATAGTATATTTATGAAAGGTGAAAAGTTATTTAAAATCTAATATATAATATAACTAAATAGTTTTTCTTATAGAATATAGATTTTAATAATAAATCATTCTAAATTAAAATATGATTGTATTCTGAATAAATATTAGTGAATACATTAGCGCGTTATTTGGACTAAATTAAATTAGGTCATATAAAAACTAAACAGACACACTTTATTGCTCATTATTCATTTATCATTATTCTTTTTTAGTTTAAATGTTATCTATTAGAGTATTTTTTTTATATGTCATTGATTTTAGCGCGATATCCACTTTTTTATTTTTCCTTGTTTGGGGGAATTTTTTATCCATTAGCACTCCATTAATTTTGTATGATTATTTTATTTTAACTATATAAAGACATAATATTATCATCTAAAAATATAAATTAGTCATACATGTGTGTTTGTATCAAACTAATCTCCTATGTTCACTTTCGTCTTCCAAAAGTCCTCTATGTTTTAGAAATTTTTGTTATAAGTTCCCCAAACATGTGAGTACTGCGAATATTATATGTGGCAGCCCAAACATCAACATTTTGTCTAACCATTGGTCCCTAAAAAATATGTCCAACAATTCTCTTTGAATTTCTTAGTCATCTTTTAAGTCAACATTCACCTAAACCATTTACCATTTACCATTGACCATTTACCCTTACCTATTTACTTATTTTTATTGAGGTGGACCGGGTTAAAAATTAAAACACAATGACTTAAACCCAACTTACTTACCCAAAACACACCCCATATCTGAATCTAAATCAGACCTAATAATCCATAACTCAAATCAGAAATCCTAAATCGCTCAAACCTAAATACCTAAATCTCTAATTCGAGAAACATAATTCTTCCTCCTAAATCCCCGATTCGAAAACCACATTCAACTCCCTTCTCTTTTATCCATTGTTTTCACTCATTAAAAACCTTCGAACCCTACTCTTGATTCAATATCAACAGCCTCACATGCCTTTCATATTTATCTCATCTCTCATATAATAAGGAATCCATTTTCTCTTGTCACGTCACATAGGCTAAAAATTATTGTTGGTCCCCTATGTATAGCCCGTGGACCATAATAGTCATTAATCTTCACTTTTGTCTCCCACCCATTCTTCATGTTTTAGAAATTTGCACGATTAGTCCTCCGCACATTCTAGAGGACCAAAAGTAACACAAAACTTGAGATTTGGGGACTAAAAGTGACACAAAACTTGGGATTTGCGTGCCACGTGTCATTTTTTATATGGTTCAGATGTGCAGGAGGACTAATCGTGCGAAATTCTAAAACATGAAGGATGGGTGGGAGACAAAAATGAAGATCAATGACTACTTTGATACACGGGCTATACATATGGGACCAACAGTGATTTTTAGTCCATTATATATATATATATATATATATATTCTAATTGGAGTGTTTTAAATCTCACAACTAAGCCTCTGAGCCTATTTAAGGGAAAATAAACTAAGCACCCAAACCTATTTAAGTGAAAATAAACTAAAAATGTCTAGAGTGGAATGACAAGATTAAAGTGTTTGTAAATGTATCAAAAGAGACTATATCTGTTACTTCAGGACCTCCTCCGTTTAGATCAACATTTGGTAACGTAGCCCCTAGACGACGCACACCTCTCCTTGTAAGAGAGAAACCTAGAGATCTTCCACATGCCAAACTACTTTCATTATTCAGCGAGACGTTCACCTCCTATATTGCCTACTACGTTTGGTAGTGAGAGGTAATATCTAGATTTATAGTTAATCTTTTAGTGCAAATTTAATATATATTAATATTAAAAATAATTATTTTTTAAGAGCGTGAGATGAGCTTTTACACCCATTATCTCAGCCATAGAGGTTGAAATTTGAGCTCTCACAGTATGGTACGACCTCTAGTTGATGCCACACCTTTCGGTAGGCTCATCGAGCCCTTCTCGTGCATGCATACACACTCTAACATCATAGAGATTTTTTTGGAGCATTGGCATATGAAAACTAACAGTTTCTATTTCTGCTTTAGTGAGATCACGATCACCCTGGAAGATGTGTACACGATACTATGACTCGCGTTACAAGGTGATGTTGTTACTCTACCTGTTATATACGATAAGTCACTGACTATACATGAGAGCGCTGAACTGCTTGGGATTAATGAAGTGAGCTTTGTCATAGAGGTCTAGAACTGCAAAGGAATATGCGGAATATTCCCATCAAACGTTGGTTTTCGCTAATATTACTTACCGCCAGAACTTCATTACCGCAAACTATTGATTACAACAAAAACTTAATTCTTGCAAAAGTTAGATTTTTCTATAAAATGTACCTTCATCATGTCTTAACAATTCATCCACCAAAGTTTCTTGAAAAAATAAAATAAAAGGAGTCTTAGGAATGTAGTTTAATGTAGACGAAGACTATTAGTTGTTTCAGACCATGAAGTTTGTTACATTAACAATGTCTGATGATACGAGCAATGTTTTGTTTGATCGAATGTTTTGTAGGATGTATTATGATTATGTCCAATTTGAATATCTAAATCTAATTTTGCTTAGCCGCGATGAAGTAAAAAATAAGTACAATCGTGTGAAATCTCAACTACTACAACGTTTGTTCTTCATGTCTTACAAAATAAAGAAAGAAGCAGTTGAAGTGTGGAACTTGAAAATTACATATTTCATTATTGGTTATATGTAGCATATCTAGAGGATAAGACAAGCATTTTCGTTCTTTGATGGTGATTATATATATGACGTATATTTGACGCATTATCCGGATCGGCCTACTTTAAAGTATCAAATATTTGTCATGGAGTTGTTTCCTTCACCATCAAAATATCGACGAGCTCTTTTTCTTCTGATTTTAACTTTGAGCAGTGCAAATTTCCTTCCACATACATAATCGGTTCATGGTTGTGCTTGTTGGAAAAGATACTTAAAGCCCACTTATCATCACCTTTTACCAGATTTCCTACCAAATGAATATGAAAATTAATTTGTTTACAACTGGTAGCCTTACCCTTATGGCCGCACTCTCTAACGTTCGACTTATATATATCAGATTGTTGGCAATGATAATCTACTCTTGGTAGTCTCCTTCTTTTCCCCCGTTCTCTATGTTATCTTAATTGAGAATCCTAATGAATTCTCCATACTTTTGACCCACTCAGTCATCAAATCTAGGGTATACCCGTGGTGAGTCGTAAAATGGTAAGCATAGTAAAAAATGAGTGAAATTTTGCATTGGGTAATCTCCTGTAACACATAGAAATTAAATAAAACAATACAACCAAGATTATAGATTATTTTATGCTATTCTGTCGATGATATGACAAATTGACTACTATACACGCCATTTATCTGAAAAATTAATTAGATTGTAAGCAATATCGTATATTAATTTAATTATTTGATAAAAAAATGTAAACCTAATTATGAAAGAGTGGAATTATTAAAAAGGTCAAGGTTATTTTGTCATTGTATGTACTAAATTTTGACTAATTTTTTTTATATAACTTATAATTTTTATTGAATATATCTTCACATGTTTATATTGATGTATGTTTATATTGATGTGTTTGTCTATTGTGAATATTACTCTAAATAAAATAATCACATATAAATAAGAGACTAATATATAAAATATACACTATGAAGTTAATTGTATAAATACAAAGTTTATTTTGAATACTATGAATGAGTGGAGTCATAAATAAATAATTTATGCAAAAGAGAAATTTTAGGGATTATTTTCTACGAACATAATAAGTCTAATGTTGTGAATTTAATTTCAAATTACAGATACCATATATATATATATGGATGTTTGACTAATTTGTTTTTAACATATTTATTTAATTTAGAATCACGGTTTATTGTTTGAGAGAGAACCAGAGAAAATACATAAACCTAAGATTGATACATGATCAAATTTGATTTATTCATTCATAATCGAATCATCAAAGTAAGATCAGGTTGCAAACTTTTAAAAGATCAAGAACCGGAATCATGAAGATCATCAATTTTAGAAATCAGAAAATCATGGTTTCATCTTATAATTATGTTTCTGGATTACTTAGGATGACTCATTATTCATGGGTGTTAAGTTTATATACATAAATGCAAATATTTTAACAAACGGTATGAGAGATATCTTATGAACATAGATTTATCATTTTTTTAATTATGAATATATAAGATCATATATGATTGGTTTTAGTTTTTTAAAGGATACACATATTGAGATTCAATGTTATTATGATTGTTAGATGTGCGTATCTAGGAATAGAAATGATTGATATGTGAAAGGTATTATGTTTCAAGATACATTTTAATATTTCATGAAAAATATATATTAAGATGATTACGTATTAGACCTTTGGAGGAAGATAACATTATTGTGGGAAAAGTTTTAAGAAATTTATAGAAAGTTATAATAGACAAGGGTTTTGGTTGTTTTCACAATTGTGATTTTTTTTCCAAACTATTATAATTGACATTTTTTACTATTTTCACCGTGACATTAAGATGACAAATCACGACAAAATTGTGAAATTGTTTCCTTCCAAAAAGTTACAGTGGCCGAGCTCTCGACAAATTAAAACCTTTTAATATGTCAAATTAATCCCAAAAATGAGTTTAAATTTAATTCGATTAAGTTTGAATTACACAACAAAAGTATTTTGACCTAAAATGAAATCTAATTGTATAGTATTTTTAAGGATGATTAGTATGTTTTAAATTTTGTCGGATAAATGATTAAAGATTAAATATATCATCCAAAAATTAGCTAAAATAAATATTTTCTTAATTAAGTTAATTGAGAGAATCAACATTAATTTTCTCAAATTCATACTAGTACAAATCAATATGCTTGTCTAAAGGTATCTTATGAATATTGCAAGAATATGTTTTATTATGTTATGTTTAATTGTAATCCTATTGGGATTATATGTAGTAGTGATATTTTGTGTTATGCATTGTTTGTATGTTGTAGTTTTAGTGAATTCATGTCTTTAAAACCCAAAGGCAAGAAGGCTCTAATTTTTATGGGACTAATATAGAGTTATAGAAGGAGGATATATTGGTGTATCTCATGTGTTATAATTATGAATTGGAATTAAGAATCAATCAGCCTAAACCTCTGGCTGAAGAAAGTTCTTCGATGAAGAAGAAAGAATTTGAGGCTTGGGAAGAGTCCAACAGGTTGAATATGAAAATAATGAAGCAAATGATTTCATTAGCATTTTTTGGTAGAGAAATACTTTGGCAATATCTATAAGGAGTAAATTAATATTTTGTTTATTAAGTTATCTTCCATGAATTGTTGTGGAAAATGGACCATTTAGGAACACATCTTAGAAATGTCAAACATTGCTTCTAAGTTAAAAGCACTTAAGAATTGACTCTTAATGAGTTCCACATTTCATTATTATCCCTCTCAATAATTATATATAACTTTAAAACTTCTTATAGCTACCAGCGCAAGAAATAAACTCTTAATGAGCTTATATCTCAAGTAGTACAAGATGAAGAAAAGATGAAGCATGAGTGTCTAAGGTGCCGATGGTAAATGCTCATTTTAAAAGGCTAAGAAAAAATATGAAAGGTTCAAATGTACATGCATCCGATTCTGGAATGAAGAAGAATAAGGATTTTTCGAGTTAATGATATTATTCTGGAAAGAGCTATGATGAAAGTTAAAGGTAATCTCATTTTTCAGGTTTGTTCAGATATCAATTTAGTTTTAGTTTCAATAAATACTTTTTTGGGTTAATAATGGTGTAACCACTAATTTTTGCATTTATTTCCAAGATACGATAAAAATCGAGGCCTGAGTAATCGTTAAATACCTATCTATAAAACTGATGGAAATTCATGTTTGGTTTATAATATTTGTGATATTCGTTTAATACTATCTAGTGTACATTTTTATGTATTTATAAGGTGTATTAAGAATTCGAAAATTGAAAAGTTTGTTACTTTTGGTTTATTAATTCCACTAGATTTTTTAGACTTCAATGTTTGTATTTATTGTATAAAAAGAAAACATACCAAAGTGAAAATATTAGATGCATACAAAGCGAAATGGGTTTTAGACTTGATACCATACAACATCATAAATGGTCAACGATATTTTGTATCGTTTAATGATAATTTTTTGCGTTACAAGTATCTATTTTATTCTTCAAGTATTTTGGAGACCATTGACAATTTCAAAGTCTTCGAGACCGAGGTAATAAATAGCTAAGTGGAGAAATTAATTTCTTCAGATCAGATCGTGATGGTGAATACTACTTAACATGTGAGAGTTCAGGTGACCAACGTTATGGACCGTTTGTGAAGTTTCTAGATGAGTGCAGGATAGTTCCTCAAAATAAGATGGCGGGTTTGCGTATCATGGATGACGTAACTGAGAAATGAAACCTTACATTAAAGGATATGGTAAGAATTATGATTAGTCATTCAACATAACCTATATCAATCTGCGGAGAAGAATTAAACTATGCAACCTACCTTCTTAATAAAGTCACGATGAATGTAACTAATAACACACCATGTGAACTAGGGGGTATGCATAAATATAGTCTAAAGAATTTATATGTTTGCGGATGTCCAGTTGAAGTGAAGCCTTATATGCCGAATGAAAAAAATAGATACCAAATCAGTTAATAGTTGTTTCATTAGATTTCATGATCATAGTAAGAATTTTAAGTTTTATGATCCTTCCAATATGGCCTTTTTGAATCAAAATAAAAAAATTCTTTGAGTATATTGAGTTTAAGATGGAGAATTTAGTCACAAACATTCATTTTGAGAAAGAATTTATAGAGATTCATGAAGGTTCCAACATTGATACTCCGATATCGAATGTTTTGTTATTTAGGCCCACCACAAATTCAGAATTGTTAGAACAAGTATGTACTCAAGATGATACTCAAGATAATATTAATCTTTCACCACTGAAGAAAATCAAACTCTACCCCTTCAAGAAATGCAAGTGCAAAATGAAGAACTTTTTATTTTACAAAAATCTGCTAGAGAAAGTGAGATTATTATATATTACGACTACATAGTAGATTTTTAAGAGCATGATGAATTTTATAATAGAAAACGATCCTTTATATTTTTGTGAAGCTATGAAAAGTTCTGATTCTCAGTTTTACATTAACGCAATGAATGAAGATTTTAAATGAATGCAAGATAATACATTGTGATAACTTGTTTTATTATCTAAAATAAATAATATTATTGGTTGTAAATAGATTTTTAAAAACAAATAAGCTTTTCAAGGACATGTAAGTAACCCGATGATGGAACATTAGAAGGCATTTAAAACAGCTCTATGTTATTTGAAACAAACATAACTTCACAATTTTAAGTAAAAAAAATTGGATAAACTGGAGATGATTTGGTATTCCTACTCAGATTTCGTCGGATGTGAGGATTGTTTTCGTTCATATTTTGGAGTGTGTTTATTTTTAGCTGGAGGTGCAATATAATAAAAGAGTGTAAAATAAACACTAATTGCATCATCCGTATATCTTGAAAATGTGTTGCGTGTTTTGAAAAATCCATCCAAATACTTTGGTTGTGAAATTTTATTACAGGACTGTGAATCATGGAAGGGATAAAAAAGACCCTTTAGATTATATTTTGAAAATAATCAAGAGTTTTAGTGTTCAAACAAGAACTTAAGTTCAAGCCTATAGATATAAAAAAATTATATTAAATAGATATTTCAGAGTCGTCAAATCAATGTAGAGCGCATCAAAACAAATTCAATGTCGGCAGATTCTCTAACTACGTCATTTGTACATAAGGTATTATTAAACACACCATTAATATGGGTGTTGTATATTTACTATATTATTAGTTTTGGAGAGAATTTATATAAATTTCTAAAATATATTGTAGAATGAAGTTCATTAATATAAACACTATATATATAGGTCTACAACTAAGCATGAGCAATTAATAATATATTTGCATGATTATATTCCATATCATTCTTATGTTATACAACATGATAGATCCATGAAATCGGTTGTCACGATATTGTGATTATTGATACGTTTATATGTCATTTTTAATACATTAAATATGATTTTAGTCATATGTCGTTAATGCTCATGTACATGATTTTTAAGTTTAACTATGTCATTGTAGAAATTAAGAATATTCATTTGATAGATTCATCATTTACTAACACATCATGATCCAAGTGGGAGATTATTGGAATTTCTCATATTGAATAGATTATCACATGTTTATATCGATGCATTTTACTATTGCCAATACTATATAAAGTGACGAATTAATAGATAAAATATGTATCATATAGTTAATTATATATATTAGGTTTATGCTGGATAACAGGAATGATTGAATGTTTTTGCCAGTATCTTGTAAAAACAAAATAAGTTCGAGGTTATGGTCCCTTAGAGTGACAACTTAACAAATGTTGGTTTCATTTAGAGTATTTTGAATTTGAATTCAAAATACAAATACTATATATGTGGGTATTTGTATGAAACAGTTTTAAAGGATTCATTTTATTGAGAATCATGATTATTGTTTGGGAGAAAACCAAATAAAATACAAAAAATTAAGATTGATAAAAGAATAGATTTGGTTTACTTCATAATAATATTATTAAGGTAAGAATGAGTTGCAAAATTTTAGAAGATGAAGGATATGAATCATCAAGATGAACAACTTTAGAAATCAAAAAATCATTTTTCATCTTGTCACTATTTTTATATTATTTAGAATGATTTGTTATTCGTGGGTGTTAATTTTATGTATAGAAATGTAATTTTTCTAATATTGTTTATATTTTCATAAAATATTTTGTGTTGGTGACATGTAGGAATCTTAATTGATTTACAATTATGCATTTTCTTTCAAAAAACTTTATAAAATCACTATAGAAATATTGGTATATTTGTATGAAGTCATCGTTTTGGGTATTTTTGGATTTTTGATTCGTATATGTTGGCTACAATTAAATCTTCACATATTTACCAGATTCAATTACAATATTCACCAAATGCCAATGATAGTTTTTGTATTTGTGAAGACTCAGCTAATACAAAATAGATTACCATGCGAAGAAAGTTTATTCGATTAATCCAGAATCAAATCAGGTTGTACCAAGAATTACATGATGTAGCCCAAAAAGTTCAAACAAAAGCCTTGTTTATTTTATTTTATTCAAATATATTATGTATTTAAATAAAATCTAATTATATTATGATTTGATTTGATTTTATTTTAAAATATTTATTTTATTTCCTTGTATTATAATTTAGGGTTTTGAGAAGCTATTATATAAAGCCTCATATGCCTTAAGTTATTTTAAGTTTCTGGAATAATATATTTTTTATCTCTGAAAATTTCAATTATTGTTACACTTAGATTAGGGTTTCATCATGTTACTCTTGAATTAGGGTTTCATCTATCGTTGCTTCTTCTTCTATTTCGCTGCGTCATCAGTTTGGTATGAGAGCCTCAGTTCCTACTATGGGGCAAGCATGTTTCTGAATCTTTATTTCATCTGATTCAAGTTCTAAAAGAGAGAACAACATACGGCCATCAAGATCTCAAAGATCGTTTGGTATGCGGGAGACATACTAGGCGTTTCAATGACGATCATATTGACCGGTTACTGAAGGAGTTTAAATTGGCTACCAATTGTCGAATCAAGGTAAAAATTGCTTATCGAGAGGTTGTCTCAGTCTATGAAGAGGTTTTCAAAACCATTTTTTTCATCAACTGGACATGGGGATGTTGTCTTCAGGCTATGAAAAGGTTTTCGAAACTATTTTTTTCCTTCAACTGGATGGCTTCAATATGATTTCGAATAAGGAAACTCGAGAAGAATTTATCTTATTCTGATAAGGTCAGCAATTATAATTCTCAATGTAACGATTGAATAAAATAAAATAAATAATTTGGGTTCTTGACGGTGATGGTGCTGTGAATTCGAGGACGAATTCTTGTCAACCAGGAGAGGATGATGTGGCCCAAAAAGTCCAAACAAAATCCTTGTTTATTTTATTTTATTCTATTCAAATATCTTATATATTTAAATCAAATCTAATTATATTAAGATTTGATTTGATTTGATTTGACCAATGACAAGCAAAACTTGTCAAATGATCTCCTCAGTGCTCAAAAAAGCATAAAGGTATTGAAGAAGGATAAAGAAGAGTTAGCTGCGAAACTGCTCGCATTAGAGGCGACCAACAAGGAGTTTCAAACCAAATACTCCAACCTGGAGACCTCTTCTTCACAAAACCTCACAGATTTGAAAACCAAGGATGGTATTATCCAAACTTTATCCGATGAGAAGGCCAAGTTGGAGAGCACTATTGAAGAGAAGAATAAAGAGAATGAGGCCTTGGAACAACCAACAAAAACAAGCCGTCGGGCCAAGTATAGAGAAGTATGCCAATGAGGTAGTGGATTCTCTAGAGAAGAGGGATGATGGGATCAAATCCGACATGGTCCTGTTGTTTCATGAGACCTTTCCCAAGAGGATCCTTGGTCCTATGTGGAAATATGTGGACTACAATGACATCCTATTTCATACCTTAGCAGACGGTGACAAGCATAACTACTCTAGTGGAGTTGACTACATCGATGATGATGAAAGAATGGGCGAGAGTTCAAGTGCTGAACTCAAAAGCCCCAAAAAGATGGTGGTGTAGAGAAATCTGAAGGGAACAAACCCTAAGGTTCTATTATGTAATTTTTGTTTTTGAAATATTAAAGTCCTTGAATGGCCAAGGCATTTTTTGTACTATTGATCGGTTTGAGTCCGATCAGGTTTAATTATCAAATTTCCTTTTTGTTTAATATTTTTTTAAATCTTCCATGGCCAATGTTTAAGTAGCCCCTAATATTGCAGAATTGTTGAACAAAAGTATCCAATATCTTCGATCACATGTGTTTAATAATTGTGATCATGTACTAAACATATCCGATCAACCCAAGAAAATTTGAGAGGTGGGGTGTTGAATAAGCAATTTATATCAGAATTGAAACAAAATCACACCAGACTTTTGAAGAAGGCATCATATATTATCAAAAAATTCGGACACCTCATTAAAACCTCCCCGCGCCACCAGGGTAGGAAAGAGTATGCCCCTTAATATTTACACTAATATTTAACAAGTAAATATTTCTAAATATAACCTGAGATACTCAATATTCCATGGATGCTTTAGAGCTCTCCCTCCTTTGTCTTGGAGCCTGTATGTCCATGGCTTGACCTTTTCACATACCATATAAGGGCCTTCCCAGTTTGGAGCTAGCTTACCGAACTGCTTCTCCTTAGTATGTAAAAATACTATTCTTAAAACTTTATCCCATACTTTAAAATCTCTTCTCTTAACTTTAGAAAAAAATCTGCTCATCATCAAGCCTTGGTAGTGTGCTATTCTCATGTGTGCTTTAACTCTTTTTTCTTCAATTAAGTCTAGGTGATTCCTAACTGCTACATCATTAGTCTGCTCGGAATAGTGTTGGAATCTGTGTGATGGTAAAGTAGCCTCTATGGGATTAGTTGCATCCATCTCATATACCAAATCAAAATGAGACTCTTGTGTGGCATCCGAGGAGTAGTTCGGTAGGCCCACAAAACTTCTTGTAAATAACTTGGCCACTTTTCTGCAACTCCGTCCAAATTCTTCTTTAGTCCGGACAAGACGTTCATATTTGCAACCTCAACTTGGCTTTTTGCTTGGGGGTGGAAAGGAGAAGAAAAATAATGTTGAATCCCTCTAGAGGTACAAAAGGCTTTCATGTCTTTATTATCAAACTGTGGCCCATTGTCCATAGTAATCTTCTGAGGAACCTCAAACCTACAACATATATTGGATATGATAGATTTGATAATAACCTTCAAAGTGGTTCCAGCCAAAGGAGCTGCCTCTATCCACTTAGAGAAATAGTCAATGGCGACTATAATAGTTCTACACCCACCGGACACCATATGAAGAGGTCCACCTAAATCTATCCCCCATCTGGCAAAAGGTATTGGTTCAGAAATAGACTCCATAGGCACTGCTGGCACATGAATTTCATTCCCATATTTTTTACAAGGATTACATTTCTTCACCACTTCTTTAGCATCTGCCATTATGGTTGGCCACTAGTATCCAGCTAACAAAACTCTTCGGGTTAGGGACCTATAGACACAATGCGCTGAGCCTTCCCCATCATGTGATTCGAATAATACAACCTGGGATTATTCAAACCCTAAATAGCGCAGGAGAGGCCTGTTGAAAAACTATTGTAAAGAACTTATCTTATTTTCAAGAAACCACGAGCCTTATACTTAATCTTTTTTGCCACAACCTTATCCGAGGAAATATCCCATCAGAAATGTATTGAAGGAGAGTGTATCTCCAATCTTTAGGTTGAATAAGACATATGTTCATATTTTCTTCATCCTCTTTCTTCTGATCTATCTGAATAGATGGACATTATTGTACAAGAATCCATGAGTAAGATTCAGAATAGGTTATAGTTGCCAAGTAATCTGCCAAAGTGTTTTCCGATATGGGAATATGCTCATACCAAATATTTTTAAAGTTGGCTGCTACTTCTTTCAACATGAGCAAGTACTTGACCAACTGTCCTTTTTTTACTTCAGAATACCCTTGAGCATGGTGGATAAGTAATTAAGAATCACTCATTAATCGGACTCTCTTAGCCCCACACAAGAGAGCTAACTTAAGATCGACAATGGCTGCTTCATACTCAGACTCATTGTTGGAATCCCTGAATCCAAAGCATATAGTTTGATACATTTTATCACCATATGGGGAGGTTAAGAAAATTCCAGCTCCACAGTCCATTGAAATTTATTCACCATCAGTTCGAACGACCCATTCATTTTTAAAACCGTTTCTTGAATCCTGCAGCATGAAACTCTACCAAGAAGTCAGCCACTGATTGTACTTTTATTGCTGTTCGCGGGGCAAAGTAAATATCATAATCACCCAACTCTACTAACCACTTGGTCATTCTTCTTGATACATCAGCTTTTTGAAGAACATTTTTCAAAGGGAAAGATGTTTGGACAACAGTAGAATGAGTTTGGAAATAGGGTCTCATTTTTCTTGCTGCAATTACTAAGGCCAATGCCAACTTCTCCAACCTCAAGTATATTCTCTCAGAATATAGTAGAATCTTACTGAGTAGTATATCGGACGAGGATAATTGTCCACTTCCCTTACTAGCACAACACTTATAGTATATTCTGATACAACTAGATATACATGGATTTTTTCTCCCCGAATAGGTTGGAAAATAGTTTTAGGTGAAGACACATGTTTCTTTATTTCAATAAAATCTTGGTCGCACTGTGGGGACCAATTGAAATTTTTAGCATTCCTTAATATTCCAAAAAATGGAGGGCACTTGTCTGATGACCTTGAAATACAACTATTTCATGCAGCCAACCTTCATGTAAGCCTCTGAACTTCTTTAATATTCCGCGGAGGGTCTATTGCTAATAAGCCATTAAGCTAATCCGTATCAGGATGGATTCCATTTTCACTTATTATGTAGCCCAAGAATTTCTCTGATCGGACCCCAAACACACATATCTCAGGGTTTAATTTTAAGTTCATAACTACTAAATAGGAAAAAGTCTCTTGAAGGTCAGATATGTATAAGTCCTCATTCAAGCTCTTAACCATCATATCATCTATGTACACTTCCATATTCATGCCAATTTGATTAGCAAAGGCTTTATTCACCAACCTCTAATAAGTGGCCCCAGCATTCTTCAACCCGAAGGGCATCACTTTGTAACAATGAAGACCCTTGTCTGTGAAAGCATCCCTGAGAAAGCATCCATGAAGGATAACAACTTTTTTCCAGAGGTAGAACCCACTAACTGATCTATCTGGGGCACGAGGTAAAGATTTTTAGGGCATGCCATATTGAGGTCTATGAAATCAATACACATACGCCATTTTCCTTTTTCTTGACTAACACAGGGTTGGCAGTCCACACGGGATACTAGGACTCTTTTATATGACCCATCTTGGTTAATCGGTTAACTTTTTGAACAATCACATCTGTTTTTCCTTGGAAAAATCTCTCCTCTTTTGTACAACTGGTGCTATATTACTCCGGATAGACAGCTTGTGTGAAATAACATCTGCTGGTACCCCGGTAACATCACTGTTGCACCATGCAAACACGTGTTGATTATTCATCAAAAAGGACAAGAACTGATGTTTCAACTCTGGCGCCAACTTGGAACCAATCTTAACATTCTTGCATTGTACGAGGGAGTGAGTTTCAACTTCTTCAATAAGTATTATAACACTAGGAGCCTCCCTGGGATCATCAATCTCACTTTCCGCAGTGGAAGGCTCCAGTAGTTGCTAATCCTTGTTAATCCTGACTCCCCTAGAGTTTTATGGGCAAAAGTTGTTGCATAGCATTCCCTGGCTATCTTTTGACTACTTCGGACAACACCTACTTGTCCCTGAACAGCATAATTCAAGCACTAATAGACTGTAGAGGCTACAACATACATTCTGGAAAGCCAAGACCTCCCAAAAATTGCATTATACGATGTGTGGAAATCCACCACAACGAATAATACTCTTACCATCTTTTTAAAGAGCCCTTTGCCCAACAACACTTCCTCTTCAAACTCCCCAATTACATCTGCAGAACTCCCTGTGAAGCCTACAATGGTTCTGTTCAAACGTTGAATAACTGGTGGATTCCTTATTTTCTTGTAGGAGCTTAAGAATAGGATGTTTGCCAAACTGCCCGTATCAATCAGAATTTGGCGTATATCATTTCCCATATTGAAGCCCCTATGACCTCCGCATCCTCATGAGGTCCTGCAATGCCCCTCAGGTCATCCTCATCAAAAACTATGAATGGCTTGAGGATTGGCACTGATAGGAAGACATTCCAACTTCTAATTGGGTGGCCAAATCCTGGACATGCCTCTTCTTTGATGAAGTGGTAGGCGCAGTCACAGTATATCCTCCAAAAATGGTTAACGATTCGAAGAAGCTGATCAGTCCGGATTTGCTCTGTTATCACCCCCACCCTATTTCAATCTGGATCCGGATCCAGATACTCAGAGTCTACATCAAATCTTTCAAGGATCACCATGGAACCCTCTTGGGCAGATGTCCCAGGATTGTTTGAAAGATTCGTCCGGGGAGCATTATTTTATGCATTATCCGGTCTATTTTCATTTTGTTTTTTTAACATAAGCTCCTAATTTTCCCCTCTCAATAAGGTTTTGGACCTCATGTTTCAACGTTATGCAATCCTGAGTATCATGGCCTATATCATTGTGATATTGGAAAAACAAGTGTTCTGGTTCTCTCTGGGGGACTGCAGTGCTGCCAGTTTTCGGAAGTGCACTTCAATCTTCGTCTTATCATAGATTGTGGCTACATTCTTCCCCAATTCAGAAAACCACTCAGGCTGGACCAAGGACCCCTCTTACTTCTGGTTTGTTGGCTCTGGGTTTGGTTGGAATGATTCTTCTTGGACTTGTTGGACCCTTGTCCGGTCTCCTTTACCCTGTAACCAGATTGGTTAGTGGCTGGATGAGCTGTTATTGTAGACCTCACCTGGCAGTGCACCCTTGTTTTCTTTGTTTCTTCCACATTGATCTGTTTTCCCACTTGGTTCAATAAACCAGCCCAATTCATAGCCTTCTTTCGAGTTACAAAATCAGCTAAATTCCTAGGATTCAAACCTTGCCTAAGGGAAGCAACCGCCACCTGCTCAAAGCAATCTGCTAGCCCATTCTTCATATTCACAAAACGACTTATGTAATCCTTCAGGGACTCATTTGGTTCCTGAGCACAATGGATAATGGTGTCCCCATTACCTTTTAGTTCTTTACTTCCAACAAATTTCTTTCGGAAGGTAACCCCAAAATGTATCAAAATTTCTAATACACCCTTGAGGTAGAATGTTATACCATTTAAGAGCACTCCTTGTAAAAGTTTAGGAGAAATCTCTACACAAAAGCTTGTCATCATCGTCAAAATTCATCCTGAAGTTTTTGAACTGCTCCAGATGATTGTCCGTATCTCGACTCTCATCGTATTTCTCCATCTTGGAGCTATCAAACCTTTTAGGAAGATGTCTGTATAGTATTTTTACGGAAAAAGGTCATTGCCTCAAATTTTTACTGCGACTGAAAACTGTATCTTCATTAGGGGTTGCAAAAATACCTGGTTCGGTCTGAAAGTCAAAGGGATCAATCAACAACGGATCAACATGCTTATGAGATGACCCCTTACCCTGGTGCATTTTGAGTCTACCATGTCTGTCCCTCTTCCTCGAATGCTTTTTAGTTAACCTCATCTTTTTTCTAGATCTCCCTTCATCACTACTCGAAGATATTGATTCTTCAAATTCTGCCTCATTTGAGGAACTGCTGGAGGACTCAGATGTAGAAATCCCAACAGGATTAGATCGGTGCGTCTTTTTTGAGCTGAGGTGAGTCTTCAAAGACTGCTCATCTTCTCAAGGATTGTCAATGTGGTGAAGTACTGACATTCCGGATTTCTCTTTGATACATTTTTCTGCTTGTTTTATTGCTCTCAACGCCTCTATTTCAGCCCTCAACTGGTCTCGCTCCTCGATGGTATACTCCTTATTTTCCCTTGCACTTTCCACCTCTGGGAGTGGAGCGTCCTGCTCATTCGGATCCATCCAAAATTCTTTACTTGATAGTTTTGAATGTAAAATTTAGGCACCGTCTTCTCCTACTTTGGTCGCCAATTTATTGTGATTTATTTCTGGCTGAGGGTAATCTGGTAAAATGTTTTAAAGGTATTTTGGTAATTTTGTGGTGTTTTGTGTTTAGTGTGAAGAGTATAGAGATAATTAAGCTGCCTACTAGTAATAAATTCAGATTACCCTCATTAATGAAATTAGTTGAGGTATTTATACTTAATCACCGATCCATGGGCTTAGGTTGTGTTGTGAAACCGAATCGAGTTTAAGGACCCATTAGTAATATAGTTTTAAGTTGATTAACAACTAGCTTAGTCAATAATTAGTACATTTATCCTGTTCAGATTTTTAGTGTGGTGGTTTAGTCTGAATTGCCCTTCGGATTTAATCATGGCAGAGTGACTGAAATCTCCGAACTCATCAACCTCAATGTTATTGCACCCTTGTAGGCCTCGGATATCAACATGAATATAATCAAGGGTTCTTTTTTTTGTTCAGGTCTTACAAACTTAATTATGCTACTTTACCATACACACATGATTGAAAAAATTCCAAGCCAATAAGTTTATCATTTCTTTTGCAATTCCAACAATCCTTTCTCATTAACATGCCCCAAACTCCTCTGCCATAAGGTTGTACCATTCAACAAGGAATAAAGTCCATTTCGCAATTTTACATTCATTTTAGTCATGAAACCTCTAACAATATTTATGTAACCTTTTATAACTTTGATTAAACAACTTAAAGTTTTTAACATGTTATGGGATATTAGATTTCTTCATAGATCGAGAACATATGTCACATGTATCAGAGTTTTATCACAACCATAAAATATTTGGATATTCACATAGTTATCTTGCAAGCCTTGTTATTTCCAAGTAATAGAATTTCTCAACTGTTCTCTTTAAAAGAGTGAAATCAGTCTATATTGACCCATATGGAAAAAAACATCCCAAATCAAGTATCTACTCCATATAGCCTCAACTTGAAGAATGAACCATCATCTCTGTAGAATCACATCAAAGCCAAAGAAATATCTTATAATCTGATCGATAATAACCTTTCTTTGTCAGCCTTTGGGGATATCCATGTCCAAAGTAACCCAAGTTCTTGCAATATTAACATCTTATCTTAGACTTATCAAATTTTTTTGATGAATTTAAAATATAATTACCTCTGAATTTGCTATTATCTCTTCTCTATAATTTCCCTCTAAGTTTTACAGCTTCATGATTACTTTACGAAGTCCCGAACTTCTTATAATGCATAAGTGTCAACGTTTTATCCCTACCGAAGGTTCTAACTTATCCACTGACAATGGTCCTTTGTTATATCGGATGGTATCCCTCAATTGTCAATATAAAGATGGAAATGAGATTAGTAAGATCACTGCATAATCTTCATCATTGATCGTTTTACTAATATTTCTTAAATCGAGCATTTATTTTGGAGAAGTCATAGAAGTTCTCATCAAAATTATAGTCTTTTTACATCTTAAAACCAAAAAACATTTCCCTTAAATAGATTCAATGGGTAAGGTCTTTTGGCATGTACATACTCTTTAGTTTAGTCCAGACTCCAAGCTGCTAAATTTTATTCTGAGACCTACCTCAACATATTCTCACTTAGAGATTGAATAACCGTGCTATATAGAGTTTCAAGCATTTTTTGCATCTCTATCTGGGAAAATTTTAAATCTAATTTAGTCTCCCCTACAACAACTAGAGCCATCTTCTGTTGAACAAATACCACTCTCATATTGTGACACGATATTCCAAAATCTTATTTTTTGGTTAACCTCTCAATCCAAACTGCATCAGTCCTATTTTTATGACCAGATCCTAGTTGATCAATCCATAATCAGATCAGATTATCCAAAGAATTACATATACATACACTCAATGATCCTACTGATGACATTAACGAACCTAAAATACTATAGTAAAATAAATTACAACACAAAATATTTATAGAGGTTCACCAAATTCTACATACATCCACCCTAAGCCATAACAATGTGATCCATTCATGTTCAAATAGATAAAATAGTATATAAGATTAATTTCACGAGAATCAGTGTTTACATAAAGTCTAAATTTCAGATATCACACAATAGTCTTCCATGATATCTCTATCTTCTTGAAATGAGAAATCTGACATATATTCTCTCTCTTAATCTTTTTTGAACACTCACCAAAGTCTGATCACTTCTTTGAAGTTCCAAAGAGAATATCTATAATTCTTGGTAACAATATCTCTCTCCAAAATAAAATGAACATACTCCTAACAAAAATAATAATTTCTATTGCAAAAATAAGTAACTAGTTATGTTTCTCACAAAAGATAGATTTAACCACCGTAATTGAAACCTTATACCACCTTTCACACCCGAACAACCTAATTCCATGTTGATGGTCTCTTGGGATATGTAGAATTTTCCTCATTTAATGTCTTTTAGACCAGATGAGCCATTGCCTCGTTCGATAGGCTTGCTCAACTTTACCAATATTTTCCTAGTTGATTCAACCAATTCATTAGCCAATGACCTCATGGTCGATGGTTTTCCTCGGTTTGACCAATAGATTCTTAGCCGATGCAGCCGACGCTTCATATGATTGAGATATGGTTGATGAGTTGGTCGGCTTGACCAAAACCTTCATGGTATACACATTCAATGCCTTGCCAATGCAACTGGTCTAAATAAGGATATGAATCCAGATAGTGATAAAATGATAAGAATATTTATGTAATTAATTTATAGAGGCATTTTACTTTATATTGAGAGTCAGTATACCAATATATCCTCAATTGGGGGTATATTAGTTTTTACGTCACGAATGAGACCAAGTTTTCATCTCAAAGCTATCATTCAATGCTCTACATCTTGAATAAAAAAGAGAGTGAAAAAATTGAATAGATTAACATCAATATTTTAACTAAAGAAAGAAGAGGTAAATCGATGTAAGACGTTAATAGGTGCGTCAAAGGTGAGTAGAAAAACCTTAAAATAACGCATAATGAAGTGAGTACGAGAGATTTAAGGGATTAAGTGCAAGATCGAGATTCGAAACCCTGGTTTGTTAGATTTATTTCTAAAAATCAGTGTCGTGACTCAAATGTTTTGAAAACACCAAAAAAACAAGGTAATATTCAACAAAAAAGTAAAGAACAGTTAAGAAAATAATAACATATATAAATCAAATAAATTGTGTAATCAGTCTTTATTTACTTAGATGTGTTTTTGTCTAATTTTATAATTTGTTAGAATCTTGGAATCTAGTGAAGAATTAAGATGATGATTAATATGATGAAAGATTGTATTCTCCATTCGCTTCCTCAATCGATTTCAACGATTAACATAAAATGAGGTAATACATAATAAAAATGGTTTACAATTTCGTTTCTGTTAACGAGGTTGGTCATCAATTACAAATTTCGTAGTCATGAAGATTTATTCTTATTTATTCTTGGTTTTAGATCTATATTGATTGAATTATTTTTGGTTGAATATATTTCGATACATCCGAGTTTTAATTTTATTATGCATAATCTGATAAGTAGTGCTTATATATTCATAACTTTTAAAATTATATTGTACGAACATCATGTGTAGTTGTATTGTGTGTTGTTATAATATAATGACGCAAGTGTTGTGATGTGTGTCTGTGATTTTTCAATTTTACATTTCATGTAAATGAATCATGAAGTGTATGTGCAAAGATTGCAATGTTTGTGTGTTAGTTTAATATATCAAATTATTTTATGATTCATAAATGTGTGTTATAAGATTCATTATGTGTATCCATACTGTTAGCTTTGCGGTGAGAGCATTTAAAGTAAATGTTTACGACTAAAGGCGTTTATAACTCATGTTAGTATGAACAATAATTTCATTTCAAGCCCCCAAGGGGTAGCCGAGTTGGTTGAGTAAGGCATTCTTATGACCAAAAGGTCACGAGTTCGAGTCCCTCTACATACGCTTTCTCGGCTGAGCCTGTCACCTTGTGTGGTTTACCTTCTGGCGTTGGTTTGCAGGCTATCGCGTCAGACTGAGGGTTTACCTTGTGCGCACTCATTGCACTCTGAGTAGCGGCTGCGGGTTCCCTCCAAAAGAAAAAAAAATATTTCATTTCATGCAAACACCTAGTTGTGTTATGTACAATAACATTTGTCGTGAATCCACATTATTATTATTATACGATAAATATACTTTTTATAATTTAGTAGTATAAAATATAGAGAAAAGTACCAGTAAATACCCACACAACTATCTAATTACCCACTATCCGTTTTTTGGATAGTGTCACTTGGTACCTCGAATTGAAATTTGGACAAAAATACTCCCGACTATACATAGCCGTTGGTACCTTCACCAGTACTGAACTGAGAGTTGTTTGAAAAACATACCCGATAGTTGTTTGAAAAAATAACCTGAGAGTTATTTGAAAAACTAACCTGAGAGTTGTTTACAACTCTCTCTATTTCTTGAGAGTTGTGTGCAACTCTCGCGATTTCCTGAGAGTTGTTTGCAACTCTCTCTATATCCTGAGAGTTGTGTGCAACTCTCTCGATTTCTTGTGAGTTGCAAAACTCTCTCTATATCCTGAGAGTTGTTTGCAACTCTCTCGATTTCTTGAAAGTTGTTACTGGTGAAATTTTATTTTAAAAACAAATTCAAAAAATATGATCAATGGGTAGCGATGATGCTTTCGTATATTTTTTTCTGAGCTACGGTTTGAAAGATATGGATCTTTTAAAAAATAAAATAAAAAGAGAAAGTAAGAAAGAAAATTTTTGGTTACGTGATTGTTGATGAAGAGTGAGGGTAGTTAGGGTATTAAAATAATTTTAGGTATTAAGTGGTAATTAGATAGTTGAGATGGGTATTAAAAAGTAATAGAACAAAACCTAGACATTAGTTGACAATAGAATAGTTGAGTAGGTACTTTAGATACAATTTTCCTAAAATATAATTAGCGTTATGTTGTTGTGTTATTGTGAGTGATTACTAATCTTGTTTATTTGCGATGATCTTGTGTGTATATACGATGTAATAAGTATATGTTTTGACTAATGAAAATATGTTGAAAATAACATTGTAAATGAGATAGTTGTGCTCATAAACCATTGGAGTGTAAAATCTTACGTTGTAGTAATCTTTGGGTTTGCATCTTAGGTAGTAATCTCATAAACCACTTTCTAGTGGTTATTTTACTTTATAGATCAATAACAATTTCAAGGTCTGAACAACTTGTAATAACATTACAAGTTCGCCAAGGGTTGTTCATTATTACGAAATTTCCATATAGTATAATAATGGTGCAATTTTGTTTTATGTATAATTAATAATATTTAATTACTGAATAAACATGGATATATTAGTTTGTTTATCTATTTCTTCTATGTTTTTTTTTTCAACCTATTTCTGGCTTAACTTTTGGTTTTTTCCTTCATATATTTTCTTTGTCAAATGTCATGCCATCTTATGATATTCCTTCAAACGTTCATGTTTATATCATGTATAATCATTTTCTTTACATGTTATTAAAATCTATAAAATTCGTAAAGTAATAAATATGAATTTTCTTGATAGTTTCTTATACCATAATTGAAAAAATTAAAGTTATACTTATTGATGTTGTCGATTTATTTGGTAGTTGAAGATTCACATGCAATTGTTTTCCTCAGTGGTAAATTCTCATTTCCAAAATAGTACAGCACGTTGAAGAGCTCGTCTAAAAATAAATAGACTATAAACCCATTGTTAGTTGAAGACTCCAGTCAATAATCATTCTCATTTCAGTCTAAGATGTTTTCATTGAAGACTCCATTCAAGGAGTGAAGTAATTTTCGTAATTCATTCAAAATTGAAAATTCTTTAGAGCAATGCATTTTATCGAAATGATCGAGGTACAAATTTCCTTGATTAGTAATTTTTTCGTAATTCATTCATGGACTGTGACTTCTTAGAATCCGATTATTTTTTTGACCATCAATCTCGTGCTCAGGGGGAGAAAGTAAGTGAATCACTCGACTAATTGTTATATGAAAGTTACTTTGAGAATGTGCCGACAGAGTCGGTAGATGGCGCCACCGAACACGCCTCTTCCAACATAAAGGAGACTGACGAGGCAGTTCTTACCACCATGATTCTCCCGAAGACAATGTCCAACAAGAAATAAATGCCATGGATACTACCAGTGAATCAGCCGAAGAAAATGTCCATCAAGACGTAAACAATTTACAATGTCATAATTCACAAAATTCTACTGATCATGACATTTCAGGAAGTTCATTTGTTGAAACTCAAACTCCGGTTCTTCCCCCAAGAAAAAATAGAGGGGTTCCTCATGACCAGTATTCACCGGAACACGTTCCTCGTGCTTCTACATATTCGGTAAAAACGGACAGGAAATGAATGACGAAGATACAAAGGCGTTTTCAGCTACTATTCTCTTTGAATAAATCCCTAAAACAGCTCAAGAAGCTAAGAAGATGACTGAATGACATGAGGCAATGAATATCAAAATGGAAGCTCTAAAAAGGAATGGTACATGGGAGAATTGTGTGTTACCACAAGGGAACAAAGCAGTCGGTTGTAGATGGGTGTTTAATATAAAATATACATTGAGCGACACAAGGCAAGATTGGTTGCCAAAGGATATACACAAACATATGGTATAGACTACTCTTAAACGTTCTCTCTGTTTGCAAAGATTGACACTATCAGAGTTTTACTTTCAATAAATGCGAATAAAGATTAGCCTCTTCATCAATTTGATGTAAAGAATGCTTTCTTACATGGAGACTTGGAAGAAGAGGTATATATGGAACCCCCACCAGGGTTCTCTGATGGTTTTCAAGAAAATGAGGTATGTAAACTGAAAAAGGCATTATATAGGCTCAAACAATCTCCTCGTGCTTAGTTTGGGAGATACACAATGGCAATGAAGCAGTATAGCTACAAACAGAGTAATGGGGATCATACATTGTTTTACAAAAAGAGAGGAGAATTAGTCATTTGTCTTATAATATATGTCGACGATATGATTATAACGGAAATGACGAAGAAAAAAGTAGCTCTCTTAGGAAAAACTTCTTCAAGGAGTTTGAAATGAAAGACCTTGGGGGATTGAAGTATTTCCTAGGAATCGAGGTTCTTAGGTCAAGAGAAGGGATTTATATCTCCCAACGGAAATATATATTGGATTTATTAGCTGAAGTTGGCATGGTGGATTGCAAACCAAATGACACTCCTATGGTTGTGAATCACAAACTAAAGATAATTGAAAGGGCCAGACCAGCGAGTAAAGAAAGGTATCAAAGGTTGGTGGGAAAATTGATTTACCTGGCTTACACTCGACCCGATATTGCATACGCGGTGGGAGTAGTTAGACAGTTCATGCATCATCTTCAGGAACACCATATGAAGGCAGTAATGAGGATTATTCGTTATCTCAAAGGCACATTAGGAAGAGGCATAATTTTTAAGAAAAATGGACACCTTGATGTTGAAGTATTCACATATGCTGATTGGGGAGGGAATCCTAACGACAAGCGATCAACTGTTGGCTACTTTACTCTTCTTGGAGGTAACTTGGTGACTTGGAGGAGTAAGAAACAGAAAGTAGTATCACTGTCAAGTGCTGAATCAGAATTTAGAGGAATCATTAAGGGGATTACCGAGATACTTTGGTTAAAGAAGATAATGAAAGAAATCGGATCCCCCCTGAAGTGTCCAACTCAGTTAATGTGCGATAATAAAGTTGCGATTAAGATTTCAGAGAACCCGGTACAGCACGATAGAACAAAGCACGTTGGAATAGATAGGTACTTCATAAAAAAAAGATTGAAGATGGGACAGTCGAACTTCCGTTTGTTAGATCCGAAGACCAACTGGCAGACATCCTGACGAAAGCGGTTGCTGCAAGAACATTCGAATCAGTTTTATCCAAGTTGGGTATTGGTGATCCCACTACACAACTTGAGGGGGAGTGTTAGAATATTCAGTGTATTAATGTTAGAATATTCAGTGTATTAAGTTTCCTTGTATAGGCCTCTAAGTTCTTTATATATTGAGAGCCTTACTTGGGTTTGCATTATAAAAAAAGAGTTCAATACAAAAAGGAACACTTTCTTATAAAACACAAAACCCTAGCCGCTTCCTGGGAATGTACAATTCCATGTTCTGTCCCTAATCATTCTGCATCTTGTTTGAATTTTTCTCTTAACACTAAGCATGCCATATTCATCCTATATGTAAGCCCATCTTTAACTAACATCGCAATATAAATAATATTACGTTTAATGTTTCATACATACGTTATATTGTTAATCACTCTCTCAAGTCCTATAGAAAACTTGAGTCCACCAGTTCCAATCCTTTTGGAATTGTAGGATTCTTCATTCCTGATGATAAGCATTACACCATCGAGCATTTGCAGATCTTCAAACCAATACTTATTGGAAGTCATATGATATGACGCACCAAATTATCTTATACATGCAAGAATAAGAAGTCATTAACCCATCAGTTTACTTACAACCATTAGACAATATTGCAACATCTCTTGCTTCAGTCTTCTGATAGTTAATTTTATTTTTCTTCTCTGGGCGGTTCTAGCTGATATGTCATTTATTCTTGCAAGTCAATTATATTAATTTTGAACCCGTACTAACCCCTTTGGACTTTGACCTTATGTTTCCTCTCATGTGACTTAAATCTCTATTCCCTGATTGATCGCTCACAATCAGTCTGTGCCCTTTGGAATCACCGACTAAAACATTATTATTTTAAAGATATTTTGAGTTTAAAGAGTTTTTGAATTTGTCCATCATAAGAGAGTATTTCTCGTAGAGCATAGTATCTACGAAATATTCATACTTATTCAATAGAGAATTTAGAAGGATAATTTGTTGGTATTATTCTTCCACTTTCACGCCAACTGCATTCAAGTCGAGTACAACTCGGTTGTAATCAAATATGTTCCTTTGGATCTTTGTGTTACTATCCATTGACACCGTGTAAATCTATTGCTTTAGATATAAATTTTTGCTAATGACTTCTTCATGGAAGTTATCTCCAACATATTCCATATACTTAGCATCGTAGGCTCTTCATCTACCTCTCGTAGCAATTCTTCTCCCAATCCCAGTATAAGTGGACTATGAGATTTATATAGTACCATGGTATTAACCTGTGTATATTTATTATCGAGAGCAACAATCATTATCGTTTGTACTACACAATCATTAACCATAATTCTCTAGAGAACAAAATAATTAGATCATTCATATTTTCTAGGCTAAGCTTCACAAAACTGATCTTTCATGGCATTTGGCTTCTATGCGGGATATACTTTACTAATATTTAGATATGTGAATGACCTATTTCTTCTATTATTACTTCATACTAATAGTACTACTTAATGATTAAATCGCCATTTGTTCGGCTAAAACATAAACCGATGTACGATTAAATGGACCTACAAAAGAATGATCTAATTACCATTTCAAGATGAGAAAGAAATAAAAGAAAGCGTAAGAAACGAAGCACCCAAGAAAAGATTTAACGTGGTTCAGATTGTAAAGAAATCCTACATCCACGGGTGACATGCATTTTTTTAATATATAATTAGGTTACAAAAAGAGTCTCAAGCAAAAAATACTTGGTCACTTTTTATACAAAATATGATGTAATTCAAAGAACCATATCTTCAATGTTTATCTTTCACCTTACCTATAGCAATTTCACTTACTTATGAAACATGATGTTCACAAAACTATCACGTCATTGTTATTGTCACATCACATATATTATAGTAATATATTATTTTATTTATAGGTTTAGGGAAAACCTTAATTCTTCACCAGACCCTTCAGATTAAATCACATTAATCAACGACTCAAATAATTCATACTCCATTAATATAGAAAACCTTATAAATAACAAATATTAATTAATATAGAATATCCAACTAATATAACGAATATAATTAATATAGAAAGACAAAAATAGAAGACCCAATTAATATAGGAGATCTAGCAAATAGAAGACTCATATTTGGTCCAATTGTGGTGCTATAGTTCATCTTGTTCCTATACATTCATATACATGCCTATAAATGTTTATACATATTTATGCATGTATTTGACTATCTTGTTTTTGCTCACCTCATACATATACATACTTATAAATGTCTATATATTTATATGCCCATATAGTCATTCAGTATTACTTATGTTGACGAGTTACTTCTAGTTTATACCTAACATCCTCAATGTTAGCGAACAACCCCTTCTATAGAAAGATATCCTTAATTTTAATTCTCTAAATATTAAGCTCATTATCTCTAATTAAATTATCTAAGATAAACTTCAGTAAACTTATCTTCATATATCTTCATCTTTCTTTTTTTGGTGGTGATCATCAACGATAAATTTATTTTCAGATTCATGTATAGATCTTCATGCTTACCGCACCACACTATAAAAAATATATTTTTGATAATATTTTAGTGACCACTACATTTTATTGTAATATATATTATGAAGTGACAAAATAAACAAATTGTCATGACATGTATCATCAACTTGTTGTGACAAAAAAAATTGTAAAAACAATTATATTTATTGTGATAAAGTTATAATTCGTCACAAAAATATGGAAGATAGTTTTTGTGATGAAATGTTTATTTTTATACTAATTTATCGTGACAAAATTTAAAATGCATTTAACAGTTTAATGCGTAAAAAATATTAAAATTATTTGCGACGAAATTTTTTTTTTTATAATCAAAACCCAATTTTGATTAAAATTAATAGCTCAATTTGTAGTTAGAATAAATAGGCTAAGTAAGAAGCTTCATTTACATTAAACAAATTAAGTAAAAACAAGCACCAAAATTGAATCCGAAGGTGACCTGCCAAGTTTTAAAGACAACACAAACGGACTATGATGCGAGTTTGATGTGCAAAAGGAGAGACAATGCAACAATTGAGCTAATCAAACAACAATCGAGAGAAAGAGAAAGAGAAGATAAAATTCAACATCGAGGGAGATAAATCTTCATTAACATAAAAAAAAACTTGCAAGATCTGGGAGAATAAAGAGGATGTGCCTAGCAGGTACTTGAAAAAATGCAAGAACAAAGCTGGACTTCAAGTTAGAGACATTCATTTAAAGATTTAAAACATGGAGATATTTTGAATCCAATGGAAATTTTCTTGATGTGACCATACAGGAACAGAGGTTCATCCGGGTTTAACACTAATCATGTTGCTTTAGATCATCATTTGCTAGACATACTAAATTGTTTTAGTGAGAAACGAAACACCTGCATAACATTAATGAAACAAATCTAGCTGCATGCTTATTAGAGAGTTCTACAGCTGCTATATATTCTTAGAGGAAGAATCGATTAGTATAATAGAATAAGGAATTGTTTCTAATGTAACCAAGGACTATACTTTCGAGGAAAGTAATAGCTTTCATATGGTTGGGAGCATTGCGAGAATTGAATCCGATTTTAATTTTGAATTTTTATGTCCACTTAGCTAGCCAATCGATAACTTTGTTTTGGACTCGAATTATGTGATTGATTACCTTTGAAGATGTAATAAGCTCTCTGTAACCCTTAAGGATAAGATAGAGTGACCAATGATACTCACCTATTGAGAGAAGATTGACAATGATATGTGAATCAAACTCAATGTCTACATTGAAAAATTTACTTTTTTGCACGTTTAGAGGCCATCAAGGAGAGCATGAGATTCTTCCATTATTGGAGATAGATTCTCATAAACGTTTCCAACGCCAGTGACGATATGACCATTAAAGTCTCTAATGAGGATGCCTCCACTAGCTTCTCCATTCGTGAGGGAGGAACCATCAGTGTTGAGCTTGTCTCTGTTACATGAAGGAAGAATCCATGTATGATATGAAGACTTCTGATTGGTTTTAATGTGATTAAATAAATCTAGATCAATAACAACACTAATAATGTTAGACGAGTTCCTTTCTTGAGGAGGGAAGCTTGATCTAAACAAGAGAGAATCTGTTTGATATAGCTGATGGTTGATGTAGAAGAGTTAGTTAGACCTTTGATTTTAGATTTGTTTCTGGCCTGCTAAATAACCTAACTGATGATTGGAGGCTAAATAAATTTTATATGGACTTCTTACTAGAATTCCAGAACCAACATTTGAGGATATAAGGAATAGACATATATCTGCTGATGTTAATCTTAAGAATGTTAGAGAAGTAAGACCAAATAGCCCAAGAGTAGTTATGTTTCACAAATAAGTGCTTGACAGATTCAATGTTGTCATAAAATTGGCATTTGGATGCCATGATTGTATGTCTCTTCTGCAAGATGGTGACTATAGATAGATAGTTCTTGACTAATCTTCATGTGAGGAAAGATAAATTTCTGGGGGTGATAGGATTCCACAACTTTCATAGATGTTAGATTTATTATGATAATTTCAGATCAGGTTCCAAGTGTCTTTAGTATTTTAGTTACCATCTTTAGAGGCTAGTCACCTCAGATTGTCTGTTTGCTGATCATTTAAAGTAATCTTGTCTATAGCTTCCAAGTCTTTAGGAGATAGAATTCTAGATAGCTTGTCTTTATCCCACCTGTTATTTTCCCAGAATTTAGAGACTTCGTTGTCTCATATACCAGTTGTTATCCTAGTTATCATCTGGCTTAATAAGAGGGGATTGTCTAAACCAATTATCCAACCAAAAATAAATATTCCCACAACCTACTTTCCATTTTATATAAGGGTCTGTTGTATTTTTAATAGCAGCAATTGTTTTCCAGACTTGAGATCCAGTTTTAGTTGAGAAGTTAGGCTGCAAAGGATGAATATTATTACAGCATATACTATGAACATGTCTAGCCCAAAGACATATTTATTTCGTGAATCTGATCCAACTCTTGCATAAGAAGGTATCATGAATGTCTTTAAGGTTTGTGACATTCAATCCACCTTTATTGAATGGCTTCCAAACCTTTGACTAGCTAGACCAGTGGATTTTTGAAGAATCTTGACTAATACCCCAAATGACCTTATTTAATATTTTATAAATTGTGTTAATGATGACCTAGGAATAAAACATCATTAAAGCCAATAAGAAAGAATAACTTGAAGAACATAAGTAATTTGTGTAAGTCTTACACCATATGATAAATTTTTCCCATCCCAATAAAATATTTTATGGCTGATTTAATTAAGCAAAGGCTCAAAATTTGTAGCTTTGTGTTTGTTGCTGAAAGTAATCGCGATATAAGAAGTAGGGAGAGGGCTTGAAGTAAAACCAGTCATACTCGAGAAAGTAAAAATTGTTATTGAAAGAGAATTGTTGGAGGAGATCATCTTTGTCTTTTCTTTGTTAATAGTTTGGCCTGAGAGATCCTAATAGTCATACAAAAAGTTACCAAGAGTAGATATGATATAAGAGAGACTGTTAGTGGAAATAAGGATGTTATCGACAAAAGCTAAACAGAGAATTGTGACGGAGCTCCTGGTAGTATATTTCAAAGTCTTATTTTGATAAAAAAAAAAGGTTTTTGAGGCCTCTTAGAATAACCTCCTCAATTATAGTGAAAAGACTCAGGAACAGAAAATCCCATTATCTTAAACCTTTCTTAGTTTTAAAGTAACCAATAGCCTATCAATTCATGATGACCGAAACGTGGATGTTTCTAATCATACTCTCTATCAGATAAACAAATTTAGAACCAAAACCAAAAGAGAACAAAACTTTACTAATGAAGTTGTGGGACCTTTTATAAAAGGCTTTAGTCATGCCTATTTTGATAAGAATGTTCCCAGCTTTCACCTTTCTATTTAGATCATAGATCATCTCTTTAGCAATAAGAATATTGTATTAGATGGACTTATCTGAAACATATGCTCCCTAAACCTCTGAAATTATTTTAGAAAGGAGAATAGAGATTCTACTGTTGATAAATTTGGATATAACTTTGTTTGTAAAAGCACATAGACTAATTGGTCTGTATAATTCCAGCTTGTAGGTTTGCAAGACTTTGGGATGAGACAAATTCCAGTACAAAGGATGTTTTTTGGAATGTTATGGCCATGGAAGAAGAAGGTAACAACAACACAAAATTCCTTTTTTATGATCTTCCAACATGTAATGTAAAAACAACAATTTAAACCATCCATGCCTTCCATCCTCTTCATTAACTAGCATAAGGATGTCATTGAACATAGGGTTGTTGATAAAGTTGTTATTGAACATAGAGCTCTCGAGACAAACTTTAGTGCATCATATATGTTCATTAGAAGAAGAAATTGAATTAAATTCAGCAATTACAAGCCATTCTTTAACAGGACTAGATAGTAGTTAAATATAAGACTTTGTTTAGATATTTGGAGTGATAGTATAGTACAGTAGCTAAGGGTGATTGATGACAATGTTGAAGAAAAAATCCTCTGTCCAAAATAGCCAAATCTTGCCGCTGGAATTAGAGCAGTAGTTGTTAAAGCTAAGTTTGACAACAATAGATGGATGAAGTTAGCTTTAATGAAAGACTCAAGTATAGCTAAGATATTTAGTTTCTCTTTGGCGATGATAGACTTGAGCCTTCTCATGGAGGCCTTGTTTCTAATTTTATGAATATTCCAACAAATGAACTTAATCATGGTTAGTATTAAAGTTTGGGGAGTGGCTGGCCCCAAATAGGGACTTGATGACAATATTTCCTCTTTTTTTATACTATTGGCTTCCTTTAATCTTTTGTTCAGGAAAACTTGAAATTTCTTGTCCACTTATTTATTTTGGAGTATGAGAGTAGGAGGAAGACTGCCTATGTTGTCTTGCTTTGGAGTATGAAAGTTTGTTTCAAAGTTGGTAGAATGAGAGTATTCTTCTTCTAAATTCTTAATAACATCAGTAATATCTTCATTCAAGGGGGATTTATTTTCTGAAATTGTAGGGGAGTAATTTTTAGTGTTGTAAGCATCATCTTTAATGATCTTCTTCCTTGAATTTCTATTAAGCCTGGGTTTAACTATGATGGACTTTAGCTTGGTATGCTGATCTTTCCTTTTTTCAATGCAGGGTGGGATTCTTCAACTTGAGCAGGTATGCTTTCTTTTTTTTATTGTTTTTCTAAATTAAATTTTTAACTGGTGCTATCCTCATTCGCTACCAACTTCTATATTCCGAACATAATTTTCGTGACATTATGTCATTCATCGAGACAAAGCAAAGGAAACCTTCATTAAGCTTGCTGCTTGGGATGAAAAGGAATGGAATAACGTTTTCCATGCATACTTCAAACCCATCAACTTTCTCAAAAGTCACCTATTACCGATCAAACTTGGAGTTTTTCCTCCAGAAAACTTGATGGAGCCACCCAATCCTCGACAAGTTGTCAGAACGTTGGTTCATCCCGACTGCAAATTATTCTTGCCAATTCGCATTAGATTAGACAATTATCTTCCCCAAAAGAAGAAGGCAAAAAAGAATAAAAAAACAACTAGTACATCTGGTGCTAGCCCTTCAACAGATCCGAATCCAAAAGGTTCGAAGCAAAAAACGAAAGAAAACACACTTTCCAAAATTAAAGAAGGAATAGAAGAGGAACCTTCTCCAAAAAATAAGAAGGCTGTTACGCCTTCGAAAAAGAAAATAACCACTAAAACTAGCCCTCCAATAAGAAAGGGAAAAAGAAAACAGTGGAGATTGTCGAAGAGATATTATCCGATGGCAACAAATTTATAGTTACAGGGAATCAACAAAGTTATCAAAAAGAAAATGAAGGTAATGTTGAAGATGCTACCAACCAGTAAAACAAAATTTTTGCTGTAGAAGATAACCAAAGTGATGATCACTTCGATCCTGACAGCTTCATTAACTTCGACGAATTGCAAGAGCTTTCCGGGGAAGAAGATCCCATCATTTGAAGAGATTCAAACTCATCTGCATAATCTTTGTAGGATATCTGCACCTACTACCTCAGAAGCCACATATCTTGAGGTTATTGTTCCTACAATATCCTTAGATCTTATTCCTCGACCTAGCCCAGTTGTCTTTCCTCCCGAGAAGCCTTCTAAAGAAGTTTTAGCTGCTCTTCAACCTTTTTTCTGATCTTGACATTGCAGCGAAAAAGCTTACTCAAGAAATCAAGGCCTCTCAAAGTCAACTGAAATGTATGGCTAAAGAGATGGTTCACGATAAAGGTGCTGCTGAAGCTGAGAAAAAGATAAGGGATATCTTTGGTGATCTTGTAAAAGATCAGTTTCATGAATTCCAAATGCGAAGATCTGAATTTCTCAGAGGACTTCTGTATGTCAAAAAGTATCTCCGAGAAAAGCATCGAATCGAGAAAGACTATCTCAACACTTCACCCCATGAAGAAATAAATCAACTCAAGACTAAACATCTTGAAGAATTAGCTGGTGAGAAGAAGAAACTTGATGACCTTCAAACTTCTCTTGTCAAAAGTCAAGTAGAAAAGAAAACTTAACCAATGAGACGACCACCCTCAAAACTCAATTTGATAAAGAAAAGAAACTTTTTGTCACTGCTTCTGAAGATGAGTGTACAAAAGATATGTTGGAAGCTATCAATAATGGCAAAGAACAAAAAGTCATCACAGTCCTTCGAGAAATTCATGCCACGTATCCTAAGATGGATCTTTGCAAAATTTGGAGTGAAATTCCCGTCGATCGGCGCCCTAACGAAGCTTTCGATCCTATTCCAAGTTCATCATCCGAAGAGAGCTCTAAAGAAGAGTAATTTTATTATATTTTGTTTTTTCTTGTAACTGTCATATCATCACTATAATTTTTGTTCCCATCAAATTAATTTGAATGACAAAGGTCTTTGTTTATGCTTCATTTTTCATTTTAAGTTATGTTCACAATCGATTATTATTTAGAATAGTTATTCGATATAAAAACATAATATAATAATTTTAACAATCATGACAATACGGAACACCTCGAAATTGTTAGTGAGTTTAATGAACGTAGCACTTCAAACATCGTAGAATGTTTAATGAGCGTAACATTTTGAATATTATAGAGTGTTTAATGAGCGTAACATTTCGAATATCATAGAGTGTTTAATGAGCGTAACACTTCGAACATCATAGTGCGTTTAATGAACGTAGCACTTTAAATATCATAGAGTGTTTAATGAATGTAACACTTCAAACATGGTTGTTTCTTCGAAAAGTGTATGCAACACTTCAGAATATTCTACTCTTGGTCAACCTCAAAGATGATCAGTATTTTATGAGTTACCAAAATAGTTTAAATAAACAATTGCAAACAATCATTGGCCAAAAATGAATTTTATTGATAATTTTGAATATGTACATAACGTCTCGTTAAAACCTCCCTAGGCCAACATAGTAGGAAATAGTACGCTAATCAATCAAAGAAAACAATTTTAAAATACAACACAGTTATTCCCAATACAATTTCAGATGTTGTATATTCCACGGGTCTTGAAGCAGTCTCCCCTGATTATCACAAAGGCGATAAGAACCTGACTTAATTTTTTCAACAACCATATAAGGTCCTTCCCAATTTGGCGCCATCTTTCTGAGACGCATCTCCTTAGTATGTAGGAATACCTTTCTAAACAGTTTATCACCTACCTTGAACTCCCTCCTTTTCACCCTCGAATTATACTTATTCCTCATAAGAGTTTGATAATGAATTACATTTAATAAGCTCGAACTCTTTTCTTATCAATCAAATCCAAACTTTCTATTTTAGCTTTGTCATTCAACTCTTCAGAATATTGAGTTATTCTAAGTAGATTCCACAAGGCTAACAGCATCCATTCCATATGCTAAAGCAAAAGGAGTTTTTTTAGTAGCTTCCCTAAGAGTTGTTCGATAAGCCCAAAGTACTTCTTGCAAAAAATTAGGCCACTTTCCTGCCACTCATGTTAAATTCTTCTTCAAACATTCCAAAATAGACCTGTTTGTCACCTTCACTTGTCCATTTTCTTGGGGATGAAATGGTGTTGAAAAACACTTCTTAATTCCCTTCGAAGCACTAAACAAAGCCATTTCGTTACCATTAAATTTAGGACCATTGTCTGTAGTAATTCTTCGAGGCACTCCAAAACGACAACAAATATTGTTTACAATGAATTTAATCACATCCTTCGCTTTTGTCCCAGATAATGGCTCTGCTTCTGCCCACTTTTTAAAATAGTCCACTGCAACAATTATCAAACCTTTGACAAGTAGCACGGCTTCAAACCAAATTTTGGCCATCGTTTATAATGGAGGGCCAATAAAACCCTACAAGCAAAACTCGACGATGTAATGCCTTAAACCCACAATGCGCTGATCTTTCTCCATCATGTAGCTCTGATAAAACTTCTCGTGATTCTTGTCTATTCAAACATCGTAGTAATTGAATACTCAGTGATTTATTATACAAAACTCCATCCAGTACTATGTAACCAAAAGCTTTTCCTTGTAATGTTTTAGCCAATTTTGCATCTTCAAGAAACTCTCTTCTAATAAAAAAAATCAAAATATCAGTTCTCCAGTCGCCTCAGACTGTATCTGGAGTGACAAATAGTTCCTCAATATATTCACATTGGTCTGATTGAGTGAAATCGAAGGACTTTCTTGCAACAAGATCCACGGCTGCTCTTCCTTGTATGCAACAGCTTCTAATGATACAACCACTTTGTTACTTCATTGACTTATATGTTCCACAATAACGCGATCAAATAAAAGCATCAAATTTCGAAGTTCTTGAAGATACAAAATTAAGCGATCCTTTTTTGCTTCGAAACTCCAGACACTTGGTTTACTACTAACTCGGATTTGTTTATAGTCATACTAAAGTTGTTCTACATATCTTTGCAAGTCTCAATCCAGCTAAAGCAGCTTCGTATTCAGCTTTGTTATTCGAAACGTGAAAACAAAATTCAATAGATTGAAGCATTGTTTCTCCAGATGGAGCAATTAATTGAACTCCATCGCTGCATCCCAAAACACTAGAACCACCATTAGTTCGAATAATCCACGTCGAATTAACTGGTAAAACATCATTGATATCATTATTATTGAATATTCTTGAATGAAATTCAACAAGGAAATCTGCCAAAGCTTGTGCTTTAATTGCAGTTCAAGGTGAAAAAGTAATATCAAAATCCCGCAATTCCACTAACCATTTAGTCATTCTCCCTGAAATGTCACGACGTTGCAGAATATTTTTCAATGGAAACGAGGTCCGAACTTTGATAGTATGAGCTTGAAAATAAGGGTGTATCTTTCTAGCAGCCGCCACCAATGCAATTACCAATTTCTCGAGCTTCAAATATCTCTTTTCTGCTGCCACCAAACTTTTGCTGACATAGTACATTGACTTCGGAATTCCTAAATCTTCACTTATCAATACTGCACTTAATGCAAAATCTGATACCGCAATGTATAAAAAGAGTTGTTCTCCACTTCGAGGCTTAGATAATATTTCTGGTGATGATAATAAATCCTTGATATTTGTAAATAATGCCTCACAATCCGAATTACACTAAAACTTCTTTTTCCCTCGCAACACTTGAAAGAAAGGAAAACATTTATCAGAGAATCTAAAAATAAATCTGTTAAGTGCTACCAACCTTCTTATCAAAATTTGCATGGCATTGATAGTTCGAGGAGATTTCATAGATACTACAGGTTTTAACTGTTAAAGGTCAGCTTCTATCCCCTTTTCTCTGATAATATAACCCAGGATTTTCCCTAATCAAACTCCAAAAGTACATTTTTCCAGATTTAATTTCAGTGTTATTGCCCTTAAATTCAGAAATGTCTCCTCTAAATCTTTCAAGTGCGCATCATCTACTAATCTTTTGACCACCATGTCATTAATGTATACCTCCATGTTTCTTCCGATTTGGATATCAAATGCTTTATTAATTAATCTTTGGTAGATAGCCCCGATATTTTTCAATCCAAAAAGCATAACTCTATAACAATCCAAGCCCCTGTCAGTGATGAAAGTAATATGTTTTTTATCCTTCGGATCCATCTGGATATGATTATATCCTGAAAAAGCATCTATAAAAGTCAATATCTTGTTTCTCGAAGTGGAATCAATCAGCTGATCTATTCGAGGAACACGAAATTGGTCTTTATGATAGGCTCGATTTAAGTCCGTAAAATCAAGACACATTCTTCACTTCTCATTTTATTCTTGACCACTAATGGATTTGTTGTCCATAGAGGATAATGTGATTCTCTTGCATGTCCGACCTTAGATAAGCGGTCCACCTCGGAAACAATAAATTCTGCCTTTTCTAATGAAAATGGCCATCTTTTTGGAATTACAGGTTTCACCTTCGGATTAATGGCTAGGCTATGACAAATTACTTCGATCGGTACTCCTACCACGTCCTCTGTTTTCCAAGTGAAAACATCAAGGTTATGAGAAAACAAATTATAAAAGTTGTTGGCGTAGAACTGGGGTCAGCAAGGTTCCTATTCGAAGTACTCTTCCCTCAGAAAAAATTTATATTCCTCTATCTCCTCACTTACTGTTAATGACCCTGGGTTTCCCTCGGATCGTCAACCCTTTCATCAGAATCCGAGGTCAACTCCCCTGACTGTTATTCAATCATCATATCACCACTGTTGGATCCTCGATTCCGAAGTGCAGTGGCATAGCATTCCCTAACAACCTTTTGGTCACTTCGAACGACCCTTACACGGTCTCTAACGACATATTTGAAACATTGATGTGATATACCTTTAAAAGGTTCCTTTCCCAAATTTACCTCCCCCTAGAATTCTTCTATTACCCGCGCAATTACTCCAGTAAAACTGAATCCTCCTCGAATCCTCAAGGAGGATTGCGCATCATGCCATAAGTTTCTTTAAAAAGAACATTCGGAGAACTCCCAATATCTATCAGTACACGTCGAATCTCAACGCTAACAACTTATGCTCCAATGACCATTGCATCCTTATGTGACCCTGCAATGTCCCGCTAATTGTCTCCATCGAAAAGGATAAATGGAATATCTCTCTTGCCATACAATTGAGTAGACATTTCCCCTTTATCTGAGTAGCCAAACTTACAATGTGTCTCTTCCTCAAACTATCAGTGTTACCAGTAATAGAATCGCCCCCCGGAAAGGACCGACGATTCAAAATACTCACACAAGCTTCAGACATATCTCTTTTTTATTGGTTCTTCCACCGCCATCAAGATTAACCTATCTGGATCCATATTCAAATATTCCGAAGCAATATCAAAATCATCAATATTCGAATCCAGAATCATCAAATTTTCAGCCTGCGCATTTGGAGTGGTTGGTTGAGAAGTTGATGTTATGGAATGTTTTGATGCATTGCTTTGTGCTTTCAAATAAGTCAATAACTTCTCATTTTCAATCAAAGTTTTCACTTTCTTTTTCAGAGCAATGCAATCAACAATATCATGACCAATGCCATTATGATACCTACAGAATTATTGTTTCTCTCATCCCTCGTTGATCGGAGCGAGCTTCCTGAAATTTATGTATCCATTAGTTTTATCAAAAACTGCAGCAACACTTTCAGTCAAATCTGCATAATATTTAGGCCTTATCCATTGACTCTTCCTTGGCCTATTGAATTGGTATGACGGAGCTTGATTCGAATACCCCCGGTCCGAGGTGGCAGGTTGTGGTTCCTCGAGCGTTCTTATTGAGCAACATTTGAATATTTCCCTTGGGTATGTGGCGCCTATCCAAATTCTTCGGATTGTTAAATGCTACTCCTTGAACCCTGGTCGATTCCTCAATCTTAATCTTCAACTTGAGCCATTAAAGCTCCAAAAGGTAAGGCTGTTCTTTTTGTGGTTTCATCAGCCATATCACCTGTAAATATTCCCTGACGAAAGGCGGCCATCGCCACCAGCTCTTCACAATTATCCAGACTTTCTTTTGTCAAAATATAGCGCTTAGTATAATCCTTCATCTTTTCTCCAACTGCTTGCTTTCCTTGAATGATTGTATCCTCATTTTCCTTCATCTCCTACTACGAACAAACTGTCTTCGAAAGGAATTTTAAAAGTCTCTAAAGTTTGAAATGGATCCCCTTAGAATTCGGTTGTACCTCTTCAAATATGTTCTCTTAAAAATCTGTGAAAAATCCCGACAGACTAGCATGTCGTCGTCTTCGAAATTCATCATATAATTCTTGAATTGTTCGATGTGGTCATCTGGATCTTGCATCCCATCGAACTTTTCAATTTTTGAGATGTCAAAACTCTTCATAAGCATGATAGATCTAATTTCACTTGTCAATGGAGAATTCATCCAATCAACACCTTGAACATACTGATCCTCAGTTCCCATTACCGCATGTAAATTCCTATCAGCCCCATCATATTGATTTGACGTGTTTCTTTCACACCAGTTAGACTCCCTCAAACATCGAGGTACAATATCTCTTCTAGCCTTATGATTTTTCTTAGATTTGTGGGTTTTATCCTTCTCTTCTTTTGAAGAACCTCGATAACTTTTAAAACCTGATCCAGAACTTTCAACTTATTCATCACTAGACGTGATATACCTTTGTTTATATTTTTATTCTTTTCGAGAAGAATGACGCTCTTTTGGCGCTTTGAAGCGTGCCTTCTTCTCCTCACTCCTGATTTGACGATCAATGCAAGATCGATCAGATTGACTTCCAGCTTCATTTTAATTGTTCATTTGTCTCACCTCGGATTTCAGTATTGCTGACTGAATCTCATGTTCTCTCTGATCGTATTTTTCGTTCAGAGCGTTTATCTTCTCTAGAAGTTGATTCATTCGCAACTTTATCTCAAATTGAGTATGGTGTAGGCCTTTTTTGTCTTTCATCCGTGTTTTGTAAATCTTTTTTTTCAGCTTTTCGACAGCTGATCAAACCAACTGGTCATTTTCTGGATTCATTGTAAGATTCCAAGATTATTTATCAAGATTAGTAAAATTTGAACAAGCAAAATAGGCACCAATTTGTTGATCAGTCCCTAGCGGAGTCGCAAATTTATTGAGTCTGATTACTTGAATTGCCTTGGTAAATGAGTGAATTCAAGTTATAGAGAGATAAATAGTATCTAGAGAGAGAAAATCAGAAGGCTCAAATATTCTAACTCAAAAATCCAACCACTTTATTATAACCTTTTTGGCTTTTATATAGAGGCGCAAGGACTTCGCTCATAATTGAAACAATTACAGAAAATGGGATAATTACATATTAGTCTCTCAAAAATTACAAAATACTAATTCCTTCCTCTAATTTTACAATCTCTCATAAGTTATTTGATTCTTCCCATTTCAGTCCTTGAAGTCTTATTTCCTTATTAATATGAAGGTTTGACAATGTCAGCAAATGTTTTGCTTGAAGGTGAGTAGTATTTGTGGTTGTCAAATACTTTAAGTAGATTTATAAGTTTGTTGAATGGTAAGGTTGACTGTAGAGGTGGGAGTTTCTCCATGACGATGAATTTTGATGGATGCAGGTTGTTGAGGGATATTGATATAGAAGGGAGAACTTGGTGAGCTGTCAAGTGGGGACTAGAGGGCTGAGGGACGACTGATCAACCATAAGAAGAATGAAAGCTTCACTGGTTCATAGAACAATCTTGGAGCCATCTCTCTCATATCATAATTTAGTAGCACCACTTGTTTGAGAAATCACCCATGGGCTGGTAGGTTTCGGATATAAAATAATATTTTTGGATCAGTAGTTCAGTTCCTAAACTTATGTTCTTACACTTAAGTACATGCACAGTTTCTTCACTTAAGCCCGTTCATATATCTTACACTCATGTTCCAGCAGATAAAACAAACTTACGATAAATGAAGAACAAACAATATATGATAGTTTTTGTTCAGATTCCGGAGCAATCCTACATTTACAAGCAAGAAATCTAATTTTGTAATTGGGAAAATTAAAATAAATTAGAAGAATATAAAATGCAAGGAAATACACATTGTTCAAAACCTCTCAGAACATAATATCAAGTATTGAGTGGTATATCTCAACTCCCAGTATTTTTCTCATTGTATTTTTGTGATTTTATCTTAATAATCCATCAATTCTAAAATCACTCAATTCTTTTAGCATTTTCTCTCACAAATAATTGATTATCCCTAAAAAAATCTTTATTTCCAAATAAGAAAACTTTATGTCTATTTTTTATATATGTACAAGTGCTCTTCCAAGATATATATGAGATCTTAAATATGATGTAAATTAATACACATATACATTATGGTTACAATAACTAACCAAGGTTGTTACAATAACATGTACAATTATCCAGATCAATGAAGGTAATCAAATAATATATTATGCAGACATAAAAGCTTGTACTATATTCATATCAATGGTTGTAATCAAATAGTACTCCTAATTAGTTTTTAAAAACTTGTACCACTTTAAATGTAATGGAAACTAATATATCAAAATTAGTTTGATTGTGATTCCTAGACACCTGCAAAAACTTGAAGCTACATGAATACACCATGTAGAGACTGAAACATCTATCGTGAGACTTAATTAATGCCAAGAGCCAAAATTGATGTCAATGGTGAGGCAAAACTCCTTGCAGTGCCTGAAATTCTATACTCTGAGATTAAAATCTCGTAGCGGTCGAACCTTTTTTCGGAATCCGATCCTCCTACAGTACGAAACCCCTTAAGCCGAGATTAAAAATTCTTGACGGAGCCAATATTCCATCTTCTAATCACATATACTCTATATCTTACAAATATATATACTATACTTTAAATAAAAACAAATATTATAATGATGATTATCAAAATTATAAACAACAAATACGAAAAGGGACAAAGGATCACACTATCTTAAACCCTTTATGTCGGGGAAATTCCCGGGAGGGTCACCGTTAATATTACCATTCTAGAAAGGGTTCGAAAAATTGAATGATCTAGTTAATCATTTGTTCTCGGATATTCATGGCCCGAAAATATACAGGATAAGATGCCCAGAATGTTATCAAAAGCTTTCAACCGATCAATTTCAAGAGTGACCCTCAAGCCTTTACAATTAGTGTGATCGCTTCTTAGAAGCTTTTGGGAGAAGAGGATGGCATCCGTGATATTACGATCAACGATTAAAGCCTATTGATATTTGTTAATCAGATAAAGAAAATAATATTTGATCCTATCAGCCAAGATCTTTGGAATAATCTTATAAACCACATTGCAGCATGTAATTGGCCGAAAGTCTTTGGTAATAGAGGGGAAATCTTCTTTAGGATTAGCAAAATGGAGGTGCAATTCCAAGATGGCTCAAGACGATCAGTACTGAAGAAAGTTAAGATCCCATCATAATTATCTTTACCGATGATGTTCTAAGAGTTTTTGTAGAAACGAGCGTTGTAGCCATCGGGCCCCGATGATTTATCACCGTCAATACAAAATGGAGAAAATTTAATTTATGCACAAGTAACATGAAGAACCATCAAAGACTAGTCATGGTAGTTAATTTTTACAGAGATAAGCGAATCGATTCTAGCTAGACAAAGAGGTCACGAGAGAGACTTAAAACCAATAAGATTTGAAAATTAGTCAACTAAGACGCTTGCCACCCCGTTTAGTGAAGTGGAAAAGTCTTCATTACTATTACAAGTTGAAACTATTTTATTTCTCAAGATTCAGTTTTGATACTATTGTGAAAGAATTTAGTGTTACGGTCTCCAAACTTAAGCTAACTCTCTCTAAAATTTTATTTATAGAAAGATTCCTCAGAACGGATGAGAGAGATACAAGCAAACGAAGAAACAATCTTGGACATTAGACATCCTAGATCTAATATCGTTAAATTCTTTGCGATTAAGGCCTAGAGGGAAAATTAAAGGCGAGTGAGATTAAGAAAGACAAGTCTCATACCTTGAGCCTATACCAAAACACTCTAGGAAGTAAACACCAACTCATTGTACGCAGGGTAAGACTGTCACATATTATAAAAATTGAAAAGATTTTTAATATGCATCCGTAGGGTATCCAGATTTAGAATGACATTGAAATGAGTGTGAAGAACGAGGAGGCCCAGAGTGGCAATGAACATATGTAAAGAATTATCCCAATAACTATTCATTAATACTCGATCAATCGTAGAAGCAATGAGGTTTAATGGATTTTTATTGAACAAAGTGAATTAGGGACCTAACGAGCGAAAATCACACGCCTCACATTGGTAGCAACAATGATTGAATTCGTCAATCTCACTGGAATTAAACAAGCCAGTACATTCATCGGGATTATGAATAAAGTTAAAGTCCCCAAGAGCAACCTAATGAATGTTGCGGCAAGAAGTCGAGAGGGCTTCCAGATCAGCCCAACGAAGATGACGTTGGTGGTCATCATTGTAATCATGGATACTTGTGAGAAAGAAGGGGATAAGAGAATTAAGACTACAAAAAATTTAGTGAATAAACTAAGAGTAGGAAGAGAGAATGGAAATAAAAAAGACATTTGGTTCCAGATAACTCATATCCTACCTGGACGATGGGAAGGGTGATTGGTGGTGAAATTCCAAACATGAGTCATTCTCCTAATGATAGAATCAACAATACACAATCAGACTTTAGTCTCCACTAGGACCATGATTGTGATACTATTCATAACGATAAAAGCGATGACATTTTTTTGCCTAACTAGATCGTTTAACCCCCGAACATTCCACGAAACGATAAACATTAAAAACTTACAGAAAGTTCAGTTTATAACTAGAGAACAACAATAATTTTACTAAAGAAAAACTCACTTGTCGGATAGTCACAAAATGATGAAAAACTTCATTAATTCTGTTTGCATTCCTAAGCGAACTTTCCAAAAAATGCAAATGGTCCAATAAAAACCGACGACTACAATTTTACTAAACAAATTCTCATTATTCAAATATCTATAAAAAAAATAGTTCCAATCTCGTCGTTATATCCCTCAACAACCATTTTTAAAAATAAAATTTTAATCAATTTTTTTTAAAGTAAAAACTATTTATTTGAAATTTCAAACTGAAATTTAGATACAATGAAAAGGCACAAACTTTAGCCGCCCAAACCACACAGAGCCTAGCTCTAACTAGGGTTACAATTTTGATTTAAATAACCAGACAAGCTAGCCTATACTTTCTGATCCTTAGAAGCACAGCAGATCTTCGAAAACTGAACAAAACACATCTCGTATCAGGAAGCATCAGCACAATCTTTTGTTTTGAGCAGCTTCAAACTTTCTCCATGAAGAACAGCAAATCAATCTAAAACAACTATCAAAACCTTGAACGATCCACTCCAATTCATCAATCATTAACATCAAGTCATTAAACAAGCCTCTCAATTTCAGCAAACAGCTTCACTTCTTTGAAAACTCTCCTTCTGAAATCAGCTCCAATTCATCGATATAGTTCTACCAAGCGAACAGGAACCTGAAAACTCAGTGCTTATAGCTAAGCAGACAGCCTTAATCGGAAGCATTAATATAAGGTAAACCAAGACTTTCTAACACAAGAATAGATTTAAGGTCGCTAGGAGCTGTCATATAGTCATAACCTTGCCTCATCTTACACTTTATAGTCCATCGAGCCAACCAGCCCACAACTCTGTTTTGATCTCTAAAGATATGCTTAAGAGACATAGAAGGAGTTAACATCATTCTACAACAATTTAGAATAGGATTAAGAGGTCAGGGAGTAGCACCATTGTTACCATGCTTAATAAATTCAACAAGCAAAGAGGAGTCACACTCTATATCTATATTTAAGAATCCTTTAGAACTGCATAATAACAGTCCATCCATAAGAGCTCGAGCCTCAGCCATAAGAGGAGAAAGCTTACCGTAAACATTACCATAGGCATGAATTAGGTTACCTTCATGGTCTCTAAGAATAATTTCTGCACTAGCCTCACCATTATAGAGCACAGAGGCATCAGTATTAAGCTTATAACGACCATTGTCTGGATGAATCCATTTAAGGACAGTAGGTCTTTTGTTGGAGTAGCAGCTTAAGTGTAAGAAGCCAAAATTCTTAGCAACAATCCTATCATTTGACCACTGCGAAGTTTTGAATATACCAGCCACATTCATATAGTTAAGAATCTTGTAAACTTCATTGATAATTATATGAGAAGAAACATTGAAGTTTTTAAACTTAGACTTATTTCTAAATTTCCAAATTGTGCTGAAGATTAAAGAAGGAATAACATTCCTAATATGGTTTTTCTTGTTGACAGACCACGACCAGGTCCTAGACATATGAATAGGAGTCATGTATCTAAAGATCTGAACATTAAAATGACCAGCAAAGTGAAGCCAAGTAGTCCAAGATTGATCACAAGAAATAAAAATGTGGTTAGTAGATTCATGGTTTTGGCAAAATTGACATTTTGAAACAACAATCATATGTTTTTTTTCTGAGAATAGAATCAGTAGATATATAATTGTTAATCAGTTTCTAATGAATGAAAGCATTCTTTTTAGAAGTTAAATCGTTCCAAATGTTTGAGAATAAACTAGATTCAACATGATGATTGCGAAGGTAATCCCAAGTGCTCTTAAAACTAAAATTACCCGTAGTAGATAAACTCCAAATGATCTTGTCTTTGTTGTTGTGGTTGATAGAACAATTGTTAATACGCTGCAAATCCTCCTTACTGATAAGATCAACAATACCATTAAGATTCCAATGGAAATTAAGACAGTATTGATTCACCTTTTCATGATGATACTAACTATTATCCATAGAATTATCAAGAGTTAATAGAGGGTCAGAGTTGGACCATCTATCCAACCAGAAGTCAATACAACCTTCCCCTAAAGACCAGCATATAAATTGCTCAGCAATAATCTTGATCTTCAAAAGTCTCTTCCATACCATGAAGCCATTTATAATAGAAGAAAGCTGCAAAGGGTGCTTATTCTTACAATAGATATCATGAAAAAGGTTAGCTCAAAGCATCTTATTGTCCCTAAATTGAAGCCAAAGCTTGCAAGAAGAAGATTTTTGAACATCATCCAAGTTTCTGATGTTCAAACCTCCTTTTTTAAATGTTTTACAAAGACTTTTACAGTTACACTAGTGTATTTTGCGATCAACACTAGTAGTGCCCCAAAGAAAGCTATTAAAAGCCTTTTTAATCCTGTTAATGACATTATTGGGGATGACATTGCTTTGCATCCAGTAATGAACAATGTTCATAAGCACTGAGTTGATCAAGGTAATTCTGCCCTCGAAAGACAAGTGTTTAGATTCCCATTCAGCAATTCTATTGTTAATCTTTTTGAGGAGATTGGTATAGATAGCAGCCTTGTTATTAGTACTGATGGTGATGCCTAGATAGATAGTGGGAAGCAAGGCATGATTAAACCCAATGATATTAGAAATAGAATTGATTCTTATTTCATCAGTACCATTGGCAACAATAACTTTAGTTTTATTTTTGTTAATGACTTGACCAGACGTCTCTTTATATTCCTGCAAGAAATGAATAAGTGAAGCTAATGTAGCCTCCTTGTTGTTAGTGAAAAGTAAAATATCATCAGCAAATGCCAAGTTACTAATACATAAGCTATTTCGACTTCTATATCTCATATACTTATTCTCTTCAAAAAGAAAAGTAATGCCTCTTAACAAGACTTCCTCAGCAATAATAAAGAGGCTAGGTGAAAGAGGATCACATTGCCTCACGCCTTTGAGAGTTTTGAAAAAGCCAAAAGAAGCACAATTTATTAAGATTGAAACATAAACATTGGATATCATTCTGTTTATTAAGTTAATGAATCTTTTTGAAAAACCAAAGCAGCTCAAAACTTTGATTAGAAAAGGATGGCTAATCTTATCAAAAACCTTGCACATGTCTAATTGGATGATGATATTCTTGTCCTTGATTTTCCTATTTAAATCATAAAGAAGCTCTTTGGAAATTAAAATGTTAGACTGAATGTTATTACCATGCACAAAAACACCTTGAGAGCTAGATATTATCTTAGGAAAGAGAACAACAAGTCTATCATTAAGAATTTTAGCCATAATACGGTTAAGCAGAGTACATAAACTAATAGGACGGTAATCATTCCAACTAGTAGGATTGATTGACTTAGGAATAAGGCAAATGCTTGTAGCAAAAATGCCTTTAGGAATTGTATTACCTCTGATAAAATGGTGCAGAGCTTGAATAAGATCAGTTTTAATAATGTTCCAACACTTTTTATAGAAGAATAAGTTGAATCCATCCATACCTGCCACACTTGAGGCCTTCAAATTGTTGATGGTGTTAAGCACTTCATCTTCTAAAAGCAGCTTGAGTAAACTCTTGTTGTCTTCCTGAGTGATGATATTGGGAATGATGCTAAACATAGGATGATTCATCCTATCCATCTCCTCTTGTTTATTTTTATATGGATTGCTAGCAAGAGCATTAGTGAAAAATAATACAGCAGATGCTCCAATTAGATCCTTGTCAAGAATCCAATTATTATTATCTTTGATACCATTGATGGAGTTCATCTTCCTTTTCTTGGATACATAATTGTGAAAAAGCTTAGAGTTATTTTCATCGTCCTTTATCCAACTAACATTACACTTTTGAAACCAATATTCTTCATCCATTTTATAGGCATTTAATAGCAAAGCATTGGTCCTGTTAAGCATTTCTTTAGAATGAGTGGAGTTATGCTGCTGATGAACAGATTCCATCCTAAGCACTTCATCTTCAAAATCCTTAACCTTGCTGAAAACATTACCAAAGTGAAGCTTGTTCCAATCAATAGGACCCACCTTTAATATTTTCAACTTGAACCAGAATTTATTCAAAGGATCTCCGTTAATATCCTGATCCCAGTTATTTGTAACAAAAGGAATGAAGTCTTCATCAAGAGACCACATGTTCTGAAATCTAAAGTTCTTTTTGGAGTTATAAGACTTTATAGAATTTTTTATTAGATTAGCCATATGGTCATACCCTGTTCTAGCTTTGTGAATAACACTCGTATTGTTAAGGAAGTCGTTCCAATGATTGTTTATAAAAACCCAATCGAGACGTCTCCATTTCGATTTGTTGGACCAAGTGAATCTAGATCCAGCATACCCAGCATCCAGAAGCCTGCAATCACTTATCATTTTGTTAAAATCATCAGCACTATTTTGGAAAAAGGTTGAACATCCTATTTGATCATCTATTAAACTAATAGCATTAAAATCTCCACAAACAAGCCAGGCTTTATCAGTATGAGATATGCTACGTAAAGAATCCCATAGATCGATTCTATTCATACGCTGACATTTAACATAAACAAAGGTAAACAAAAGATTCTTATTCAAGCTGATGTGGTTAGCTTCAATATGTAAACACTGGATATGGTCAACTAGAACATTGACAGAAACATTATCATGCCAAAAAATCCATATTTTATTGGATATATTCGAAGCACTATGATTAAAACCCATTTTAGATGCAATGCTGCTAATATTATCACAGCTAATCAATGGTTCTTGAATGACAACTATAACAGCTTTGTTTTTGCTAGAAATATGCTTAAGTCTTCTAAGAGAAGATTTATTTTTTATACCTCTTATGTTCCAATTTAATATGCTAATCATAACTAAGAGATTGTTTAGAGGTACTTGTTGTGGAGAATTGATGAGTTTTCCTAGCAATCCTTTTCTTTTTTGCTTGTTTCAGTTGCCTGTCTATGATAGTACTGAATCCATCTTCCTCATCAGATAACACCTTTCTTTGTATTTGACTCCTTGTTAGTCTTTTATCCGGTTGATTAGCATTGGCATACAGATTAACATGGCTTCTTGATGAAATTTGAGGGCTATCCTTATCAGCTTTTTGGAGATGAATATTCAGATGTTAAATTTTCGCAATCCAAGTTGTTCGCAGTATTTTCCAAAGTTTGCAAAGCTCCAATAAGTTCTACATTCTTGTTATTGATATTAGAATCAATATCACTATGATGCTCAATTCTGTTAATCTCCTTCTCCAAAATTTCCTTTTGAATCTTAGGTGATTCCTGATCTCTATCATCATTTCTATTCTTAGGAGAGGACTGAAGACTCCCAACATTAGAATTCTTAGGAGAAGAGATAACACAGTTTTTGCTGATGACTGACTTCGAAAGATTAAACCCAAATTCAAGAGCTTGAATTGCACCATTGATTACAGAAGGAGTAGGCATATTAACTTCTTGAGGAGGCGTTTCAACAGTAACTTCTTGGAGATGATCTTTATCAGATTTGGCTTTATCCTAAACATTGACTATATCTTCACTGATTTTCATCTCTTTATCTTTGTTTTTCTTACAATGATCAGAATCATGCCCAATGTGATAACAAGACTCACAATAACGATGAAGATTTAAATAAGCAATACGAACCTAGCAACCTAGATTGCTTCTAAAACCTATCCAAATGTCATGGAGAAGTTTTCTTGAGATGTTCATTTCCACCCAAGCAAGACAATGATTGTAAAACGCTCTGTTCTTTAAAGGGACCTTTATATGCATAGGCCTTCCAATAGCTAAAGCAATGTCATTGATGACCTTTTCATTGTAGAGATGCTCTGGTAAATTTTTGATCTTAATCCATATTGCTGTTAATGGACATTCATATTTAACATTGAAGTTTTCTGTCCACTTTAATAATCTCATAACAGTTGAACCAATATTCCAAACGTTTTTTTTCCACAACTTACATAGATCTGTGTTAGAATCAAACTCAATGAAGATATGTCTAGAGTCTTTAACAGTATATCTATATTCTTGAACAAATTTGAACTTATCAAAAAATTCAAGAAGCATAGACCTTTTAGGCAAACCAGAGGAGCATTTGCCAACCAGAGTATATTTCGACCTAGATTTGAGATGATTCAAGTAACTCTCCCCATATTGCAGAGATATGTGATCGTTCTTTAAACATATACTTTATGAGTTAAAAGAATCAACACCATTTTGCGAGTTGGGGTTTAATGCTTCAGCAAAGGATTTGTTACCCAACTTAACTTTACTTCTGTTGACATCCGAAGACTCTTTGATTGATGTAGAGCTATAGACTTCCTGGATAGAAGGAAACTGGTCCATCAAAGATGAGACGATAACTCCCGGAGAAGGTCACCGGAGACAGATGATCAGCAATACTATGTTCTCATAAAAATAGCCTCTATTTCTTGAAAAAGCTTTGGTTCCTATCTAAAGGAATCAAAAGCCTTATTACTCGCTTTGTTGAAAGATCGAAAACACTTCAGAGAAGTCTCAGGGGAAACCTTCCCGGAGAAGGAAGCCGACGACGGCCAAAGCACAGCTAACTTAAAGGGAGGCTCTGTTTCTTGAGAGAGCTTTTTCTCTTATCCCTGATTTCTCGTATCCCCTCAAATTTTAAAACATTAAATTAAAAACAGAAAGACTAAACGGTATTAAAAAATAATTCGGATTTAAAACCATATCCTTGCGCGACTACAATTTTACTAAAGGAGGACTCATAATTCGATAACTATATAAAAAAAAGTTTCAATCTCGTCGTGTATATCCCTCGACAGCTATTTTTAAAAATTAAACTCTTAAAAAAAATTAAAACATTAAATTAAAATAAAAAGACAGCCGAAATGAAAAAAAGAATTAGGATTTAAAACTATATCCTTACATGTTTGATTTACAGGAGAGACCACCAAAACATAAAAAAAAAAAATTAAACAACTGACCATTGTTACAAATAGTCATATTACTTTTAAAGGATATTTTACTGCATATAAAATTACTATAATTGATACTAAATAATACAACTTTCGAAGGAAAGGATTCAAGGTAGCTTATCCCCTTCACCACAGAAAGCAATGCCAACCAAAAAGGAAAGGGTTCACGGTCGTCTCTTCCATAGTCTGAGTCTGCTTGAAAAACTGTGCCGATTTGAGTAATTACGCCATCTTGAAATAGTGAAGCCAAGCCTCACCTGCACATTTGAGCAGCGTCTCACCTAAGCAACTCTAAAATACCAAACTCTGTTCCTACCTGAAACCTTGGAACACTGGTCCTCTCCGACATCAAACTGCGCCTCCGAATTACCCACTGAGACACTCGCCTCACTCTTGAAGAAAATAAAATTAAGAGAATTTGTTTTCCTGAAATTATGAATCTATTCAAGTTGATCAAATTATATATACATAACGGAAACACAGAATTTACGGAGGCAGTTGCAACTGCACATAATTTATAACGGAAACTAATAAAATATAACTGCATACATATAAATAAGATACGAGATTAAATTAATTATGCCAACATTTCTCCCTCTTAATCTCGTAACTCAGGCTTCAAGTTGAACACACCAGTTGCATCTCTTAAGAACTCGAATCTTTCACGCGACAATGGCTTGGTAAACAAATCTGCAATTTATTCTTCTGTGTTGACATGCGCAATATCAAGGATTCCTTGTTTCAGGCAATCACGCAAAAAATGAATCTTGATATCTATGTGTTTACTTTTTCCAAAATGGAAGACTGGGTTCTTTGCTAAAGCAATTGCAGACTTGTTATCAACTCGCAGACTAACGTTTTCAACTTTAATTTCACATAACTCTTCCAGCAACCTCTTGAGCTACATTGCTCGGCAAGCTCCTGCAGAAGCAGCAACATATTCAGCTTCACATGAAGACAGTGCTACAACCTTCTGTTTTTGTGAAGTCTAACTAATCGGATCACTGCCCAGAAAGAAAACAACCCCAGAGGTACTTTTTCGATCATCAATATCTCCAGCAAGATCACTATCAGTATACCCAATCATCTCTGGATGTTGTTGTTCTCTTTTAACATACTTCAAACCGAAATTGAGTGTACCCTTTATATATCGAAGAATTTGTTTGACAGCACTCATATGTTTTATAGAGGGTTTTTCCATGAAACGGCTAGCCACGCCGACAACAAATGATATATCAGGTCTAGTATGGACTAAGTACCTCAAACTCCCAATGACACTGCGATACGTTGTTGCATCAACGGATGGATTTCCATAAGTCTTGCTTAGCTTTAGCCTTGAATCCATTGGTACACGACATGGATTACAACTCAGCATTGCCATTTTCTCCAAAATCTTTTCTGCATAACTTGTTTGGCTCAAAGTTATATGATCAGACCTCTGTTTAACCTCAATTCCCACATAAAAACTTAATAAACCCAAATCTGTCATGTCAAACATTTCTTTAATCTTTGCTTTGAAACTTCTCAGGTTGGCCAAGTTTGAGCCGGTTATTACTAAATCATCCACATAAACACCAACATACTGCATATCACCTCCATTTCTTCTTTTATAAACTGCATGTTCGAGACTACATTTCTCGTAACCCAAATTCTTTAAACAAAAGTCTAGTTTTTCATTCCAAGCTCTTGAAGCCTGTTTCAAACCATATAATGCTTTCTTCAATTTCAGAACTTCATATTCTCTTCCTTTCTCAGCAAAACCTGGTGGTTGCTTAACATAAACCAATTCCTTTAGATCCCCATTCAAGAACGCTGATTTCACGTCCATATGGTGTACTTGCCACCCTTCATGGTCTGCTAGTGCCATAAGCAATATAATAGTTTCTAATCGAGCAACTAGAGCAAAAACCTCGTCATAATCAATTTCATGTTCTTGAATGTAGTCTTTGACCAAGAGTCTTGCCTTATATTTAATAATTTCACCGTCTGGATTCTTCTTCAACTTATAAACCCATTTCAAACCTATTGCTTTGTGTTCTGGTGGTAATTTTCTAAGCTCCCATGTTCTATTTTTATTAATCACCTCAAGCTCCTCCGCCATTGCATTGTTGCATGCTTCTTCTTGCGTCGTTGGTTCTTCAATAGACAGAAGGCTCATATCTGAATCTCACATAATTTCCTTATTTTCATCATATAACTCTTGTAAAGATCGAATTTTTTTTGTGGAGTTTCATGTCCTCGTTGCTAGGTTCCTCATCTGATCTTGTATCATCCCAATTTAATACACTTTGAGAAGAAATTGATGGTGATTCAAGATTCATAGATTCTACTTCTCCAGTTGAATATCTAATGAAAATGGAGTTACTGGGTTTAAGTTCCATGGATTCTATAGTGTCAGACCCGTTCCATTTCTCAAACTCTCGAAATACCACATCTCGACTCACTATTATTTTCATTGTTTTTGGATTCATAAATCTGTAGGCTTTTGAACCAGGTTCATAACCAAGAAAAACAACTTTGTTGCTTCGATCATCAAGCTTCTTCACATCATATTTCAGATTTTTAACATAAGCTATACATCCAAAAATTCGAAAATGACTTACACTTGGTGTTTTTCCGAAGTAGACTTCATATGGTGTCCTTCCACTTATAGCTCTTATGGGACAACGATTTAGAAGATACGTTGCTGTAACTGCAACTTCTGCCCAAAATTCATAGGTTATTTGTTTATCCTTCAGTAAACATCTCATCATCTCGACAATGGTTTGATTTCTTCTTTCCACCACACCATTTTGTTGTGGTGAATATGGTGCTGTCATTTGCCTTTGAATTCTCTCACAAAATAATTTGAACTCTTGAGACTGAAATTCTCCGCCTCTGTCTGTCCTTAACATTTTTATTTTTTTCCCAATTGCGTCTCGACCTCTGCTTTAAACTTCTTAAATCCAGTAATTGCTTCATCTTTTGATTTCAGTGGTTTTAGCCACATGTACCTGCTAAAATCATCAACAAACAAAATAAAATACATGTTCCCTCATTTGGTAATTGGTGAAATAGGACCACAAATATCTGCATGGATTAGATCTAATAATGAACTTGCTCGATAGTGACTTTGTGTTGGAAAGCTTCCTCTGTGTTGTTTCCCAAGAACACATACATCACAATTCTGACCATCTTGTTTAAACTCAGGTAATCCATGTGCTAATTTATCTCGTCCAAGTTTTTGCAAGGCTTGAAAGTGTAAATGCCCATAGCTAGCATGCCACAAACGAGAGTTTTTCAGATTCAGTAGATAGGAGACATTGTGAAATTGCTTGACTCATTTTCATTGCATAAAGTCTATTTTCTGCTCGAGGTATTTTGGCCACCAGATTATAATCTGCATAAAAAAAACTTAGAAATCCACCTTCAACAACAACCTTTCCTCCTGACTCATCTACTTGTCCCAAACTAATGATATTAGATTTTTATCCTAGTACATAATAGACGTTCTTCATGCGCAAGTTTTTCCCGGTTTTTCTTCGGAAGTTTGCAGTTCCTCTTCCACAAATATTGATCATAGAGCCATCGCCAAACTTTACTGTACCACTCATTGATTTGTCTAAGTCTGTCAATAGGTTTCGGTCCCCGGTCATATGATTTGAAGCGCCTGTGTCGTAGTACCACATTGATTCATCAACACTCCCTTTCGTTGCCACTGTTTCAGATTTATCTTTAGCCAACATCAATTTTGTCTCTCTAGAAAAAACACAATTGGTCTCCATGACTAGCAATGTATCTTTATCTTCTACTTCTTCTGTTAGATTAATTGTTTCCTCTTTCTTCGGTTTGCAATCCCTAGCATAATTGCCAAAATTATGACATGTATAACATTGTACCTTTGTGATATCAAAGTTCGAATTTCTCTAGATATGTCCTTCTCCATCAACAGATTTTGATATTCCATAGGAAAAGCTTCTTCTCCCATAGCCAAAGCCACATCTGCCTCTTCCTCGACCGCGACCTCGGGTCCCTCCAGAATATGTCGAGTTGAATCGTGACTCCCATTCTGCTTTTGTTAACAATACCTTTTCATCATGCTCTTCTTCTTCATCACCTTTAAGACGTTCTTCATGGGCTCTTAGTGCCCCAGTAACATCTTCAAAAGATTTGTTTTTGGCATCTCCAAATTGTTCAATTGACGCTGCAATTTGGGTAAACTTTGACGAAACAGATCTTAACAATTTCTTGTTCACATAGTCTGGCTTAATCGCAACACCAAAGGCCTTCATTTTGTTAACCACCGTTGCCATTTTTCTCGCATACTCCACTACTGTCTCATTCTTTTTCTTTTTCATACCTTCAAATTCCCATCTGAACGCTTGCGCTCGCACCTCTTTGACCTCGTCTGCTCCTTCATTCATTTTGCGAAGAGACTCCCACGCTTCTCGTGCTGTCTCAATGTCACCCAATTCCATCAATTGGCCTTCAGTCAATCCTTGAGAGAGAATTCCATACGCGATTTGATCTTGACGGAGATCAAATGGTTTGTCGGGCAACACAGCATCCCAAACTTCATGAGCCCTCATGCATATCTTCATCTTTAATGCCCATACTTGATAGTTTGTGTCAGTGAGAATTGGATACGTAAGTGATAAATTTCCTTCCTTCTGTGACACTCTTCTTTCTGATTCTGTTGATTCAACGCTACCACAGCTTCTCACCACACTCGCATAACTATCGTTTCTCGACATTGGCTTGGATACCAAATGAAGAAAATAAAATTAAGAGAATTTCTTTTCCTGAAATTCCGAATCTATTCAAGTTGATCAAATTACATATACATAACGGAAACACGGAATTTACGGAGACAGTTGCAACTACACATAATTTATAACGGAAACTAATAAAATACAACTGCATACATATAAATAAAATACGAGATTAAATTAATTATGCCAACAACTCCACCTATCCGGAGTAGAGTCAAAGAGAACGCAAGACAGGGGAGAAGAAAAGAAAGAATAAAATGAAAAATAAAGAATAAAATGGAAAATAAAAAGATACATACTTAGCTTCCATCAAATGTAGCCTTGACCTCAAGCCACCACACATAGCCAGAGTAAGAGAACTTTTCTGACAAGGCTTTTGAAATATATCCGTTGAAAAGTAGGATTCCCTCACGTAGGATTCCCTCACTACTTATGTGAAATATGTTGAATTCAACATATATTTTCAGAGTCATCTTTCGGTTACGTTTTTAAAGAACCGACGGAAGCGTTAAGGTTTATTCAGGCCAAACCGGATTTGAGAAGATTTCGGTTTTATAAAACATCCGAACCGAAACCAATAAAAAATCAGTCCGGCTCGGTTTATCAAACCAATAACAACCTATAAGTATTTGGGCTACTTACGAATTGGTTCTTAAAAGAATCCATATTTATATAAATAGAGATTAAATTTACACATAGATTGAGTACATTTAAAAAAAATACCCAACTACTTTTGAAACCAATAGTCAGTAAATTTTGAAATCATCTACTAAAATTGTACCATAATTTTAAATTTGGACTAAATTGATAAATACAATTATATTATAGTAGATATATGAATTTACTGGTAAATCTTTTATATTGAATCAGTTGACCCCATATTTTTTATATTTATATAAATTTTTAATCTAAATATATAAATTATAAGATATAATTCTAGTTGTTTAGTTGAGTCATGACTCGGGATGACCGTTTGGGTGTTGTCCGATCCAACTCGATCCGATTCGATTCGACGCCCAAACATAAAACGGATCAGGTCCGGAGTAAGTAATTATAACCCACAACTGGATCGGATCGGGTTCGGATTTTTAGTTTGTCCGGTTCGGCCTAAAAATTATAAAAATATATAAAAATAAATACTTTTTTATATATAATAACAATAATATAGATATATATATATATATAATAAATTAATATATTAAAAACATATTAAAAAAATTAAAATTAATGTTCACAGGTCGGGCTGGATTGACCGACGGACGCAAACGGACGGGCTCGGGTAAAAATACAAGCCGAAAGCGTGTCGGGTCGGGTTCGGATTAAGTGTCTAAAAGATGGACACGGACGGACCGGCCCAAATCCGACCCGCGAACGGCCCATTGTCATCCCTAGTCATGACATGTTTTGGTAAGTAAGTGTCAATGTCCAGTTCTTTTTATGTCGAAAAGGTGGGGCTAAAATTCAGTTAAATTCGTACTACTAAGCTTCTTTCGTCCCAAAATAAGTCACTCGTATTTAAAATCGTTGTATTCTTGCCACTGATGCCTTACAAATTAACAAGAGACTAACACTTGTCACCCAAATTTACCTCGGTTTGTTCCATATTCGGTCATCCATTAAATCTTGCCCAAAATAACTTGGTTTATTAGTTTTACCTTTTTTATTTAATTTTTTACTTTTTACTTAAATCGATTTCTCTATTTCACTTTTTACTTTAACTTTAACTTTTACCTTACCTTTTATTTTTAACTTTTTATTTTTAACCTTAACCCTGTTAACATATTTACAGCTTCTGGACCTATTTAAAATCCTAATTCCTTTCTTCAAAACAATTGTCTTCTTTAAATCCCTAATTCCTTTCTTCTTTAAAACCCACGATCTAGAATTTTTGCCCAACCAACCATTGTCTCTTTCTTCGTTCCCATACGAGTTTTACCCAAATCCAAAACGAGCAGATAGAAACTAATGATTTTGATTTTTCTGTTTTTTGGATTTGTAACTTTTCACGTGGCTAGGTAAATTACTTCTTTAATTTTAATACTAATCGCTTAGATTTGTTCCAATTTTGTTTAAAAATCGAAAAGTTCGTTTGATTTAGTCAAGAACCCTAATATCAATTGGGATAAAACTGCACATTTGGTTGAAATTTCTCAGAAAACCCTAATATCAGTTGGCTTATATAGATGAAATGCCTGAAGTACGGTCTTGTTGTATTTCTCATAGCAGTAGGCGCCACTTGGAACAACCACTTGATCAAATAGGGGGAACAGAGTTTCTTCTTACCTGTCGTTGGTGCCAACTGACAGATTCGCTGGAAAGTCATGCCTGTCGAAACCAAATCACTGTCGATCGAGTACGAGAGAGCGTACATCGCGGCTCTTAAAGGAAGCAAAAGTTACCCGTGGCAACAAAACTCTCTCCATCACGTTGTTGTTCTTGTTTCTGGATTTCGTGGATTTGTGGCGATGTCACAGGTGGTGACGGTGGCAATGTCATAGGTGGTGGCGATGGTGGTTACTCTTGCTTCAAGTGCGGTGGTGGCTACTTTTTTGCGGATATGGATCTTGTTTTATTCTCATGACTAATACTGTTAAAAATCTATGCCAGAAGTTCTACAAATGCCCTAATCGAGAGGAAATCAGAAGTTGTTGATCTTTTGAATGGACTGATGGTAATCAGCTACAAGAGAAACTAACAATGCGACTCCTAGCTACGCCGAAACATTTTCAACTTCCCGGACCTTTTGTGTTCTTGTGGAGCTGGTTCTTGTCTTATACGAACTATAAAAATTGTGCAAAACATGGTCAGAGTGTTCTATTGCTGCTATGTGAATCAATATTTTTGTGGTTTCTTCTATTAGTGCGACAAAGTGACAATGGCTATGTAAAAGGGCTTTCATGGGTATTACAATTTTTTTAGTTTATTCATACTTGTTATTACATTTTTTTGTTTTTATTTTCATGATTCTCATGATGAATATATTGTAATATTATAATCATGGTGATAATATAGCATTGCGTTATTGATTATATTGATTAGAGTATATGATTAATTATTGAGTATTTTTTTCTAGAGTTTAGATTGATTTATAGATTTTAAAACTTTTGAAAAGGTAAGAATCAAAATAAGAGATGATAAATATGATAGGCTTAAATAATTTTTTTAAATAAAAAAAAGAAAAGATAAAAGCTAAATAAAATAAAATAAAAAAGTTTAAAATATAAATAAGCGTTTTAAATAAATTAAAGATAAAATTATAAAACTTAAATAAAGTAAAATAAAAAAAAAGTAAAAAAAAGTGAAAGGTAATGAAATTTTTATATAAATCAAAGGTAAAAATATAAAAAATAAATAAAGTAAAATAAAAAGTAAAAGTAAAAAGTAGAAGAAAAAATAAAGAATAAAAAGAATAAAACATAGTTTTACGTAGCGTGATCGTATTTGTAACAAAAGAGTAGTAGATTTGGGTGGCACATGTCCGTCTTTTATTAATTTGCACGCGCCGGTAGCAATAATGTAACGATTTGAGATATCGATGATTCATTTTGGAGATGGAAAAAATTTAGTGACACAAATGCAACAAATATCAAACACCGGTGACTTGATAAAGTTTTTAGCGAAAAAAAGTGTTTTTGTCTTTGTATTGCTCTTCAACAGGAATGATGGATTGAGAAGATTTTTAAAACGGTTCGTTTTCATCACCTGTTTGGAGAATAACTTATTGGCCATTTTCATCTACTATTTTTATATTTAGAATGCGCAATCTAAATTTATTTATTTCTTGAACTTAGAGCATCCCAACGGGTAGTGTATAAATTTGCTAGATTAATGTGAAATTTTGGTAGTCTAAATATTTAGATTACGAAACAATATTTGAGGTAGTTATTTTGTTTCACAAGTGGAGGAGAAAAAAATGGATAATTTATAACTATTTTGTAACTGCAACTACAAATTTATCTAGCGTAATTTAAACTAATAAATATAGATAGGCTTTTAGATTATCTATTGGAAAAGAAAAAGTTACACATAATAAGTATATTTACTAACTAATCTTTTTTCCTACTCTGTTGGGAATGCTCTTAGGTTGGTATGGCAGGTAGAGGTGGAAAATGGTTCAGGAACCGCGGTTCAAAGCTGGAAATCTATTTATGAACTGGCGGTTTAACTGTGAAACTTGTCCATTAAGACTGCAAACCGGCATGACCGCAAACCGGCAGGACCGCAAACCGTTAGGACCGCAAACTGCCAAGACCGCATAAAGAGTAAACCGGCAGGACCGCAACCCGCCAGGACTGTAAACCATTAGGACTACAAACCGCGAGGACTACAAAACCACGGTTTATTTGTAAAAAACCACGGTTTATTTGTAAATATTATAAATGTTTTAATTATTTTATAAGCAAAATCATATGTTAAGTTATATTTAAAAAATATTGAGATATTGCATATTATTATAAAATTATTATTACATTTTGGTCAGTATTAATTTGTTTTGGTTATTAATATTTTAAGTGTTGTAATTATTATATAGTCCATAATTTTAAATATTACTTATGTTATTATCACATTTTGAATATTATTATTATGTTTTTAGATCTAATATTAGTAGTGTTGATTTTAATATTACAAACCAAAACTATATCTTATCATGTTAAAATATTACAAATTCTATGGTTATAATTTTAATATTACCTTTTGAATTTTATTATTGTGATTTGGTTTTAAATATTACAAGTGTTATTTATTATTTTTTAAACCAAAATCATATTTTATCATGCAAAAATATTACAAGTTATATAGTTATAATTTTAATATGACATTTTGAATTTTATTATTGTGATTAGGTTTTAAATATTACAAGTGCTATTTATTATTTTTAAGTTATATTTTTATAATTTTAATATTACATTTTGAATTTTATTATTGTGATTTGGTTTTAAATATTACAAGTGTTATTTATTATTTTTAAGTTATATTGTTATAATTTTAATATTACATTTCAAATTTTATTATTGTGATTTGGTTTTAAATATTACAAGTGTTATTTATTATTTTATATTGTTATAATTTTAATATTACATTTTGAATTTTATTATTGTGATTTGGTTTTAAATATTACAAATCTTATTTATTATTTTTTAAACCAAAATCATATTTTATCATGGTAAAAGATTACAAGTTATATTGTTATAATTTTAATATTAAATTTTGAATTTTATTATTGTAATTTTAATAATTATTATAAAATGATTATTACATTTTGGTTAGTATTAATTTGTTTTGGTTATCACAAACATCATTCATAACAAGTGAAAATTAGCGGATTGGTGAGTATTAGTATGTCTACTATTTATAGGCATTTTAAAACTTAAAACAACGTTTTTTTTAAATATGCAATAAAATACTAATCGAAACTAATTAATATCGCAAATAATAAAAACTAAATTTAGACTAATACCAACTAATAACAAGCAATAACAACTAACAACAACTAATAAAATTAGAATTAAAAGAACTAATTTAAATTACTATAACAATTAAATAACTTGATAAATTATACGAAGCTCTTAATTGAGCTATTATAATGTTATCCCAACATTATTTAAGTGTTTTTATCAAATAGAAACAATTTGCGAAAAAAAAATCAAACAATTCCGAAAGTAGGACTACAATATGTAAAATAAGAAATTTGAGTTTTCTAGAATATTTAGAACAAGTATGGAGATTTAGAGACACATGGAGAGGAGTATATGAATTTATGAGTTTGGATTTGGGATCTCCTAGACCCAAAAAAAATTAAAAAAACGAAAAAAAAAATTCCGGACCATCCAAACAAATCTCCGGACGCCCGTACTGAAAATTCGGGCCATCCGGAGATTTATCCGGATGGTCCGGACTTTTGACTTTTGACTTTTGACTTTTGACTTTTTTTTATAGAAATTTTATTAATTTTTTTTAACAACTATGTTTTAAAAATGTTTGTTTTGCTTCTTCTTTTTATTAAATGTTATTTAAATCACTTTCACTTTCAATTTTTATTTTGTTATTTACAAGTAATTTAAGTTTATGCATATAGTTATACAATTCTAAAAAATTTAAATTTAAACTTCTAATATTGAATAGTTCGAAAATACAATAAACTATATAATTCATCTAACCATAAACACTTCAAGTTTGAAAGAATCTAAAGAATCACCTAATAATTTAAAATCAGAATACAATTATATGTCTAATAGGTATATATTATTTAATATGTACCTAATATTAAATATAACATCTTAAATACAAACAATACACAAATCATTTTACAATTATATTGTTTACCATATCTTGTTTAAGACAATCAAATTTTTATTTTTATATTTTTACAAATATTGAAAGTTGTAATCAAAATACAATTAGATGTATATATTTTATTTAATATCTACATAATATTAAATAAAATATCTTAAATACATAAATATAATCAAACATATCAAAATCAAATTACAATTATATTTTTAGAATGCAATTGCTTGATTATAAAATTTCGATTAAAATGATAACATATTTAAATTAAAATACATGAAAGCATAATTAACTCGTTTATACGGTACATATCTCAATTATTGAAATTATATTCAATTAACACTTACAAATTAATTTTAAATAACATTATAAAATATTTTGATAAACTATTCCTAAATGGTTGTCTAGTGGTTTGAACTGACGGTTTAACTGCAAAACTAGCTCATTAGGACTGCAAATCGGCAGGACCGCATAAGGAGGAAACCGTCAGGACCGCAACTTGTCAGGACCGCAATCCGCTAAAACCGCAATCCGTCAGGACCGCAAACCGTGGTTCTGATTTAAACGGTTCCGATAGTTCGCGGTTCAAACCGTTTGACACCCCTAATGGCACGATACTCTATTTTTACTAGTGTATATAATGTCTAACTTTAATAATAATTATTGTTTCTTGTATTTAGGGTTGGTATCACATGTATTATATTTTTACCGGTAAAAATAATAATTAAAATGTTTTCAATTTCGTTAAACTTGGTGTATAGTTATATTTGGTATGTATATGATTATAATATTGTATTTTATTTTTTAGATATAATTTATTTAATATTTTTTTAAATATGCTGTATAAAAATAAATAAAAATAGTAATAATAATAATAATAATAATAATTAAATTTAACGGTTTTAGCGGTTCGATTCTATCGGTTTATCGATTCAGTTCTACTGTTTCGATTCTTCATCGGTTGCGATTTTGAAATAAAACCGCGAACAAAATCGTTAAAATTTGGTCCGATTTTTATTCGGTTCCGATCCACTTCGCGAACATCAAACAACCCTAGTTGTGTTTGAAATGAAAGAATAATGACGTCAGATAATTTTATGAGAACATATTTTTAAGATTTGAGAGGAGATATATTATATTTTTACTATAAAATTTAAAAATTAATTTTTATTTTAATATATGAAATTTATATAGATATATGTTAATAGAGTGAATTAATACTTACATATAAAAAATCCAAATTAATTACCAATCTAAAAAATATACAAGTTACTCAATAATATATTAACCACTTTTTTATTTCAAAATATATTTTTATTATAAATGTACTTTCATTATTAAGAATATTTTTTCCGTTTTTTAATTCAAAATTTTAAGAGTTTATATTTTTTAAACTATTTTCAGAAAAAAATATGAAAAAAAACAATGGATTTTATATTTCGTAAAAGAAACAAAACTCGATCCAAAAATAATATATATTAATTTTTTTTTCATTAGACCTGTTAATTTATGACTCAAATTTTGCTTTTCGTTTAATCTTTGTTTCACAACTAACATGTAGCTATATTCCCAATTCACACCTTAGTCAACCAACTCGGCTACCCCTTTGGGGCAAACCGACCAGTTTTTATTAGTGCTTGATTGTTTGTAGCAGTATATTTTTAATTTCGGTTTGGGACGATTTTTTTTTTATCTATTTTTGAGATTTGTCAATTGATTTTGAGGCAGAATAAAAAAAATAAAGGAAGAAAATGTTTTTATATGCTTTTTGTTTAGAGGCAATTCTCGAGGAGAAGGCAAAAAGATGCTGTTAGGATTTTAGTTTTTATAATAGAAGAGAGAAAAGGGAGGAAGAAGAAATAAAATAGTGAATTTTTTTTGGCTTATTGTTATTAATGATATTGAGGATGGTTAGAGTGTCAACGTTAGAATCAATAATATATGGGAGTGTTAAAATGTATATGGGCTATTGAATATTAGTTTGTATATGGGCTAGGGTTTCTAGGGTTTACTTTCTGTCACACGATATATATACACTATTATTGTAATTATAGGATGGGGATTTTGGATTAACACAGTTCTTGATCCTACCCGCTCAACTCAAGTTGTAAACTGTTTCTGTCTCATACACATTCACAATTCTCTTATCATGGTATCAGAGCCATAGCCTAGAAAATATATGTATATTTAGAAGTAATAATATCAACTCCGAATAGTAAGAGTTGAATATGTTTAGTTTTAAAATACCAAATAATAGATTACTTTTTTAAATATATTAGATTTATTTTTAAAGGTGAGCTAAAATCTGGTCTAAAATCCAATATTAGAAAATCGAGTTATTAATAGTTGTACCATATTTTTTACCAAAAAAACACATTCGAAGTTGTACAAAAATATTAAGTCCGTCTCGAAAAGGTTAGCCGAATTGGTTGAGTAAGGCATGTTCGTGATTAAAGGTCATGAGTTTGAGTCCCTCTATAAACGCTTTCTTGGTTGAGCCTGTCATCTTGTGTAGTTTACCTTCAGGTGTTGTTTCCAGGCTATTGTGTAGTTAACCTTTTCGCATTTCACATTTTGTATTTCTGTTTAAATTTGATTTCATATATTTTATTTAAAATAATCAAATTTAACTTTGGTTTTTTATTTCACCATCAGGTAAAATATAATAATTCAATTTTAACACGGGTTTCACATTTCATAATTACGTATAAAAAATTAAATTTCATCTTTGTTTTTGCGTTTTGTAGTTCTCATTTTTGTTTAAATTTGGTTTTGCATTTCGCAGGTGCGAATAATCTTTTCACATTTTTAATAACGGAAGCTCTAAGTTCAATTATATTATATCCAAAAAAGCATATTTTAACCAATTTAGCTATCGAGGACTTCATAAACCACCGCCAAATGTTCGCATATCACTATCTACTTAATTTGAAAAAAAAGTAATATATTTTTAAAAAGAAAACAAATTCATGGATGGGCGATGATTTTGTCAAAACACGCCATCAAAAACACATTACACATTAGCTTCAAATATAAAATTTGATTAAAAAAAAAAAGAGAAAACACAAGATTGAATCAACTTACATAAGAGAAAAAATAAAAATAAAACGAAAATAAATAAATTGTGAATTAGAAAAAGAGAGAGAAACGTGGTCCGCATCGAATAAAAAAAGGTATAATTTGGTAAAAAATGTATTTGAAATAATAAGATGAATTGATATTCGATGTAATTGACAAAGTTATTGTTATTGATAAATTTTTGGATAATAAGTAAATAATATATTTGTTTTTTTGTTATTTGTTAATATTAAACTATATTAAAAAATTGAGATTTTTTAAAAAGAAAACACGAATAAATATAAAACCACAGTTTTTTTCTATTTAATATTTTTATTCGTTTTATTCCTATCATATAGTGGATTTTGGCTAAGTAGTAGCCGCTTGTTATATAAGGCTAATTTGTTTTAATCAAATTATATATTTTCGTAGGCTCTTGTTTTTTTTTTTCTAATAATTTTTTTTCCCTTCGTGATTTTTTTGTCTATCTGTGTAGTTTTTATTTATTTTTTCTCTTTCCTCTCTAAATTTTATTGGGTTTTTTTTTTTGTGTTTTTTATCTTTAATTTTTCCTCTCACGATTCTGTAGGAATATGTAAATGAAAAAATTACTAAATTGATTAAATTTGACTGAATTGACAAACTGTAAATTGAGTACAACTGAATTGACAAACGGTAAATCGAATTCGAATAGAGATTGTTTGGAGAAAAAACAAATACGTTTACTTCGTTTTTTTGGATTTTAGGTAAGATTGTGTTCCATGTATAGTGTCTCGCATCTCCTGTCTAGAATTACCAGATGCGAGACACTAATCTCGCATCGAGTAACTCTACATGCAATAGATTAATGTAAAATTGAACTTTTTAGATGACAAATGCTTACAAAAAAGTTAGAAGCTAAAAGTTCAATTTTACGTTAGTGTAGTTTAAAATTAAAAATTTAATTTTACTATTTGGTATATATATATATATATTATCTATTTCTTAAATAATAATTGCTTACCGAAAAGTTAGATGCGAGACGAGGTTAATTAGACTCGCGAAAAATTCAAAAGATCTAAAAATATAAAGACAAAATTGATGGTACTTTTCGGATTTTGTTTATTTAAAATTAAAATTACAAACTTTAAAAATTAAATTACAGAACAAAAATGTATACATATTTTTAATATTTTGTGATGGTGTTTTAGGTTAAATGTATAGTATAATTATTTTTGTTAAACCGTAATAGTTTTTGGATAGTAAACCGTATTAATTTTTTATCTTGAATAGTTCAACTGTTAGTAACAAACTCATATCTGTACCGAGATCTACTGATCTGGACTTTATCTTTCGAAGACATTTTAAAAACATGTTATCTTAACTTTCGGAAGAGCTTATATAGTTTCTTTTTAAGTCTAAATGTTGGAGACATCACACTTGCTTCAAAACTATGAGTGGGTCACGTTGAAAAGCAGAGCAATGGAGGAAGATGATCACATATCGAATTTACCGAATGTAATCCTCCACGACATACTGTCTCGTCTTTCCAGGCTTGACGCTGCCAGGACCAGTCTCCTCTCCCGAAAATTCAGGTCAGTCTGGAACTCTATTCCGGATATAATCTTTGGTCGGTTATACGCGACATCTACACAATTGGTATGTTTCCACAACTCTTTGGTTCTTCGGCAACCTGATCTTAGCATACGCAAGTTTATGTTTCAGTTACCTTCGTGTTACTGTTCCAATATATTAGACCATACCGTATTGTTGGCAGTACAGAGAAAAGCGGTCGAGTTACATCTAGATCTTGATCCTGATCCATTTGACGTATATGATCTAAGTTTTGAGGACAACCAATTCTATAACCGTAGATTTAGTAACCGTAGATTTAGTAACGGTTTCTATAGCTTTCCCCAGATTTCATGTCCTCTGAATAAAGTTAGGGTTTTGAATTTAAAAGGGTGTTGCTTAGATTCTCATCATCTTCGGTTTCAAGACTGGCCTTTCCTCGAGGAATTGAATATGAAACGGTGCAAAGGACCCGAAACGTTTAATATCTCAAGTCAGAGCCTTATAAAATTGGTCATCTATGATTGTAATGATTCTGTTATGGAAATGCTTCATGTTGTAGCAGCAAAGCTAGAATATTTCAGTTTCGGAAGCTTAAATCAGGATTGTGGAATCAATATTGTTGCTTGCAAGTCTCTTAAGTCTATCATACTTAGTCATGTAAATTTGACGGATGAGTGGCTCTGTCAGCTGCAAACTATCCACCGTCATCAACTAAAGACCCTTAAACTATCTTGTTGTACTACAGCAACAACCTTACGTGTTACGAGCAAGTGTCTCGAATCTGTTGAGTTGCTCAGATGTCCTAATTTAGCGCATGTCACAATCCATGCATCGACTCTCCAACGATTCTGCTATGTTTCCAAAACATCAAACTGTATCATCGATATCAGTGCTTGCATCTCTCTTAAAAGCTTGGTTTTGGATAGCGTTGACGTGAGTGATGAATGGTTCAATTGTGTATCGCTATTTTCCTTCCTGGAGGATTTGGAAATTACAAGATGCAATAATTTGAAGAACTTTGTGACCGTTTTCAAACATCTCAAAGAATTAAAGCTAGGATATTGCAATGGCCTGGAGGAAGTTGATGTTGATGCTAAACAGTTAATGAAGTTTACCTATGAATCGCGCATAAAGTTGATGTCCTCACCCCCACGGCTCAATTCGACTTTTTTAGAGACAAAACTTTTATGGTATCCATCTGGCTATTTGCCGTCTGACTTATTCGAAAGCTTATGTCACTTTCTAAAAAGCTTTGGTCATTGTAGAGTTTTGAAACTTCATTTTAACTCAAACAAGTTATTAAATTTCCCAAGGAATATAAGGACAAGTGGTCTTCCTCCCTTATGGGATTTGAAGCATATTGAGGTGAAGTCAGATATTGATGATAACTTGGAAGATATGGTGGATAGCTTGGTTTGGATTTGCCCTCGTATAGAAACATTAACTATTATTCCACCTAACCAAACAGAACCAATGAAAGTTTTGCAGTTCAAGTACGAGAATACTAATTCTGAAACAACCGATTCGCGCTGCGATTTTTGTTGGACTTTCAAATGCTGGAGACATTATGTAAGCGAAGTTGCAATGGTGAACTTCGATAAGGATGAGGAACAGGTGTTGTGTCGTTATTTCAGAGAAACATCAACAATGCTGATTAGTGTTCAAGAACCAACAACAGAGTCAGGTTAGAAAGAAACTGAATCAGTCACCATGACATTTTAGCTTTAGAGGATTCTTGCCTTTTCTTATTATCTATTATTTTTATGGTTCTTGATTTTATTTTTTATTTTTTATGATTACCATTTTGATAACATGAGATTTTTTTGTTTCCTGTTTTTAGATATAATATTGTATCTTTACTTATTCTACTTAAAATTGTATGAAAATCAAATATAAAAATTTACACTGATCCAAATTAAGCACAAACTGTTCTTTTGCAGATCTGATGAGTTTAAAAAGCACAAATTCCAACTTGAGAGCCATCTTAGAATTTTTGTCCTTTTCTTATCATAAATCTGCAAAGAAAAATCATGAACCTTTCAAGCTTGGCACCGCCCAGGACCCCATTAGGAATGAACTTGTCAAGCTTCGCACCACCCTAGACCTTATTGGACCTGAACATGTCAAGCTCGCTCCACCCTAACCCTTTTGGTAAGCACGCTCCTTGAAATGCTACTACCAGCACCACCGAGTACGAAGTATTTTAAAGTTACAATCGGTTACTACTGGTGACAATGGGCACATGCATTGCAAGCTGAAAGCGCACTTCATGTGGCTGAAGCAAAACAGTTTATAAATAATAACTAACTATCATATGGATGTTTTTTTAGTTAAAAGAAAAATACCATTTATTGTATTTTATCTAAAAGGACACCATAAATACTTGCTCTCATTTATGATTATGTAGTCTGAACATAATAACTCACTCAATATTCAATAATTTTTTTAATACTCTTAATACCTTCTACCAATTATATAAATATATTTGTTTTGTGAGTGACTCAAATTTTTCTCCAATTAGATTTTTTAAACATTTGAATTTGTAAGCAGTTATAACCAATTTTGGTGAATGATCAAGCTCTAATGATTCTTCCGAGCAGGAAATTATTCCTTCAAACATGGAAAGACGAGCTAGAAGGCAAAAAATGTGAATTCCATCTATTAGAGAAATAAGAATCAGCCAGTTGCGGTACGACTGTTGTTCCAAAGCACGCCATAACCATTATTTTCGTTCGTCATATCAGCGAATGATGATGCTTTTCCTTCGGTGGCTAATTCAGACTTTATGACCCTTTGTTCTTTTTGTTTGTCTTCCTCTACAACCAGTGGTTGGAATTCTTTTGCTGCTTCTGGCTGTGTTAGTACTTCTGGCTTCGTGCAAGGTTGTGCTTCTTGTTGGGGTTGGGCTTCGTCGGGGAGTTGTTGTGCTACATCTATTTGGGATTGTTGTTCACTATTTGACAAGGCTTGTTGTTGTTGTTGTGCAACATTATTTGGTTGTCGGTGACGGGATTGATGTTGATCGACATGTTAGTCTTCTTATTGTTGATGTTGTTCTTTAGGTTGATGTTGTCCTTCCTCTTCTGCTTGGTATTTTCGAGGGCATACCTTGCACAATGAACATTAAACTTCGCATGTATAACCACAGGCGGAGCCAGGTGGGGTCCTGTGGGGTCCCAGGAACCCACCTAACTCCATAAATAATATCTCTAGTAGTAGTTATATTTTGTGCTTTGGTCTAGTTGGTTAAGATAGAGGTCAAAGGAACCCACTGACTTGGTATCGAGACCCAGCTGGGTGGATTCCTTTTCTTTTAATTTTGACTATAAAATAAATAATATATATATATATATATATATATATAAAATAAAATTTAAGTATTATTATAAGTATTATTATAATATAAGTAAATCATTTATTTATATTATATATAAAATAACATATATATTATTTTACTGTAACAAATATTTTAATTAAAAGATAATATAAATTTTTTTATATATATAATTTGATATGTATATTTATTATATATTATTTATTTATAGATATGATTCAAAAAATAATAAATTTGATCCGTGGACGGGTCGGTTTCTTTGTGGTCGCTCCTAACTATAAGATACAATTTTTTAGAACAATTGTTTTTTTACTATCAATTAGAAAATGGAGACTTACGTAATGGGTCTAAAATTTGTCTCTATTTACCCAAGCATACCCCAACAGATCCATTTTACAAATAGATCCAACCCATTTAAAAAAAGACACAATTATCTATAAAAACAAAAAAATTACATCCCCAAATTAAAATATTTAACCCCAATTTCAAAGTCAATTCTTTCTTTTCAAACTTTCTTTGTTATATTATAAACTCATTAAGGGTAAAATTGTATTTAAAATTTAAATTTGGACAAATAGGTAAATAAAATCATATTTTGGTAGATATTGGTAAAATCTATTTGAGGCCGGACTTATTAGTAAATTGGATACGTTTTTGTACCCAATTGGTATAAATCTCATTAGAAAACTCTAACTACAAGCTTCAAACATTAAGGTATTTTTTTATGGCTCTATGTTATTAATTCTCAAAATTAAAGCTTTGTTGCATGTCTTATGTTACTATTCATTAGTTACAAAGATTAACATTGGTTGATCTATATTTTTTCTTAAGATAGAGAGTTGTAGAGTTCAATTTCGAAACAAATAGACCTGCATAAATCACAATTTTTTATTTTGCTTTACGGATCAAACCGTAACAACATAGGCTCTCGAGTTTACTAACAATACATGTCTTAATCAATACATCTATTAGTCTCTGTATACTGCGGAAAATCTCAAACTAAAATTCGATCAAACCGTAACAACATAGCCTCTCGAGTTCACTAATAATAGATGTCCTAATCAATACATCTTTTAGTCAACTTCTATTTTTTTTTATGTTATAACAGTACTTCAAAGGGTTGACAAAAATAATATGGAAGACTCACTTAAACAAATAAACACCTTTTATATAGATGGAATATGAAGATATGTTACAATACCATTTTACAACTTCCACTACAAACAAATATTTTTTGGACAATAACCAGGACACCATAGGCTTTAAATCCTGGCTACGCCACTGTGTATAACCATTCTTGCGATTGCTTTGAAATTTCCTCCATACTAAACATGCGATTTGTACCATGCAAAACCATGTTATAAAGCTTTACGTGTTAACAAAATAAAGAGATTTGATTGGTACGTTAATGATAATGAATGATATTGCTAAGTTACATGACCATAAGATTTCAATTGTAATGTATCTTTTGCAATTCTAACGGTATGATATGCATGTGTTTGCTAAGATATTATATGCATGTGACTGCTTCGACTATACATGGATGCAATGTATATGATATTGTGAGTGTACGATTTACGAGTAATAAATAATTTTCAAAATTCATCGAAGCATTACCATGCGCTTTAAATATTAAATAACCCATGCGATTTTCCTTCATAAACATTTCAAAGTATATCGAAACAAAATTTCAAAAAATAATACAAGAACATCTCCAAACCCTATACAATATGACTTCATAAACAAACAGGTTATATGACAAAATATATTAAATAATATGGAATCTTAATGAACTTAAGATCCACTTACATCTTCAAGATCTTCTTTCTCAAGTTGTTCCACTTCGGGTTCCAGTTGTTCCACTCTAATAGTCCATTCTATCAGTATTGGGGGTGAGAGTATGGTAGTCTATGTCTCCGATATAGTAGACTCTGCTGTCACCGCTACCTTCTCCAGTGGCTCAACTTCTGACGTTTTTTCCTCCTACTGCTGCAGCTCTTTTGTAGTTTATGCCTTCTTTAGTGCAAAATCATTTGCTCCCACTACCTGTTCGGGTGGTACAACAACTCCAGCCTCTGCCCTATTTTTATTTTCTACCTCTACTGCCGGAGATTTAGTTTTAAACACAACCGAGTCTGTTGGTTCTTGTGAGATTGCATCTGCCTCTTTTTCAGGTAGGTCAAGTAGTGAAGCCAATAATGTTGTGTCTCTATTTTCCTCTCTTTGTTCTACTACATGTTCATCCTGCTCCACTAATGATTCAACTGACATTACTGTTATACTCTCGTCCTGCACCACTACTGGTCCTGCGAGGTTGCATCAGCCGCTTGTTCAATTGGTACTACTTTTGTACTCTCGGTTTGCATTACTATTGGTTTCTGTGAGGTTTCGTACACCGCTTGTTTAACTAGTACGACTGCTGTACTTTTAGCCTGTATCACTACCGGTTCACGTGAGGTTGTATCAGCTTCATGTTCAGCTGGTATAACAGCATGGTATAAGCATTGATCCCTAAAATATAAACAACATATTTATTTTTCACCGTTTCACTAGGTTTCACACTAACATCTTCAGCTACATCCTCAGCTGCATCTTCAGCTTACTTAACCGCTGTAAGTTTTGCATATTCTACAGTTTGGACCTTTGTTTGTTACGTTTGGTCCTCTGGTGTAACATCCTCTTCATCATCTTCAGTTTCACCTGTTGTTGTTGGATTGTCATCCTCTTCACGTTCTTTCATTGTCAAACCATGTTTGTGTGAAACATAAACCATAGTTTTAGGTTGTACCTTCTTAGTTGGTACCACACCCATAGTTTTTGGGTACCTCTTCATCGGCAGAACATAAAGAAGAGAATATGTGTTATCATGTGCTTGATTTTTAACTTCAATAGTTTTCAGTTGTGAATTCAAAGTAGCTAACACTCTTTCTATATCTTGAATTTGTGACAACAATAACACTTATAATACTAGAACTTGTTTGTCAGACCTGTTTTTACCAAAACAAGTATAACAACACTTATTTGTTTGTGAGGCCCTTCTTTTCGTTCATCATATCAGCGGATGGTGATGATTTTCCTTGGGTGTCTAATTAATACTTTATGATCCCTTGTTCTTTGTGTTCGTCTTCCTCTACAGCCAGTAGTTGGACTTCTTTTGCTGCTCCTAACTGGGTTAGTATTTCTGCCTTTGTCCAGGGTTGTGCTTATTTTTAGGCTTGAGCTTCGTGTGAGAGTTGTTGTGCTGCTTCTATTTAGAATTGTTGTTCACTATTTTCCAAAGCTGGTTGTTGTTGTTGTGCAACATCATTTGGTTGTCGGGGACGGGGGTGATGTTGATCGGCATGCTTGTTTTCTTGTTGTTGATGTTGTTGTTGGCCTTCCTCTTTTGTTTGGGGTTTCCAAGGGCATACCTTGCACAATGAACATTAAACTTCACATGTATAACCATTCTTGCAATTGCTTTGAAATTGCCAATACTAAACATGCGATTTGTACCATGCCAAAACCACATTATAAAGCCTTACGTGTTGTTAACAAAATAAAGAGATATGATTGGTACGTTAATGATAATGAATGTGATTGCTAAGTTACATGACCATGTGATTTCAATTGTAATATACCTTTTGCAATTCTAACGTTATAATATGCATGTGTTTGCTAAGATATTGTATGCATGCGACTGCCGGGACATTACATATATGCAATTTATATGATGTTGTGTTGCGATTTACGAGCATTAAATAATTTTCAAAACTCACTGAAGTAATAACAGTTCGCTTTATATATTAAACAACTCATGCGATTTTCCTTCCTAAACATTTCAAAGTACATCAAAACAACATTTCAAAGTATAATAAAACAACATCTCCAAACCTTACACCATATGACTTCATAAATAAACAGTATATGATATATATATTAAATAGTGTGGAATATTAATGAACTTAAGATCCACTTACATCTTCAAGACATTCTTTCTCAAGTATTTACATCCCGGGCTCCAGTGTTTCCGCTCTGGTAGTCAATTTTACTGGTAGTGGGGGTAGGAGTACGGTAGTCTATGTCTCCGGTATAGTAGACTCTTTTGTCACCACTAACTTCTCCAGTTGCTTCACTTCTGATGTTTGTGCCTCCTGCTGCTGCATCTCTTGTGTAGTCTCTGCCTCTTCAATGCAGAATCGTTTGCTCCTACTACCTGTTCTGGTGGTATAACAACTCCAGCCTCTGCCCTATTTTTATGTTCTACCTCTACTGATAGAGATTTAGTTTTAAACACTACCTAGTTTGTTGGTTCTTACGAAGTTGCATCTGCCTCTTTTTCAAGTAGATCAAGTAGTGAAGCCAATATTGTTGTGTCACCATCATTCTCTCTTTGGTCCACTACATGTTTAGCCTGCTCAACTACCGATTAAACTTGTATTACTGCTATACTCTCAGCCTGTACCACTATTGGTCCTGTGAGGTTTCATCCACCGCTTGTTCAATTGGTACTACTTCTGTACTCTCGACCTGCACTACTACTGGTTTTTGTGAGGTTTCATCCATGGCTTGTTTAACTAGTACTACTGTTTTACTTTTGTCCCGCACCACTACTGGTTCATGTGAGGTTGTACCTGCTTTATGTTCAACTGGTACAAATGTTTTACTCTCGGCCTGCACCATCGTACCAAGCATTGTCCCTAAAATATAAACAACATATTTATTTTTCACCGTTTCACTAGGTGCCACACTAACATCTTCAGCTTTATCCTCACCTGAATCTTCATTTTTCTTAACCGTTATAAGTTTTGCATCTCATATATTTTGGAACTCTGCTTGTTCCGTTTGTTCCTCTGGTGTAACATCCTCTTCATCATCTTCAGTTTCACCTATTATTGTCGTATCTTCATCCTCTTCACGTTGTTTCATTTCCAAACCATATTTATGTGAAACATAAACCATAGTTTTAGGTTATACCTTCTTAGTTGGTACTGATATGGAAATAGGTTTTTAATGATCAATTTGTAAATAATGTAAATTCAGGGATTTAATTGTAATTAGTGTAAGTTTTGTCCTTAATTTGTAATGGTGTAAATTTTAGGAGACAATTGTAACTTTGTATAATTTGTAAGGAGTAAACGTCAATTAGTCCAATTTTGTAACAGATTCAGTTTGAGACTAAGTTTTAGCTCATCTGTATAAAGGACCAGACTACTCTAATAAAGGAGTTGAACATTTTTACTTTGAAACTCATTTGTACTTGTGTTTTCTCCTTCTAATAACTCTTAAGCATTTTCTCTCTCTAGAATTTTTCCTTAGCAATTTACTAAAGCAAAATCAAACCTCATCAAATTGGAAACTTTACTAGGGACTGAATAAGAAAAATCAATGGCTTATTCTGTTCGAAAGTGATATTATTCAATGATATTTTTTACTATAATTCATAAGATGAATCCAGATAATAATCCTACACTTCAATCGGCGAAAGAAACTGTGAGAGATGATTTGCAAAAGAATGGAACTACTGATGGGAATAGAGCTAATGGATTGTCTCCGGTCTAAGTTCGATGTGATGTTGGGACAAGAATGAATCAACTTCTAGATAGAACTATTGTTTTGAATGAAATATACGAAAGAAGAGAACAAGAGATACTTTCTGCAAGACTTAGATATGAAGTTAGACAAGAAATGGAAAAAACTGATGTTGAAGGTCAGTCAGATCGATCTTTTGATGATCGGTCTGCTAAGTCTCAGCATAAAAACGCACGCTTTGTGTCTCCTAAAGAGTGATATTCGTCTTGAAAGGAAAAAAATAGATAAACATAAATTAATAACTTCCAGTGATGAGGAGGTGGAAAGTTCAGCCTCGGGATTTAAAAGGCATAGAGGTTCCTCGAAAGGGAAATCCGAAAGAGATTATTCAAGGAGGTATAAAAAGGAGAGCAAGTATAAGAATGGTCCTCGATCAACTTGGCATGAAGGAAATCCTTCGAATTAGTATGCGGAAACTGATAGGAATTTGTATGTCAAAATGGGGACATATGATCAATTCGTTCAAGGTGTTGATTGGAGAAATTCTCCATTAACGGATGAAATTTGTTCCATGACGCTTCCGAAGTGTTTTGATATTTCGAAGGTTGAAAAGTTTGATGAGATGCAGGATCCCGATGATCACATCGAACAATTCAAAAATTATATGATGAAATTCGAGGATGATGATCGGCTTGTGTGCCGTGCCTTTTCTCAAACTTTTAAAGGAACAACTCTCAAATAGTACAACAGGATTCTGAGGGGGTCCATATCAAATTTCAGAGATTTTTATACTGATTTCCAAAGGAAGTTCTGGGAATCAAAGAGATGAGAGCCAATGATGATACAATTATTCAGTGCAAGCACGCACCGGGGGAAAATTGAAAGACTATACCAAGAGGTTTGTGTTGACCAAGGCTAGTTTAGACAATTGAGAAGAAAATGTGGCGATGACAGCTTTTCGCCAAGGATTATTGCCAAGGGATCTGGCTCATGAGACGACAAAGAGAAGGGCCTTGACTTTTGGAGCGTTGATGGCTCAAGTCGAGGATCATATTAAGGTGGAGGAGTCGAGCAGAGTCCGAGGTGGACCAGCTAATACTACGAAACATTCGGGACAGGCAGCCAATAATCAGGGGCAGCCCTCGAATGGAAATAATAATGGTAATGGGAACAATCAGTAGTCGAGGCAGAAAAATAACAATTTGCCTCCTTGGAGTGGTGGTTATTCGAACCACACTCCATCTAACAATCACAACAGGCCTAGGCCAAATTCATGGGTCAGACCAGATACTATACTGATTTGATAGAGTGTGTTTCTATCATTTGGGATAAGACTAAGAATTCTGTGAACTTTAGGAAGCCAGCTCCTATCAGCAGACCGAGGGAAGAAAGGAATAATAAATGTTTTAGGTATCATGATGATATTGGCATTATACAAATGATTGTATTACTTTAAAGAAAGAAATCCAATATTTGATTGAGAATGGAAAGCTCCTGACTTATGTGAAGTCACATGGGAGTGCATCGAAGAATAATGGTGCATCAACTTCGAAGGCTGCACCGCCGGCTGGGAATTTGATGATTATGGATTCACACATTGAGTCATTCGATGCTTCTATTGAATATGTTGAAAATGATCCAAACATGTTGCTTCTGATGGAAATCGAGGAGCCTGTTGAGATTGTCTCTATGGAAAAGGGGCATGTTCGGGAATTGTGCAAGTTTTTTGAATCGTTGGCAATTTTTAGGGGCGATTCAATGACTGGAAATTCAAACAGTTCGAGGAAAAGGCATGTTGTCAATCTGACAACTCAAATTGAAGGGAGAATGTCAATACATCCATAAAGATATTCCCTTTATTTTATTTGATGAAGATGATTTGAGAGGGACTGCAGGACCACATGAGGATGCTGTGGTAATTGGAGCTGAGGTGGCTGGCGTCAAAATTTGACTGGTAGTTCTGCTAATGTCCATTTTAAGTCCACTTATAATAGGATGATATACCCACATCGAATTACTCAATCGGATCGTACAATTATTGGATTCATGGGTGTAACAACTCGTGTTGTTGGAGAATTCGAGGGAGAAGTTAGTTTAGGAAAAGGGTCATTCAAGAAAAAAGTCCAAGTACTTTTGTGGTGGTAGATTGTCCCACAAGTTATAATTATATTTTTGGAAGATCATGGCATTCAATAATGTACGGGGTAGTTTCAACAGTTCATCAATGCTTTAAGTACGTGGTTGGAGACAGAGTTGGAGTGGTTCGAGGCGATCAAAAGGTCGTCAGAGAATGCTATGCCACTGCGCTTTGGCTCCGAGGATCTAGAAGTGGAGATTTGATGCGAGAATAGAAGTTAGAGAGGGTAACCTCGGATTTGGAAGAAAGGGTTGACAATCCGAGGGAAACCCAGGGGTCTTTAATATTGAGTGAAGAAATAGAGGAGTTTACTTTTTCGGAAGGAAATGTGCTTCGGATTGGAACTTTATTGACCCATTTTCTACGTCAACAACTGCTTTATTTTTTATCTCATAATTTGGATGTCTTCGGTTGGAAAACAGAAGATGTAACAGGAGTACTTATTGAAGTAATTCGGCACACCTTGGCCATAAATCCGAAGGTCAAACCAGTGATTCAAAAAAGGAGAGCATTTTCCTCGGAAAAAGCGGAAGCAATTGTTGCAGAAGTGGATCGTTTGTCTAAGGTTGGATACATAAGGGAATCACAGTATCCTTTGTGGACGATGAATACGGTGGTGGTTAAAAAGAAGAATAGGAAATGGAGGATGTGTGTCGATTTTAGAGATTTGAATAGAACTTGCCCCAAAGATCCATTTCCTCTTCCTCGAATAGATCAGTTGATTGATTCCACTTCAGGAAACAATTTGACTTTTATGGATTCTTTCGCAGGGTATAATCATATCCAGATGGATCTGAAGGGTCAAGAGTGCATGACTTTTATAATTGATAGAGGCCTCCATTGTTATAGAGTGATGCCCTTCGGATTAAAGAATGTTGGAGCCACTGATCAGAGATTAACGAATAAAGCTTTTGATATGCAGATCGTAAGAAATATAGAGGTATATATAGACGATATGGTAGTGAAAAGTTCAAGGGACGAAGTGCATCTTGATGATCTAGAGGAAGCTTTTTTTAATCTAAGAACGATGAGGTTGAAATTAAATCCTGAAAAGTGTACCTTCGGAGTTCGATCGAGGAAGTTTTTGAGTTTTATTATTACTGAAAAAAGAATAGAAGTCGACCCAGAACAGTTAAAAGCTTTGATAACAATGAATTCACCTCGATCAGTCAAAGAAGTGCAGATATTGACAGGAAGGTTAGCATCACTTAATCGATTTATTTCACGATTTTCTGACAAATGATTTCCTTTCTTTCAAGTGTTAAGAGGACCTAACAGCTTCGAATGGACGTCGAAATGTGAAGCAGCGTTCACAAACATTAAAAATTTGTTGTCATCATCATAAATATTAACAAAGCCTCGAAATGGGGATAAATTATTCTTGTACGTCGTTGTATCGGATTTTGCACTCAGTGCAGTGTTAATTAGTGAAGATTCAGGAATTCCGAAGCCGATGTATTACATTAGTAAAAGTCTGGTGGCAACATAAAAGAGATATATGAAGTTTGAGAAGCTAGCTTTAGCATTGGGGATTGCCGCTATGAAGATGCGTCCATATTTTCAAGCTCATACTATAGAAGTCTGAACTTCATTCCCCTTAAAAAATGTATTGCAACGACCTGATATTTCGGGGAGGATGACCAAATGGTCAGTGGAGTTATGGTACTACGATATTTTATTTACACCTCGAACAGCGATCAATGCACAAGCATTGGTTGATTTGTTTTGTTGAGTTCCACTCAAGTCGATCAGATGAGGAAGAAAGTACAAAAGTTTTGCCTATAGATTCGAGGTGGATTGTTCGAACAGATGGAGGATCCAGTGTGCAGTGTTGGGGTTCAATTGATAGCTCTGACGGGGGGAACAATGGTACAATCAATTAAATTTGGTTTGCATGCTTCAAACAATGAAGCTGAGTACGAAGCTGTTTTGGCAGGTTTGAGATTGGCAAAAATTTGTGGGGTGACTTCAGTACGTCTGGAAATGGATACTCAGTTATTAGCAAATCAGGTGTCTGGATTTTCCAAAGCAAAGAAGGATCGTTTGATTTTATATCTTCGGGAGCTTCGGAATTTAATACTTCTGTGGTTATGCAATATATCGGGTGAGGAAGTAACATGGTGGTTGATTCTTTAGCAAATGTTGCTTACAAGGAAGAATGTCCTTGGATTTTGCTACAAGAAAATCCTTCAATTGTTACTCAATCTGGCCAATATGAAATTATAGAAGAATTTTTGTCACTGATGAAAGCCGACGTGATTGGCGATCATATATCCTTAATTTTTTTACCCAAGGATTATTGCCACATGATTCTCAATTGGCTAAAAATTTAAGGGGTAAAGCCTTCAGATATATAGTTGTAAATGGAATTTTTATATAAAAAGGCATTAAGCATACAATTACTACGATGTCTAGGCAAGCAAGAATCACAATAAGTATTGTCAGAATTGCATGATGGTGAAGGGCCAGCTCATTGTGGGTTTAAAGCTTTATCGCGTAGAGTTTTACTTGCAGGGTTTTACTGGCCTACAATCATGAACGATGCTAAGAATTTAGTCTGAGGTTGTGATACTTGTCAGAGATTTGCTAATGATATTCACAGACCGGCAGTACCGCTCATGTCTATATCTGAGGCGATACCATTTGATAGATGGGGGATTGATTTGGTGGGACCTTTGCTGATGGCCTTTGGGGGAAGACAAATGATAATTTTGGCGGTGGATTATTTTATGAAGTGGGCAGAAGCAGAACGGTATCAGGCACAAAAGCAAAGGACGTCATCAAATTTATTGTGAATAATATTTGTTTTCGTTTTGGGGTTCCTCAGTGAATTACAACAGATAATGGCCTCAATTTAATAATAGGGAAATGGTTGCATTCTGTACTTCTAAAGGGATTCAACAATGTTTTTCATTGCCCTTTCATCCTCAAGCTAATGGACAAGTGGAAGTGACAAATAGAACGATTTTAGATGGCCCTGAAGAAGAATCTATTGGGGGAAGCAGGAAAATGGCCAAATTATTTGCAAGAGGTGCTTTGGGATTATCGAACAACTCCAAGAGAGGCTACAAAAGAGACTCTTTTTGTTTTGTCATATGGTATGGATGGAGTTAGCCCTATTGAATCTATGATGTCATCTTTTAGAATATCTCAATATTCTGAAAGGTTTAATGATGAAATTCGAAGGGCAAATTTGGATTTGATTGAGGAAAAAATGGTTCGAGCTTATTTGAATGCAATACATTATCAAACTCTTATGAGAAATAGATATAATTCAAAGCTGAAAAGAAGATAATTTAAAGAAGGAGATAAGGCGTTGCGAAACGTTTTCCTACACACAAAGGAAAAGAGCCTCGGAAAAATGGCTCCAAACTGGGAAGGGCCTTATACAGTTGTTGAAAGAATTAAGCCAGGGTCTTATCGTATTTGTGATTTTGAGGGGAGGATGCTACAACATCCATGTAATATTCAGCACTTGAAGCTTTATTGGGAGCAGACACGTTTTTGTACTTTGGAATTTTTGTTTTGAATGACGCACTATTTCCTACCCTGTTGGCCCAAGAAGGTTTTAATGACGCGTCATGTACATGTACATATTCAACTTTATCAATAAAGTTCATTTTTTGGCCAATGGTTGTTTCACATTTATTTGGATACTATCTTAACAAATCATCAAAGATTGATCACCTTTGAGATTAGTTAAGGGTAGAATATTCCGAAGTGTTCATAACACTTTTCGAAGAGAAAACCATGTTTTATAACCATTTTACATTTGATATTTCAAAGTGAATGTTTAAAAACTCATTGACAATTTTAATGAGCTAATCAAGCTTAACAACACATTCATATTTTTTTTGAAGAAGATACAATTGTTTCGAAGAGCTATGATACTTGTTAATTTTTATTAAGGTATTTGAGGTGGTAAGTTTATACTATTAAAATTTTGCAATTATTTTGTTTTTAGCATCAAATGATATACAAGAGAATGGTAACATAAAAAGGAAGAACTCTTTGTCATTCAGATCAAGTTGTTACAATACAAAAACAAATATTCTGATTAGACAAAGACAAAAAACCGATACGGTAGCTAGCCAATTAATTAGAAGATTCTTATTATTTGGATGACTCGTCCTCTGAAGATGATGAGCTGGGAACAGGGTTGAAAGCCTCGCTTGGACGTTTTTTTTCACGAATATCGTTCCAAAAATTTGTAAGATTGATTTTTGGATAGGCAACATGGAGTTCTCGAAGAAGAAGGATGGCTGCATCTTCTTTTCCGACCTGAATAGTTGTTTGCATATTCATTGAAAGCTCAGCTTCAGCAGTATTTACAGCAACAGTTTATTCTGCTTCGAAATTTTTCTTTAGCTTCTCTATTTCATCGGTCAACTCTTTATTTTTTGCTTCACAAAGAGTTAGAGAATTTTGAAGTGTGGTAGAGTTGGATTTATTGATATTCTGTTCAGCTACGTGCTCGGTTTTGGGTTTCTTTATTTTTTCTTAATGAGACTTTGTCAGCAGCTCTGTGTCAACCATATGCTTGATTCGAAGATGATCCTTAATACAGAGAGTGCCTTTTATCAGCTCGAATCTAGCTATCATATAACCATAAAAATGTTCGGTTACTTTTTTGTGCAAAGTCTCTCTGAATTTCTTTTCAGCCTCATAAGATTCCTTATAGTAAACCATATCTTTGGCCAAATGTTTGAGATGGTCTTGAGAGGCTTCAATTTGAGAGGCAAGAGTTTTTACAGCAGCGCCAAGATCTCAAAATGGTTGAAGAGCGATAGCAATTGTAGGATTTGGATGAGGGCTATGAAATTCCGATGTACTAGGCTTGTGAATCATATCTAGAGATGTGTCAGGTTCGTAAGAACGAGTAACTTCTGGAAGAATTTTGTCTCGAGTAGGCCTCCCAAAATCAAGCATGTGATTTTGGATGACTTGAATAACTGGGTCCTTTTCGCCAGCAAGCGATTCTGTATTCTCAAAATTGATAAACATATTTGGGTCGAAGCTTGTAGGATCATGATAAACGGTGCGCGAATTGTCATCAATGAGAATCATAGGATTGTCTTTGTTAGAATGATCTTCGGTTGAAGGATTTGGGGGTGTTGTTGGTTTTTAGAAGCATCGTCTTCGTTTTCATCAACCAAATTGTACAAAGTGATTTTCCTTGTTTCTTTTTCTTTCCAAAGGAATCAGAAGATATTTTCTTTTTTTTTACGAGGTTTCTTGAGCTTTTTCCTCTTCGATGGGCGAAAGAGGTTGTTCTGCAACTTTGCGTTTTCGACGCTTTCGAGGGCGTGAAAGGGTTAGCACCAGATGTGCTAACTGTTTTTTGCCTTTCTTTTCTTTGGTGATGTTTTCCTTCTTCTTTTTCGGCATATGGTTATCCGATCTATTACGAATAGGAAGAAACACTTTGCATTCAGGACGGGGTATTAGTTGGCATACGAGCTTCGAATTTGGATCAAAAAATAAATCTTGAGGAGGGAGCCCACCTTCTTTGATCGGAAACATGTGGCATTTGAGGAAATTGGTGGGGTGAAAGGCAGTATGAAATGCGTTATTCCATTCCTTTTCAGCCCAGGCAGCAAGTTTTTGGAATATGTTTTTAGCAGCTTCTCGACGTGTTGAGTAGCGCTTTGAAATTTCTAGTATAAGCCAACAGGATAAAATGTTAAAGATAAAAAAATTAAAATGTATTAAAATATAAAATTTTGAGGAACTTACGATTGCTTCTCCAAACCAGAGTTAATTTCGAAGGGTTGTCTTCAGAAATTGCCTTGCCATTTTCCCAAGCCTCAGATATGAAAACAAATCTTTATTTCCAGAATTTATCAGCCTCCAGAAGATTGTCAATGATCTTGAGGTCATTCATCAATGTGAGGTAATAGAATGGAAACTTCCGAACTTTTGAAAGCTGAGTCAGTGAAATGAAGTTTTTAATGTTGATCGGTATTTTGGATAGGTCGGATGCCATGATTAGCGACATGAGGGTGAACCATTTATTCAGTGTCACCTGGGTAGGGCACAAACTAATGACTTCGAAGTACTCTACGATCATCGGATCTAGTGGAGATCGAAGACCCCAGTTGATGATATCTGGCTATACCACTAGTTCATTATCCTTGCAATCGAGGGGAATTTCTCCTTGTTTTGGCAGTCGAAGGGTTATGTTTTTCCCCATTGCTTCTTAAGGGAAGAGGCTTGACTTTCTCTGTAGTATATATATCGAACCTTCTTTAAGGTGATAACATACTTGCTTTCGAGGTTTCTTAGATTCCTCCCAAATTTTGCTCTTTCCTCTTTGGAAATGGAGCAAGTGTCAGCCTCTTCTTGAGTTTCAGCTTCAACATCAGTTTTCGTAGCCTCCGAGTCAGCTTCGTTGGCTTTGGAATTTTCTTCTCGATGGTCTTGAGAAGTTGAAATAATTGTTTCTATAAGAGGGTTAGCAGTTCGAATTGCCTCTTCCATCACTTTTCTCTGAAGAGGATCGTTGGTAGTGGTTTTTGAAGGAGAGGGGGTTCAGATGATTGGTGATTCATCTCCTATCACGATGAAGGTCTTTCTTGGTTTGGTTAAAGAATATCTTTCTGATGAAGGGTTATTTGTTTTCAATTTCAGAGGAGAAACTCTGCTTTGAGTTGAGAAAGTTTGAGGTGTTTTAGGACATGAGATTCTAGATGACTTTTGTTCTTCAATTCTGGGAGGAGGAGAAAGCTTTGGGACTTTGGTAGGATCAAAATTACCGTAATAAAATATCTCAGTTGTAGTTCTGATTGGACCACCTCAAATTAACCCTGCTGTTCAGTATTCTTCGGCTCTTTGCGTTATACAAAAATAATCGTAAGATCCGAACACTATGTTGCTGTCAATATCAGAGGATTCTGGTGTTTTAGGAAGAATGGCCTTCGACTTTTTGGTTATTGGTTTCTTTCTCATAAACCAGGTATTTATTGATCGGAGAAGATGAATGTTGATCGGAAAATTCGAATTTTGCGGTGAGAATTCTGGGAATAAGGGAGGAGCAGATGAAGGTAGCTAAAAACTCTAACTTCTCTTTAAAGTGGTTTTTGTGTGAGGAGAGTTGAAATGAGGGATATGTGGTATTTATACTAAAATAGGTGAAGACGTGTGGAGATGGAGAGACCCACTTGGTGATAGGTTGGAATATGAATCGCTGGGTGGGTTAGATGTTTGACACCTGTTAGGTTAAATTACTAGGGTCACGAGGAATATAACCGTTACACATATAACCGTTACATTCGAAGATTGTCTATCTACATAATACGTCAAGGGCAATTATTATAAGAAGTAATTACATCGCTTCGAAATGATAAGTGATTATATCGATCCCTTTAGTTACTATTCGAATATTATTTGCCCACTGGTTTGAATATGTTTTAAGCTTTTATATTATATGTATGCTTCGAATAATATATTAAGCTAATGGCTTCGAATAGTTATTTTTTATTCATGGCAGGTTGGTTATTCGAAGACAATGGCTTCGAATAGTTGCTTTTCGGTTCATGACTGGTTGACGATTCGAAGACAAACGGTTTTGAAAACTTTTTAGTTCTCATTCATTTACTGACATGAAAACTATGGGAGCTTCTGATATGAAAATAGGTTTTTGAGGATTAATTTGTAAATAATGTAAATTCAGAGACTTAATTGTAATTAATGTAAGTTTTGTCCTTAATTTATGAATGGTGTAAATTTTAGGAGACAATTGTAACTTTATATAATTTGTAAGGACTAAACGACAATTAGTCCACTTTTGTAACAGATTCAGTTTGAGACTAAGTCTTGGCTCCTCTATATAAAGAACCAGACTACTCTAATAAAGGGGTTGAACACTTTTACTTTAAAACTCATTTGTACTTGTGTTTTGTCTCTCTAAAAACTCATTAGGTACCAAACCCATAGTGTTTGGGTACCCCTTCATCGACCGAACAGAAAGGAAGGGAATATGTGCTCATGTGCTTGATTTTGAGCTTCAATCGTTTTTAGTTGTTGTTCAAACTTTGAATTAAAACTAGCTAACTCTCTCTTCATATCTTGAATCTTTGACAACAATAACATGTATAATACTAGAACTTGTTTCTCAGAACTGTTCTTACCAAAACAAGTACAACAATATTTACTTGTCTCTCTTTTTGTTCGATCGAACGTTTGAGATGTTTATTTTCAATGGAGTACGTGCATGTATGAGTCTTCCTTTGTTCTTGTACTCTTTTCCATAAAAAAGAACATATAATTCCCTTGAAAAATGATGTCTTCTTCGTACTGATATTGGCCCTACCTTTCGATGTGGTTGCACTACTCTTCAATTTATTTCTTTTTTTTCTTTAATTTTTTGGAGTCAGGTTTTGTTGTAGTAACATATATTGGATCGGTAATTCAAATTTATCTCCAGCGCCCCCGTTTTCGGAAGGGATGATTTTGTTGGTGTTGTAGACAGGTTTGAGTTGTCGTTAAATGATGGTTCTGTTTCAGATTAAGATGCTTATGTTGGTGTTTTATGAAGGGTTAAGGGGTCGTTAAATCGGGTTTCTGTTTTAGGTGAGGATGCTGGTGTTGTTGTTGTATGAAGGGTTGAGGGGTTGCTTGATCGAGGTTCGGTGGTTGGAAGTTCTCTTTTTTATTTCGGAAACTTTGAACAGTAACTCGTCCCTAGACTATATATTTTGGTGACAAATAGTCCCTAGACTTTTAAAAGTTCGTTAATAGTCCTTGAACTATCCAAAAGTTCGTTGGTCGTCCTTGGACTATCTAAGGGAGTAATTTCATCAAAGATAAAAATTCAAAGGACTAACTTCATCAAAATGAATACTTGAGGGACTATCTGCCACAAAGATTAATGATCAAGATACACAGGGGGACTAACTTTATCCAAAATGGATAGTCTAGGGACTACCAACGGGTTTTTGAAATTCGAGGGGACTATCTGTCAATAAAATCGATAGTCTAGGGACAAGTTACTGTTCAAAGCCTTTCTTCGGCCATTTGGTTGTTATTTGGGCGAAATATTTCTTCATATTCCTAGAATTTTCCTCATGTGCGGTTGTTACACCATCCGAGGTGCCGTCAACTTCACTCCATCCAAAAGCTGCTCTTTCAGCCCCCGTCAGCGATAGCTCAACCTCCACAACCTATCAAGTCAATAACAAAAAATAAAAGCATTAGTTAGTATATTTTTAACTTTTTTCCGTCAAACTATGCAATTTATTCAGTTTACAATCATTGTGAGGCTTAAATCGCTGCTTCGTCCCTCGACTATCACGTTTTGTGTCATTTAGTCCATCGACAAAAAAATCACGGTTGAGGGTCCCTCGACTATCAAAAATCTATAAATTCAGTCCCCGCGCGTGGTTTTTGCTGTAATGCTGCCACGTGTCACTATAGTTAAATGGTTTGCGTTCCACAGATAGTCCCTTGACTTTGATTCCTATTTTACCCTTTGACTTAATTGATTCCCTAGTGTCCGATTTTCTCTCGTAGCTAAAGCCCAAGAACGATGTCCATTTATGGAAACTCTTTTGAAACGACTTCGGTTTGAATTTTTCGGGTAACGGAGGACACATAAAAGGGTTTCGAATCCATTTGCACTGGCACCGACAGCGTTCGGTTTTTTGTGGTCCGGTTTTGTTACCAGGTTGTTTGGACCGTTTAACTCGAACTTGACCCATGCAGGTCACTTGGGTGAAGTTGGTTCTTGGGTTTCAATGGCGGTGGTCTTTTTTCGAACGAACATGGGGCTTGACCGTGACCTACCTCTGCTTTTACTACCAACGTTAGTTCTCAAGAACCTCATCAACGGCGGTGGTTATCTATCAGTCCGACCCGGACTCGACATGGGTTTCGAACCGAGGTTCATCTACTTAATCCATCACATATTCTTCCATGTCAGAATCATTTGCCACATAGATGCCACATGTGCAAGTGTGAAGGGTAAAGCAGGCATTTAAGCATTTCGGCCAACAAACAGGGTTAACTCAAAGTCAAAATACTATTTGTGGAACGTAAACCATTTAACTATAGTGACACGTGGGAGCATTACAGTAAAAACCACGCGCGGGGACTGAATTTATAGATTTTTGATAGTCGAGGGATCCTCAACCGTGATTTTTTTGTCGAGGGACTAAATGACACAAAACGTGATAGTCGAAGGACGAAGCAGCGATTTAAGCCATCATTGTGATGGTAGTTGTACTATATCAATGTGATTTGCGTAACCCAAATTAAACATCCGTTCCTAATCCTCTATATGGTACTTGTTGGAATATATTTATTTAATATATTTATAGACTAACAATAATTTGGACCGATATGCTAAATAAACATATTCGATTATTGTCTTAAGGAAGTCCAAATTAAAAGTAGTCGAGTTAATTATTTAATTAACTAAATTGGACCTATGGGTAAAAAGGCGTTATGGGCTCAAGTGTGGTAACCGGGTTGAATTTGGGCACTGTGATGAAGAGGGCCCAAATCTCAACACTTAAGCCTGAATTAATAAATCAGGGATATAAATTGAATTATCAATTTATTGGGTTATGGTCCCGGACACAAGGAAGTAACATAGGATGGGCTTTACAATGTTGGGCTTCACATTGTAAAATCTATAAATAAGGGGCTAGGTTTAGGTATTTCATCACTCTAAACCCTAATCAGAAATACGACCGCTTCCTTAGTGTCTGGAAACTTTTCCTTCTAATCTGATTCTGCAGGTCTTTTAGTTTCATAAACGGAATCGCTGAGGAACGTGGAATCGCTGAAGAACGCAAAAGAACTGAAGAGAATACTAGATGGATAGCAGCAGGCAAACCCGTAAGTATTCTTGATTTTCTGTTTCTTCTATAGATGAATCTAGCAAAAGGGTTTAACTTTTTCCGCGATTTGTTATATATTATTTGATGCGATTTCGAATAATATATAACAAGTGGTATCAGAGCCAAATAAACCCTTTTTGGATTCAGTAGAATAATCAAATTGAGTATTGATAGATAAAAACGCATGTTTTTCTTCATCGTAAAGAATCCATGTCATTGGGATTATGTGTTAATTGAATTGGTAGGGCATGGATTTAGGGATTGTATGAACAGCATGTTATGTGATTTATTGTATTGAAACACATGTTTTATTATCAGTAAATTGCAATTTTTATAGTTTGGGGATTTTTTTTATTTCAGGTAAAATTAGGGTTTATTGAGATCTGGAATTTTTCTCCCAAAATTAGCATCAAATCAACCCTAAAATAACGAATAAAATCAAAATTATTGGGACAGTGGCTCATCGACAGCTTAACCCCTGATGTTAACGCAGACCGAAGGTTGTCCGGCGATAAACACCGTAACCGCCAAAAGAATAGGGACAAAAAAAAATACCCAAACGGTAATAACAGCATGATGAATACAGGCTGGACCCACCCAAAACCCACAACATTACTACAAATAAATTTATAGGATGGACCCGTTTAGGACCTGCAGCCTACTGCAAATTGCAGCAGGCAGGTAAGCTGCTGCAATTTGCAGCAGCGGTAGACTGCTGCGATAGCCTGCTGCAAATTGCAGCAGGGCTTAATATTTGCAGCACCCTGCTGCACGTGCAGGCTGCTGCAAATATTAAATTAAATGATAATAAAATATATTTTTTTATTTTTTTTAAAAAAAAAGTTATTAATTTGAAAATATTTGAACAATATATTTCACAAAAATGATGCTTTGATATTTTATTTTTTGGTATGTTTATTTGTGAATTAAATTGTATGTGTGTGTATGATTAAATGACGATGCATAACTAAGGTTTCGTAGACCGGTAGGTGAAACTAAGAAATTAATTTAATCGGCCCTCCGGAAGGTTAAAATTAATTTTCTTAAGGATCCTAGGCTTCGGAAGGTTCGGGGATTAATTTAAATTCAAATATTATCGGCCCTCCGGAAGGTTTCACCGGTACTTAAGAAAATCAAATTATGGTTATTTTAATATATGTAAATGACATCGGCCCTCCGGAAGGTCTCATTGGCAATTAGAAAATTAAAATAATGATCATAGTATTTTTCTCAAACTCATAAAATTTCATGTTAATTTGATTTGCCCTCCGGTATCTATTATCAATGAATTTTATGTTTTACATGTATTTGTCATGTTTATGCACATGTTTTCAGTTATATGTCAAAATGCTAGATGTGCTTTGTGTTGTTTGTTCCTATTAAAGTATCCATGGGTTACAATTTGTTGGGGAATCGTCCACCAACGTTGGATTGTTCGGACTTCCAATTGTAGAAGGAAGAAATGTTGTTGTTTTTATCTGTACATGATTACGACTATGCATTGTTAACTCCCAAACCATCTCCCCTTAGTCCGGAAAGTACACCGGATGAAACTAAGGCTGATGAAAAGTGGGAAAGGTCAAATAAGTTATGCATGGCGCTCTTGTTACAGGGAATAGCAGTAGCATTGCGTGGGGCTGTCCCTAAAGGTGTTACCACTGCCTCGGTCTTTCTCACGGAGATTGAGAAAGCCTTTTCCAAAAATGAAAAGGTAGAGATGCAGCGTTTGCTCATCGAGCTAGCTGCCAAAAGGTATAATGGCAAAGGTAAAATCCGGGAGCACATTCTGGGAATGTTGATGATTGGCCAAAAGTTAAAGGTAATCGGTTTAGACTTACCTGAGGAATACATAGTGGAATTCACATTTCATTCGCTGCCAGACCGGTTTAAGTATTTCCAGTCCACCTATAACTGCATGCGAGAAAAGTGGAATATCAATGAATTGATTTCCCACGCTGCACAGTAGGAGGAAAGACTTAAAGGCACAGCGATTGAGGCTAATGTGATTACATCACCAAATAAGGCAGGACCTAAGCGGAAGGCATATGGCAAAGGACCGGGTCAAGGTTCAGTCAACAAGAAAGGTATAAGGCCGTGGACAAGTTCATAACTTTTAAGATCGAGGTTGAGAAACAACTTGGTAAAAGCATTAAGACCGTTAGATCTGACCGTGGTGGTGAATACTATGGTAGATATGACGGATCGGGTGAACAACGTCCAGGTTCCTTTGCACAGTACCTAGAGAAGTGTGGAATAGTCCCTCAATACATTATGCCTGGTTCACCTCGCATGAACGGTGTATCTGAGAGACGGAACCGAACACTAAAAGATATGGTTAGAAGCATGATAAGTCACTCATCTTTACCATTATCTCTCTGGGGGAAGCCATCAAATGTGCCGCTTATATACTCAATCGAGTACCCACAAAGGCTACTGTTAGGACTCCATATGAGCTTTGGAACGGGCGTAAACCTAATTTAAAGCATCTGCATGAGTGGGGTTGTCCAGCTGAGGCGAGGCCTTACAAACCTCAAGAAAAGAAACTGGACCCAAAAACAGTTAGATGTTTCTTCATAGGTTATTCCGAACATTCTAGAGGGTTTAAGTTTTATGATTCTCTCACTGGTACAATATTTGAGACAGGAACGGCCAAGTTTCTAGAGGATGTTGAGTTTGGGGGGAAGAATAAGGGAACATATGTTGATTTTGAGGAAGAATCCATAAAGATTCATGAAGGTTTTAATAGGGATACTGAGATATCTGAAGATTGGGCGGTAATGCCAATCATTTCGATCCCATTAGAACAAGGTAATCTTCAGATTAACACCGATTCTCCACTTGAGGGTTCTAACCAGGATACAGAGATTCAGGTTGAACAAGAGGAACCTCAAGATAATCTTCCACAAGAGAATCAAAATGACATTGTTCATAATGATCAAACCTCCTCAAGAAGTGCAACAAGAGGAAATAGTGCCATTAAGAGGGTCCACTAGAGAAAGGAAGAGTACTATAGGTCCAGAATTTATAGTATATCTTCAGGAGCATGATGAGTTATGTGCTGGAACTGTAGATGATCCCTCATCCTACAAATAGGCCATGGCAAGCTCTGAATCTCAAAAGTGGATTGACGCTATGAAAGAAGAGTATAAATCAATGCAGGATAATTCGGTATGGGATCTTGTCCCATTACCTGTAGGGAAAACGGCAATTGGTTGTAAATGGGTTTACAAAACCAAACGCGATTCCCTGGGTAATGTGGAAAGACATAAAGCACGTCTTGTAGCGAAAGGTTATACTCAGCGTGAAGGGATTGATTTTAAAGAAACTTTCGCTCCAGTATCGACGAAGGATTCATTTAGAACAATCATGGCATTAGTTGCACATTTTGACCTTGAGCTTCATCAGATGGATGTTAAGACCGCTTTTCTCAATGGTAATATTGAGGAAACGATCTACATGATGCAACCAGAACACTTTGTAGAAAGTAACTCTAAAGATCTGGTTTGCAGACTTAAGAAATCCATTTATGGGCTTAAACAAGCTTCTCGTCAATGGTATCACAAATTCCTTGAGGTGATAGTCGGTTATGACTTTGAGATCAACTCGGTTGAGGATTGTGTTTATCACAAGTTCAGTGGGAGTAATTTCATATTTCTTATATTATATGTGGATGACATATTGCTTGCCTCGAACAATAAGGAATTGTTACACACTACAAAAAGATTTCTATCAGACAAGTTTGATATGAAGGATCTTGATGATGCCAGTTTTGTGTTAGGAATCCAGATACATCGAGATCGTTCTCGTGGTATTCTTGGATTATCATAAAAAGCATACATTAAAAGTGTGTTACAATGTTACGGATTGGCAGATTGCAAACCCCTAAGTACCCCTATAGCAAAGGGTGACAGACTTAGTCTGAGTCAATGTCCTAAGACAAAACTTGAGATTGAGGAAATGAAAACGGTCCCTTATGCTTCTGCAGTTGGGAGTTTAATGTATGCTCAAGTTTGTACTAGGCCGAACATTGCCTTTGCTGTAAACATGTTGGGGAGATATGTTAGTAACCCAGGAATGGATCACTCAAAAGCAGTTAAAAGAGTACTCCGATATCTGCAAGGAACAAAGGGGCACATGTTGACATATAGGAAGTCGGATAAACTGGAGATCATCGGGTATTCCGACTCGGATTTTGGTGGATGCGCAGACACATTAAAAAGCATCTCAGGCAACATATTCTTATTGGCTGGAGGTGCAATATCCTGGAAAAGTGTAAAGCAAACACTTATTGCATCGTCCACCATGGCAGCAGAATTTGTTGCATGCTTTGAGGCATCAAACCAGGCATTATGGCTGCGGAATTTTGTTACTGGATTACGCATTGTATAAGGGATAGAAATCCCTATGAGGTTATATTGCGATAACAATTCCGCAGTGCAGTAATCTAACATCAACAGGAGCGCGTCTAAATCTAAACACATAGACAAAAGTTTCTGTCTGTTAAAGAAAGAGTACAGATGGGTCAGATAAGTATAGAGCACATCGGTACAAACTCCATGATAACAGATCCCCTAAAAAAGGCGGTTTTGCCTAAGGTTTTCCAGGGACACACCATCAATATGGGTGTAGTTGATTTAGAGGATTGTTAGTTTCAGTGAGAGAGTTTGTAATAGGATCTGATGTTATATTTTGCAGTATTGTGCACATTAAAGTTTATTGCAATATATATATGCTTGGAAATATTTATTGATATTTGTACTGTATTGGATCTCCAAAAGTAGGAACCATTTAAGAGTAGATATGTACGATTACAAGCCATATTACTCTTATGCCACGCTCCATAATTGGCCCAAGTAATTGATTGATAATGGTAATGTGATTACTGTTGCTTCCTATTGTTCACATTACGAGAAAGAGGTCTTTAGTCCTTTATTGTTATCAATCATGTACGGGGTTGTACCGTTTGCCCATTGACAATGAATATAGGGATCCCATTAAAGTTGAATATGTATTCTTGAGTAGCATATGACGGTCCAAGTGGGAGATTGTTGGAATATATTTATTTAATATATTTATAGACTAACAATAATTTGGACCGATATGCTAAATAAACATATTCGATTATTGTCTTAAGGAAGTCCAAATTAAAAGTAGTCGAGTTAATTATTTAATTAACTAAATTGGACCTATGGGTAAAAAGGCGTTATGGGCTCAAGTGTGGTAACTGGGTTGAATTTGGGCACTGTGATGAAGAGGGCCCAAATCTCAACACTTAAGCTCGAATTAATAAATCAGGGATATAAATTGAATTATCAATTTATTGGGTTATGGTCCCGGACACAAGGAAGTAACATAGGATGGGCTTTACAATGTTGGGCTTCACATTGTAAAATCTATAAATAAGGGGCTAGGTTTAGGTATTTCATCACTCTAAACCCTAATCAGAAATACGGCCGCTTCCTTAGTGTCTGGAAACTTTTCCTTCTAATCTGATTCTGCAGGTCTCTTAGTTTCATAAACGGAATCGCCGGGGAACGTGGAATCGCTGAAGAACGCAAAAGAACTGAAGAGAATACTAGATGGATAGCAGCAGGCAAACCCGTAAGTATTCTTGATTTTCTGTTTCTTCTATAGATGAATCTAGCAAAAGGGTTTAACTTTTTCCGCGATTTGTTATATATTATTTGATGCGATTTCTAATAATATATAACAGTACTTACATTTTATATTATGCATGTCAATGCAATTTATGCAGTATTCTATACATGCAGTATTCTATACATGTGTGCTTTAATAGCTCGCATACTGATCCATTAATTTAACAAGATAATTATTTACAACATTTATTTTTTACCTGATCGTCTCGTAGCTCTGAATCATGTCCATAGTTATTGGCTTGCACTCCAGTCTCCACCATTTATAGCATCTTGGTATCATGTCAAGTCTGACAATATCAACTTCTATAGTATTGTGCTTCGTGATGAAGAGATACATTAAAACAAATTATTACCTTTACAACAAGTTCTATATACTTACATATCATTGCGAGATATCATAATTACAAATAAAACTGCAACACAACTGATAACTCTATCATCATTTCTTGCAATAACATATTTTTTAATCAACCGGATGAGTTTTTCCAATATTACTCCGGACCAATCGTCGTCGTTCATTTTGCGCATGTCTTCAACATTAGACACCACTTTCCAACCCATTATATCGCCCGACATTGAGTAGAACATGGTTGAGCAAATGAACAATATTAACAGCCGCGCAATATCTGACACAACATACTCCCCTCCACTATCGCGTTTTCTTTCATTTAGTCCATCGACTAAAAAAACATCGGTCAGGGTCCCTAGACTATTCAAAATCTATAAATTTAGTCCCTGCGCGTGGGTTTTGTTCTGGTTCAACCACATGTCCCCATAGTTAAATGGTTCAAGTCTCACAAATACTCCATCGACTTTTAATTCCATTTTACCCTTTAAATTTGGTTTTTTAATATATTTTGTTTTTATTATTATGAAAACAGATTATTCATCAAATGATATGTATCCTTAATTTTATATTACTTTATACTAATTTAATGGTTAGTTTTAATTAATTATGAATAAAAATACTCTCATTTAGTTATTTTCGATTTATTAGTGAAATTGGAGAAAAATGAGCAAAACGAAGTTAAGATTGGACATAGAAGCTATAATTAAAGAATAAGAACATAAAAGTCAAGGGCTTGAAGATAATTAGAGAAAGAATAAAACAAAGAAAGTTAAAAAAAATAAAAAATTAATTGAGGACCACCATCTTAATATTTTAGTTTCTTAAAGAATAAATTATAATATATTTATTATTTAATTTACAAGAATAATATAGTTCTTTTATTTTATTTGATAAAGATTATGATTTTATTTTTAGGAGAATAAAATATTTGGTCTTCTGTAGTAAATTATAATATTATATTATATAATTTAAAAGAATAAATTAATTCTTTTATTTTATTTAATATTATAATTATACTCTCAATGTGGTTTATTTTTAGAAGATTAGTGTCTATAAAAAAAGATCATAAGATCATAACTCTTCTTATAAATAAAACTTTAGCGAGAATTAATTATTGGGGATAGACATACCGGTAAAACAGCAGTAGCTACAAATACCATTCTGAATCAACAAGGACAAAATTTAATGTGTGTTTATGTAGCTATTGGTTAAAAAACATCTTCCGTGGCTCAGGTAGTGACTAGTTTACAAGAAAGAGGGGCGATGGAATACACTATTGTGGTAGCCGAAATGGCTGATTCAAGGAGATCCGGACGGCCGTCAACACAGTTGGTTATTAAACCTCTCTATATATATTTGTTAAGGATTCATTTTTATTTTTAATTTCTTCTTTATATAATTTTTTAGTATTATTATTGATTGTAATGTCTTCAATTACTTATGAGTTCAATTGATTGATGTTAGATCTAGGTTGAGACCGAGAGGTAAAATCTATTTTCGAAATATAATAATACTACTCGATTGAATGAGTAGTGCACTACGACCATGACCCACTGAAGTCTAAACTAGGCTCTTAGATTGCGTGACCCAACGTAGGAGATAGGAGACTAGATATATAACCAGCCATACGAAAGGGTTAGTTGTGTGTGTGAGATCGAGAGATGATCACAACACTCTAAAAGAGAACCTGACTTTGAACAATATATGTTTAGATTTGATTTAATTAATTATTTACAGTTATTAATAAAATATAAATGCATGTTTTAAAACCTTAGATTTTTTTTAATATATATTTATTTAAATTTAATTAATTGTTTTATTTTTATTTTATTTTATATTTATAGTTAAACTTTAATTTTTATTTATTAATTAGTATAATTGTTATATTAAACTCTAGACTAAAGAATAGATTTATTCACTTGTGTTTGTTATTCGAGTCTAATATACTCTCAAACTACAACGGAAATCGTACACTTGCGATTTTTCATATAAGTATCGCAAAATAAACATTTTTTTATTTATATATATTTTTTAATAGTGTACCTTCGACTTTTATTTTATTTTTATTTTTTGTGATACTCTGTTTTCAGAATATTAAAAAACAAAAAACAAAAACAAATTAAAAACAAATAAATATAAAGTGTAAAAATAAAATTAAAATTCGAGGGACTATTTGTGAGACTAGAACCATTTAACTATAGGGACACGTGGTTGAACAAAAAAAAAACCACGCGTGAGGATTAAATTTATAAATTTGGAATAGTCTAGGGACCCTGACCGATATTTTTTTAGTCGATGGACTAAATGAAAGAAAACGTGATAGTCGAATGACTATATTCTGATTTAAGCATGGCTTTCTATATACCTTCCCGCAAGACAACGGACATCGTGCTAGATTAGTACAAATGTACATCACACATATAACAGACGTAGTTATATAGTTACCTTTATCATGGCATTCGATACCGATTTGGTACTTGTGGGTCTACTTTTTCTTGCCAGGGGACTCAAGAAGTATTTCTGAATCAGTCTCGAATCAATTCTCGACACCATCTACAAATCGACATATGAAGGTTTCAGCTCTGTTGAGAGGCATTTCCTTTGTCTAGTGTTTAAGCCCGAATATGGCATTCACAACTTTTGTAGTTAGATTCACCAATTAAGAGCCTATCATGAAAGCCTTGTCGTTCACTGAATATTTTTTCACGATATCCTCGATCAACTTGTAATAGTTTTTCATGCGCAAAAATTTGTTCCTGAGGTCGAGAGGCTCTAAGAAATGTATTAAAATGAGTGTCTCTCGTCGCTTCTATGTGTTCAACCGTAATAACATTTCTTTTAAGTGGGTTAATGATGCTCACTAACCCTGGTCTGTAAAAGAAACCTTTGAGTGTCGTATTGCCTGCAGAAAGACAAATGTGATTCGCTTTACAAAGCAACAATAACAATATAATAAAAATCGTATGTTTGATTTGTTTGACAAAAAGAAGACCAAAGTTGCACATTGTATAGAAATACCAACCAAACATGCCATTGCTTCGCCACACATGATGTGTGTTATTAATCAAACTTATCATACCAAACACCCTATTGCGATTGATCTGACCATGCACATACAACCCACCCACCTCATCCAAAAGCACATGTTATTCATTAACCATCTTGACAAGATGCGATACATGTTTAACATGATACATATAGGATGCGATTTACCATAAAATAACACATGCACGTCCACCAAAATCAAAATTCCAGAATCCAATCCAAAACCAAATAACTAAACATTAACCTACAAACTGTATTGACCATAACATAATCATGGTGGACATAGTACGAGCACCTACCAAACCCTAAAATCTATCACAAAATTTAAAATCAACCCGACGTTGAGCGACGATATACCTACTGACATGTACATACACTAATCAACTGAACACTTTAACAAACCATACAAATCCTATACACGAAGAACTATATATGAAACTGGATTATCAATAAACAAAGTACGGTGACTTTAGTTTAGAAATTCAAAACAACTACCTGAACTTGTTTATCGAAGTCTGAACAACGATTTCGGCTTCAAATCGGCTTTTCGATCGACGATAAGTAGCCTCTAATGTTGACAACACTTCACCATATATAGTTACGGTGGTCGAGTGGTTCACTGGGATAAAATGGTGGTTAGGTTTGTTGCACCGGGTTACGGGGTTTAGGTTTGCGATTTCGTCGTTTTACTATTCAAATTTTCTTAATGAATTTGGAAGGGAATGGTTAGTGAAAAGTCTTGTTTAGAAGAAAAAAAATGTTATCAACCTAATTTAGCCTATTTATAGTATTTTAGGTATTTTTCTCCATTTTTAGGTCTATGTACCTTTTGGAACTATCTCTTTTTTGGATACTATGTGGTAATGACATACTTGAAAGTGTATTTATAGGTAGTTTTCTCATTTTTTTATCTATCATTTAATTTATTTTTACTTATCATTTAACTAATCTTTTATTTCCTTTTCACGAAAGAAAGTGATTGGCACAGAGAGAATATAAAAAATGATAAGATAGTACCTAACAAATTATTCAGCAAAAACAAATACGTGAAAAAAAAATATTTTTTTAATTTACTAAATAAGTAAATTGATAAATTAATATATGTGTTACCTAATTAAATAAGTATATTTATTATAATATTTAGAAAATTAACTATAAATTTATTATTATTTTAGAAATGAACTCAAATAAAAGATATGTAAATTATTTATTTTGAATGGTCTATTATTATGACCTAAAAATCAAATTTATTGATATTTGTATTATATAATTTATAATTTTATATAAATCAATAAAATCAATTTTAAATTATATTAAAGTTGTTTCATAATTGAGGATATTAAATAATTTGAATAACATTTTTGGACACACTAACTAAATCATTAATGTATCTTATAAAATATAAAATCAATTAGGATACCAAAATTATTTAATGACATTATTTGAGTCACTAAATGAATAAAATAAGGGTATTATAACAATAACTATCTAACATCAATTTTTTTTTTAAATCAAATTTATTTATTAATAATCATTCAAAGTTTGATAAACAACATATTCATGTTAAATGAATATGAAACAAATAAATTTTTTATAATTGTAAATATGTGCAATTTTGTGTTAAAAACTCTCTTTCTTTAAATTGACCGTGTTCTAGATGCGTAAATACATACAATGTAGTTGTGAAAAAACAATTGTGTTATAGATGGGAAATTATGTGCAAATGTGTTGCGTATAGGAAGAAACTAGTTGCATAAATAAGATTTCAGTTACGAAATAAACTTTAAAAAACAATTATGTTCCACTTGTGAAATTCAGGGTAATTTGGTTATTAAAAAACAATTGTGTTTAAGTTCTCTAATTAAGTGTAATTTAATTTTAAAAATAAGAAACAAAAACTAATATTCTAAAAAAACAATATTACTCATGGATTTCGTGTTGTTGATCTTTAAATAATAGAAATATATGTTTTTTTGTTATGGTTTGAAAATTATATAGTTTTGAATGTTAAAAATTACTAATTCTGTTGAAAATATAATTTAAAATCTAAATGGTTATCGGTAGTTTAAATTTTTTTTCGGGGTGGTAATGAGTAAATTAACCACCTAACTTTAAATTAAATTACCTAGTTTTGCACCATAAAACCGTTAATAATTAGTTATTTTTAACATTCAAAACTTCGTATCTTTCAAACCCTTACTAAAACAATTATCCAGAACTATATATATATATATATATATATATATATATATATATATATATATATATATATAATTTAGAGACGAATTTAAAACAAAATTGGTGTATCTCCGTAACTGGAATACAATCCATTTGTTTATCAATACAAAAATGTCTCTATTTTCGCAACTACAAAATAGTTAGTTGTTTCACACTTAATTAAAACTTATTTTTGTGAACTTATTTTCACACAAGAAGTCGTATTTTGTTTTTTTACACAATCAACCATATTTAACAACCAAGTTTTATTTTTGCAACTATTTTCTTCTTATTTTTGCAGCACATTTTTACGTAATTTCGCAACTACAACACATTTATTTTTAGCGACCAAATTACACGTACATCTGTAATTTATACACAATTGCTTTTTCTACACTTATTTTGCAGTCCAATTACACGTAATTACGGAACTAAAAAAATCAACAAATATCTTTCATTGATTTAGTTAGATTCGTTTTAAATAAACAAATCTTATGTCATTTTCAATTTTTTAAGCTATTTTTTATTTTTTGAGCTATAAAATGATTATCGGTAAATATTCACTTATGGCGGGGTACTTCGAATTACTCATTTATTATAAAGTGGTTATCGATAAATATTCACTTATCAGCGTGGTGGTTATCCTCTTTTGTCTCGAACATTAAATAATCATTCGTAAATAATTATTCATAAATTACCTTCCAATAATTATATAAAATCAAGTATCAATTTTGATTCGATTTGAATAAATTATTTTCTTTAAAAATCAAATCAATTATTTTCTAGTTATAAATTCAAGCTTATAATATTTTATGTATACACCAACTCTATAAAAATTGTATGAAACGAGTATGAAAAATCCATATTACCTGTAAATATGTATACACAAAATCTAACTTTTCTGATGCTATAACTCTAACTAGTAACCCTATCAACTTAATTGTGCTTAGAATTAGAGCATCGGTGCCGTAAGTACCAGCGGCGATAAAGGCATTTATCACCACCACCATTACATTGGTTCAGTAATGTAGGTACAATCTGAAAACGAATTCTAATGAAAAGGAGAAATAACGTTCACACCTACTAAATTTTATGATTAATAACTTTAATTTATTAGGTTATTTGGAGTCTATTTTCATCAACAAATTTGTTGTTATAACTAAAAATAGTTTTATAATGCGAAATCTAACTGAATGAGTTGTATTGAAAATATGTTTTAGACATAATAAATAAGTAAATTCTTTTAAAAATAAAATACACTGAAACTTAACTTATATGGTAAAAAAAATAAGTAAGGGAGCTATGATCATCGGCATTGGCAGGTTATATGGCAAATCGTCTCTTTTAATAGCAGAATGTCATGCTTTTTTGGATGGTCTGAGGCTGTGTACGACTCTGGGACTAAGCAGGGTAGATGTTGAAGTCGACTCGTTGGTTCTGGTCAACCTATTACTCTATGGAAGCTCTATTTGGTATCTCGAGCCTATGCTAAACTGTTGTAGAAGATTAATCAGACCGGAGATGGTTGTTAAACACGTTTACAGGGAACAGAATTTAGGTGCGGACTGGATCGCTAAGGAGGTGTTAAGGACTCAATTGAACGTGGATTATCTTGGTACTGATGCTCCTTCGAAGCTGAGAGCAATTGTATTTCTAGAAAGCCTTAATTTGGGCTATCTTATATTTTCAAATTAGAGTTTTCTTTTGATTTGGGGGAACTCGATTTGGCTTAAGGTTGAAGATGACTCTGAGTCATTTGGTGTAAAAAAAAATATGGTAAAAAAAATAAGTGGTAAAAGTAAAAAAAAAAAGTTATTAAAATAATAGCATTTATAATTTTAATCTAGCATTTTTGGTCCAAAAATATGTCTGGTCTGGTTTATCTTTTGGTGCTGAAGGTAATCGACAGTTTACCTTGTGGGCACTAATCCTGTTTGAATAGCGTCCTGGGGTTCCTTAATAGAAAAAAATAACTGGACAAATCTAATAAAAGGAAATATACATTATAAACGTATAAATATAATGACCAAATTAACGTTGGTTACATAATAATACAATATTAAATATTATAACAAATTAGAGCAGGCGAAAACAATGTAAGTGGTTAATAATATAAAAAGAAAAAAGGTCATGAGTTCGATGAGTTCGAGTACCTCTGCATACGCTTTCTCGGCTGAGTCTGTCACCTTGTGTGGTTTATCTTTTGGCGTTGGTTTGCAGGCTATCGCGTCAGATTGAGGGTTTACCTGTGCGCACTCATTGCACTCTGAGTAGCGGCTGCGGGTTCCCTCCGAAAATATATATATATATATATATATATATATATATATATATATAAACAAAAAAATTCAAATAAAGCTCGCAAAACAAAAGAAACAGTGATATGTATTTGTCTAGCAGTCTAGACATTTTTCGCCAGATCTTAAGCAAGTTCTGTTGAAAGTCAAATTCAATCGTTATGTGTCTCGATTAGTGTTGAACAATATTAAATTCTCCCAAGAATCCAAATAAATCTGGATGATGGCCTCATGGGGTTTTCTAATTGAGAATTTAGTGTGTTTAACTGAACATCCATATGATCCACTTTGTATTGTATCTATACAGAATCATGATGGACCTCTTTAGTTTTAGTCATTGTAATATCAACCTATGCTAAGATTGGAATCCCTGTTGTTTCAGATGCATTTGCTTATATATCTCTAATTAAGTTTCGGATCATTAAGTGTTCAACGGGTGGGTTAGACCTAAGGTTTCAGGTTTTATCTTGGCTAGAACGAAAGTTATCATTATCTAATTGCTAGTTTTTCTTGTTGTTAGGTAAAGAAGGCAAAGCTTCATCCATGTTATTGATAATTGAGGTCTTTGGTTGATTATGAAGGTTGAAAGCTCTGTTTATAGAAACAGAGGGAGCAATATTGTTTGGGGATTTTACAACTGAATTCTAAGCAAAAGATTGAGTTGATGGCTAATCGCGAAGAGATTTCAGTTTCCTTTATGGCAACGTTTGGTGAGGTCTGGCAACCAGCCAGTCACAATCAAACCAGACAAGAAGTAGAGCATTGAGGCCAAAGAGCAAGAAGTCAATTCTCTGAATATGATTTGTCATTTTCAAAAATTTGGACCTTGCCCCTTTTTCGGTAGAGATGTTTTTTTATCATTAATACATTAATTTATATTAATATATTTAAATAAATATCCAAAAGCAAAGTTATTTCTCTGCGTAATACCCTTGTTATCGTTATATTCATGGTATATATCTACTTGACTTTGTTAATTAATAACTACTAAAGGCTAATTTATTTTAACAAAATTAGTAATTACATAATGCTAATTTGTTTTAACAGAATTAGGTATTTTTGTTAGAACCTTTTTCCCTCTTTTTTTTGTTTGTAAATTTTTTTTTGTGATTTTTTCTTTTTGTTGATTCTTCTTCCTTTTTCTCCTTTTTTTTTCTCTAAATCTTTGTGTTCTTCTTCTTTACATCTTTTTTTTTTATCTTTTTGTTTTCCTCTTCAGTTGTGTAAGAAAGTGTGAATGGAAAAAAAAAATACTAAATTGATTAAATTCGACGGAATTGACAAACTATAAATCGAGTTCTATTGAATTGACAAACTGGCAATCGAATTAGAGTAGAGATTCTTTGGTGAAAAATAAAAGTATATTTTACTCGTTTTTTGTTTTTAGGTAAGTTTGTGTTCCGTGTATAGTGTCTCACATTTCCCGTCTACCGATAGTAGATGCAAAACCGGTGTAAATTAAATTTTTGATAGTAGATACGGTAGAATTAAAAACCATAGTTGGTCACCGGCACGTAGATGTTCACTTTTGTATTAAAATGGTAGTGCATTTAACTAGATTTTGAAATGCGTTAATGCAAAAAAATAGTTTTTTCGTAAAAAAATACAATAAATATAATATTTTTTAATTTCATCATATCTTTTAAAATAGTTTAAATATATCTTTTAAAATTTATTAGTTTTGTTAAAATTTGTTGTAATAAAATATTTGATCTTATTTCTATTTATTTTACAATAATATCTTATATATAACAAATTTTATTTTATTTATATTTATTTTTAAAAATATTTTTGAAATATTAAATTTGATTTTGTTATATACTATTTTCAAAATATCTTTCAAAAATAATATATTAAAATTTATTGTTATTTTTATAAAAATTATAATATATTTTTATATTTATTAACCACCATTAAAAAAAATTGAAACTAAAAAAACACGAATCTGGGTTTATTAAGTCGCTATGAGTATTTAACAAAACCACTAGCTATTTTCAAGCTAACGCATAACTTAACACTCTATTAGAGTTAATTTAGGAACACATGAGCATTCTCAATAAATACGCTATTTCATAGTTATTTTTAAAATATCTATTATTTAAAAAAAAATGTTTTACAATCTAAAACATAGTCCAAATTTTACCCATATTGTTTTCTTATTTTACTCACCACTTACAAAACTAAAAAAACTAGCTTAATTATAGATTAACTGTTATATTATTTAGTAATATAAAATTATAAAATCTCATATCCACCTAAATTATAGATTAGCGGTTGGAGATCTCAAACAAACAAGATAATTAAACATATAAGCTCTACATGCTCTTTGATGCGAGGCCAATTTAATATAATTTTGAATCACGGATGCTTCAAAATTACAAGCGGGTCACGCTTAAAAGCAGAGCAAATGGAGGAAGATGATCACATATCGAATTTACCGAATGGGGTCCTTCACGACATACTGTCTCGTCTTCCCAGGCTTGACGCTGCCAGGACCAGTCTCCTCTCCAGAAAATTCAGGTCAGTCTGGAACTCTATTCCGGATATAATCTTTGGTCGGTTATACGCGACATCTACACAATTGGTATGTTTCCACAACTCTTTGGTTCTTCGGCAACCTGATCTTAGCATACGCAAGTTTATGTTTCAGTTACCTTCGTGTTACTGTTCCAATATATTAGACCATACCGTATTGTTGGCAGTACAGAGAAAAGCGGTCGAGTTACATCTAGATCTTGATCCTGATCCATTTGACGTATATGATCTAAGTTTTGAGGACAACCAATTCTATAACCGTAGATTTAGTAACCGTAGATTTAGTAACGGTTTCTATAGCTTTCCCCAGATTTCATGTCCTCTGAATAAAGTTAGGGTTTTGAATTTGAAAGGGTGTTGCTTAGATTCTCATCATCTTCGGTTTCAAGACTGGCCTTTCCTCGAGGAATTGAATATGAAACGGTGCAAAGGACCCGAAACGTTTAATATCTCAAGTCAGAGCCTTATAAAATTGGTCATCTATGATTGTAATGATTCTGTTATGGAAATGCTTCATGTTGTAGCAGCAAAGCTAGAATATTTCAGTTTCGGAAGCTTAAATCAGGATTGTGGAATCAATATTGTTGCTTGCAAGTCTCTCAAGTCTATCATACTTAGTCATGTAAATTTGACGGATGAGTGGCTCTGTCAGCTGCAAACTATCCACCGTCATCAACTAAAGACCCTTAAACTATCTTGTTGTACTACAGCAACAACCTTACGTGTTACGAGCAAGTGTCTCGAATCTGTTGAGTTGCTCAGGTGTCCTAATTTAGCGCATGTCACAATCCATGCATCGACTCTCCAACGATTCTGCTATGTTTCGAAAACATCAAACTGTATCATCGATATCAGTGCTTGCATCTCTCTTAAAAGCTTGGTTTTGGACAGCGTTGACGTGAGTGATGAATGGTTCAATTGTGTATCGCTATTTTCCTTCCTGGAGGATTTGGAAATTACAAGATGCAATAATTTGAAGAATTTCGTGACCGTTTTCAAACATCTCAAAGAATTAAAGCTAGGATATTGCAATGGCTTGGAGGAAGTTGACGTGGATGCTAAACAGTTAATGAAGTTTACCTATGAATCGCGGAAACTATTGATGTCCTCACCCCCGCGGATCAATTCCACTTTACTAAAGACAAGCCTTATATGGTATCCATCAGGCTATTTGGCATCTGACTTAGTTGAAAGCTTATGGGGCTTTCTAAAAAGCTTCAGTCATTGTAGAGTTTTGAAACTTGATTTAAGAACAAACAAGTTATTAAATTTCCCAAGGAATATAAGGACAAGTGGTCTTCCTCCCTTATGGGATTTGAAGCATATTGAGGTGAGGTCGCATATTGATGATAACTTGGAAGATGTGGTGGATAGCTTGGTTTGGATTTGCCCTCGCATAGAAACATTAACTATTATTCCACTTAACGAAACAGAACCAATGAAAGTTTTGCAGTTCAAGTACGAGAATACTAATTCTGAAACAACCGATTCGCGCTGCGATTTTTGTTGGACTTTCAAATGCTGGAGACATTATGTAAGCGGAGTTGCAATGGTGAACTTCCATAAGGATGAGGAACAGGTGTTGTGTCGTTATTTCAGAGAAACATCAACAATGCTGATTAGTGTTCAAGAACCAACAACACAATTAGGTTAGAAGAAACTAAATCAGTCACCATGATATTTTAGCTTTAGAGGATTCGTGCCGTTATTATTATTTATTATTTTTATGGATGTTGATTTTTTTTTTATTATTAGCATTTTAATAACATGAGATTTTTTTGTTTCCTGTTTATCGAAATAATGCATCTTTACTTACTCTACTAAAAGTTGTATAAAATCCAAATGTAAAAATTTACACTGATCCAAATTAAGTACAAACTGTGCTTTTGCAGATTTGATGAGTTTAAAAACCACTAAGCCCAACTTAAGAGCCATCTTAGAATTTTTTTCCTTTTCTTATCATAAATCTGCTTTCTTATCATAAATCTGCAAAGAAAAATCCTGAACCTTCCAAGCTTGGCACCGCCACGACCTCATTGGACATGAAATTGTCGAGCTTCGCACCATCCTAGACCTTATTGGACCTGAACCTGTCAAGCTCGCTCCACCCTAACCCATTTTGTAAGCACGCTTTTTGAAATGCTACTACCAGAACCACCGAGTACGAAGTATTTTAAAGGGAAATTGTTAAAAAAAAGCCAAAATTACTCTCCGAAGTCGCATGTTTCTGATTTTCAATATTTACAAAAATGCCACTAACCAAAAAAATCCAAAAAACCTTTAGAAGTCTAAATATTTACAAGTCATGCCATTTTAGAGTCCAAACTACTCCATGAAGTTGCAAACATAATTTAAAACTTTATCATCTCCAAACCTACTAAAAATAGAAACTTAACAACCAACAAAACCCATTTTTTAAAAAAATTCAAAACCTTTACAACATGGACGGAAAAGAGTCGGAAGCACTTCCCACCCAGAGCAGCATGGTCGCCGAGGAAGTACATTGCATTTCTATCTTTCATTTTCGCAAAAAATAGAGTTTTTGAAAAATCCCGTATCTGGTGTTCTTCGCCACCCTCTTGCGTGGACGACAGGCTGTACGCCATTGGTAAGGCGTAGGGTATGATTCCCACGTCGTCGATCGGCGTGGGGGACCTTCCCTATGCCACACGTGTGGCGTACTGTCTGTCGTCCACGCCAGAGGGTGGCGAAGGGAAGCTGTCCTACGCCTTCTTATTGGCGAAATGTGCTTACCTTATCCGGAACGCCGGTTTAATTTGTTTTTCTATTGCAGGAGGTGAACGAATGCGATATTTCGCTTGTATCGGACTACGCTCACCATTTCACCACTCACGACGAGTATAGCTTAGACTCGATGACCGAGTGGGTAAAACTTAGGGGGAAAACGTTGGGTTTCTCGATAAACGTAGCATCGAAGGAGGTAGGGAAGAGAGGGTGAACACCGAGAGTGGATTATCGGTGCGAGCGATCCGGAATTTTCAAGTCGGCCGTTAAAGAGTGCGACCGTAAGCGTAAGGCTACCGGTAGTAAAAAAATAAATTGCTCCTTTTATTTGGTGGGTAATCCGGTAAAAGGAGACGATAAGTGGGCTCTTAGTGTCCTTTCCGGGATGCACAACCACGAACCGATCAAGTATGTCGAAGGACATTTGCAATGTTCCAAGTTAAAACGGAAGGAAAAAGAGATCGTTGATCTTTTGACGGTGGACGGGACAAGTCCCCGACAAATATTTGGTACTTTGAAAAAGGTCGATCCGGAGAATGCTTCAAATATCTGTCACGTTTACAATCACCGTCAAAGAACGAGGATGGTTGAAAACGGCGTTTGATCCCAAATGCAATGCTTGTTAGTTAAATTACAATTTTACAAGTACAAGTATTGGACACGGACGGGGAATGACGGTTCTAACGTCATAAGCGATTTGTTTTTCGCACATTCGCTTAGTATTGAATTACTACGGACCTTCCCACGCTTGCTAATCATGGATAACACATATAAAGTTATTCATTACGGGATGCCTTTCTTCGAAGTAGTCGGGGTAACATCGACTAACAAAACGTTTTGCATTGGTTTCACGTTTATGGTGAGTGAAAAACAAGACAACTACTAATGGTCTTTGGGATGCTTGAAAACGGTAATGGAGGAGAATGATTGTGAATTACCTTGTGTTATCGTTACGGACCGCGAACTAGCCTTGATGAATAGCATCGACAAATTATTCCCTAGCGTTAGTCACATGTTATGCGAGTGGCATATCAACAAAAATGTTAGCGGGAGAACGAAAAAAATGTTTGAAGACGGAAATGTGGCTAAACTTTTTTTGGCGGCTTGGAACAACATTGTTTCATCCGATACCGTTGAGGTTATGAACGAGAGGTTGGATAAGATGCGGTCGATGTTCAAAGACCATGATAAGGCGGTGGATTATGTGGTTGACTCGTGGATTACGCCTTATAAAGATAGGTTTGTTCACGTTTATACTAACAAAATCATGCATTTTAATAATCACACCTCTAATAGGGCCGAAAGCTCGCATGCTACATTGAAAAAAATATGTGAGGTCTAGCTGATTGGATTTCGATGGGTTTTGGGATAAAGTGCATGGCTTGTTAGCGATGCAACATTCTACTATTAAAGAATCGATGGAGCTTAGTAAGTGCCGTCTAATTCACAAATTCCAAGATTTCAAACCGTTCAAATTTTTACGGGGGTACGTATCACCTATTGCATTGGCGATAGTATACGATAACTATGTTGATAAAAGCGGCGGTGAAAAATCTATGTGCGTTTGCACCGATCGTACGATCCATGGTTTGCCGTGTTCGCACGACCTTAAGGCAATCCGAAGAGTGGACGACCACCTACCTACTCGGATTATAGATGAGCATTGGAAGAGACTAGATATCGTTCCACGAGTTAAACTCACCGGTGAAGAAGAAGTACAATTTAATTTCGCAAATCTAAATGCGAAACTTGAAGAGTTTGATGTTTACGAACAAAGTCATTGGCTCAAAAAATTTCAAAAAAAATTGGATCCTTCGACTACACTCCTTTGCGAACCCCTCGAGAAGGTTAAAACCCGCGGTAGAACTCCCGGACGTGTTGGAAGTCGTGGTCGTGGACGGGGTCTGGGTCGCGTTAAGGGTAGCAAAGTCCAACGTGATTATTCTACGACAAGGGATCCTTCGTATCACAAATACGTCAAACAAGAAATGTTTGAGTCCCACGATAGTGCCGAAACTCCACGAGTGGTAACACCCGCCGCTAGTATAGCAACCCTGGTCGGCACTCTCGGTAGCACCGCAAGAACGGTGGCCGCACATACTCCTACTAATTCTGGAGCAAAACCACCAAAAAATATAGCAAAACGGGTTCAATGCGTTGGTTTAGGCACTCCGGATGCGTCAAACCACATCAAGGCTATACCGTCATTCTCGGCTAAACCATTCCCGACTAGATTACCAAATGTTTTGGACTCGAGATTTTCAAAAGACATACCTCCATATATTCGTCCTTTCATAAGCCGAATTACAAATGTAATGCCCGACGGTAATTGTGGTTTTAGAGCCATCGCGCATGGTATGGTTGGTAACGAAAGTGGATGGCTAATTGTTAGAGAAGCCTTGGTTCACGAGCTAAAGAGCGATCGGGAGTTTTATAAACAGGTTGCATATTACGACGATGAAACCGAAGTTGATAAGGAGATAAACCGGTTGACTTTTAATAAAGAGAATGCACCTTACGCAAATTGGATGTCCTTGCCTAGTTGCGGAAAACTAGTGGCGACTACATTCAATTGCGTATTCTATTGCCTCGCTCCCGGTAGATGTACGACTTACCTACCGGTGAAAAATGTACGGCCGAGTGATGGTTCTTTAAAGGAGATCGGCGTGGCATTCGTCAATAAAAACCATTTTGTTCACGTGAGTAACTAACTTTAACTTTCGCACGCATTTAATCATTTATTTTGTTAACGCGCATTGATATTGAACAGAAATTTGTAGGTTGAGTTGGTTAAATGGTCACCCATACCGACTATAGATCCTACGTGGATGAGATCGGAGAGAGAAGACGCTATTTCTTGGTCGATCCCTTTGCTAGATAGAGTCCGTGTATTTTCAAGACTGAAAAATCCCACACCGACACATTTCGTGGAACATGATGATCCGATAGTAGACTTAACCAAAAATTGAATTTATTTTAAAATCGAATTTATTTTTTGTTCGGTTATGTTGTTGTTTTTTATGTTGTAAACTAGCAATGTGTTGTATCCTTTTAACCACGTTCCCTTTAATAACTATTTTTTTAAAAAAAAATTGACTTACTAAATTTGAAATTTGTAGTTTTCGCCAGCAGAATGGCGTAACTGACACTGCCCACGCCAACGGTTGGCGTGGGACGATCTCCCTACGCCAACCGATGGCGTGGGCAGCGTCCCATACGCCATTCGCATGGCGTAGAAGACATTTCTGGAGCCTCTGTCCCAAAAGAACAGAGGCTCCAAAAAATTTAAGCCTATTGCCGCCACACGTTGGCGAAAAGGGCTATCCCTACGCCATTGTCTGGCGGCAATAGGGTAAACCTAGTAATTTTTAAAAAGAAACTGCTATTTTACTTTAATTTAAGGTTAATTTGAGGTTATCCTAAAAACAATAGCACTTAAACTTCTTAATTTGTAAATTCTGGATGTTTGTTGTAATGAATGAATGTAAAAACCACGGTTGTAATGAGACGATTGTTTATCTTAAAAACAATAACACTTAATCAAAAGCATTACATAATTAGAAATACATAAGAAAATTATGAGACGATTGTAATGAGACGATTGTAATATTTAGTTTCGAATCGAATTTATTTTGTGTTTGAATGATTATGTTGTTTTCTTGTTGTAAACTCATTTTGTATTGTATTCACGTTCTAATTTCAGTTCAACAATATTTAAAAAAAACAATTGAATTCAAAATTTTAGAGGTAGACCAGTTCCATGACCTGAAACATTAACTTGTCATAAACCAAAACATCAACTGAAACACAAACAGAATTACAAACTAAAACATGAACTTAAACATGAACGTAGACACCAACTGTATTCATAACTGAAACTTATTTGTCATGCTTGTAGTCACTGATTTCCGCTAAGAGGATGTCGATAATGTCGAAACGGACCACATCCAGCTGATCATCTGTTATAGAATCAGTGACCTGGCAATTGAACCGGTTACATGCAACACGACGTTCAAGCTCGGTGAGGCTTGGAACTGAATGATGACGGAATATGAGTAGGACTGACAACCTAGTCTTCACCTGATCAACACACCTTGAAATCCTTGGCGGATGGACACCATCCCTTCCATATAAGAAGTACATCTGGCATAGCAATGCCTCAAAGTATTCTTTACGCCCTTGTTCCATGTGCGTGTTTCCAACTTCGATCGATGCTACCATCAGATATTGATATTCTAACTCATTCCATGTACACATTTTTTGTTAGGTTATTCAACTTCTTTACCCTTCTATGTGTTGATAGAACGTGTATTTATAGATAAATTCGTTTTTGGATAACATAATCCAGTTAGGGGGATGAAAGATAACGATACAGACGAACGCCTAAATTACTCGGTGAAGTTGAATAGATTATTAAATTCAACCGGGACCCACCAATAACTTCATCCAGCATATAACTCCCGCCAACACAAAAACTCCCGCAAAAAAAAACCCGCCAACATTTTAATCCCCGCCAACACAAATACTCCCGCCAAAAACTCCCGCCAAGGAATACCCGCCAACATTTTAAATCCCCGCCAAACAATCCCGCCAACGGAATAGTGTATGGCAAAAAAATAAGTATACTGTATAAACATGTCACAGAATACAATATTGATAATAGAAACAAAGAGTCCATTTAAGAAAAAAAACACAAACACTTTAACACATGGAGTTTACAGCTGATGAAGACTATCATATGCTTAGGGTGGTGAAGGTTGTCCACCGACAAATGAGGGAAGATAGTAGCGATGCTTTCTTCGACCGCCTCCTATGTCAGATGTATTTCAACTATGGGCATTTAGGAGCAGGAGACGTTCAAGTGCGAAGTCGTGACAAAATCAAATCCAGGTACGACTTCATCCAACCGCTCACTGCTCTGCTTTTCCAACCAGCTAGAATTAAAAAAGAATCACCTTTGGTCTGGAACATGATGGTAGTAGAATACATCAGTAGGGATATGGTGGCGTATCTGGAGGATAGGATTGCGGCAAGGAATGAGGGGGATGATTCGGATGACAATTTGGGATACGATTTCGACGACTGATCATTGCACTAATTCCGTGTTTGTGCCATCGAGTTATTATGTTTAGTAGTCTATGTTTAAATTAAGTAACTCCAGAATGTGTGTTATTTTAGGTAGTACTACTATTTCAATTATGTTTGCTATTGTGTTTGAATTATGTTTCAACTCTGTTTCAATTACGTTTCAATTGTGCTTCAACTTTCCTTCAATGTTCTATATTTTAAAAACAACCAAAACATCTAACCAATTGCCAAAATACAAAAACATTAACTTCAAACTGAGTAAACGCATAGTACGTGTATAAAAAAACAATCAAACCATCAAACTAACAGACAATAGAGTTAAAGTATCATACAAACATAAAATACATCATACTGTCTATGCAAGCCTCCTGGCTGTGGACAAAACATCGTCATAAGCCCCAGCCAGACGATCAAAATCATGATCAAACTCACCTACTCCAGGAAACAACGAGATCCTGCGCATACCAGCACGCAAATGTCGGATGATAGCTCCCTCTCGATCCTCGTGGACATAGTCATCGAGCGAGTAGATTGCGGTGTTGATGAGGTCGAACCAACTAATACACTGATGAAGGAGTAGGTACTCAGGCTCACATAAAGACTACATCTCGTCTGTCACCATCCCTCCCCGATAAGCCCGATGCAACTTGTTGCTCTCCCGCTGCTCCCAATCATCCGGATCGAATGCATACGCCATCGTCTTTGGTTTTCTCCTTGACTTCGACTGCATGTCTAACAAAGGATGCGTGATAGCCCGCTGGACACGGCCAAACTGCCGTTGAACTCGCTCTGGAAAGTATGCATGAGAGTGCTCCACACCGCATATGACATTCCGAAACCACGTTATATCTTCGAACGGGAAATGATCGCGTATAGCACGATAAGGATCAAACAATACGTGCAATATAAACGGATATGAATATAAACACATAAATAAATCAGTTTTGGGATCACCAAAGATTAACACTTACATCGCTCTCTTCCTGGTTATTGACGGAGATACAAAGGTTCAGCTTCGTCCGTGAGTCAGATACTGCTGCTGCTGTATCTCATCTACCAATAGTGGGGTCGCGCTCAGTGTAAGTGGAGTGAGTAACAGGCCGGAGCATGACAAAATGATCCCGTATCCACGTGTCCAGCATACCGATACATCCGGCCATAGTCCTCGTTTCGTGAACGGAGGCCTCACCCAGATGGTGGTACAAGTAAGCGAAAACAGCACTACCCCATCAGTACCTGCCGACACCCTCCGAAGTCAAATCGCGCAACAAAAACAAATACTTGTAATTGGAGTACATGTTGCTCTTGTCCGGGAATATGACCGTGCCAAACATATGCAATATATAGGCGCGGGCAGCCGCATCCACCATCGTATCACTCAGACCAGGCTTGTCATCGCAGAACTCTGGCCCACTAAACCTACTCCGGAGCCATTTAAACTCCAAACCAACGCCCTTGCATTTCTCAACCTCCGTCACGAAGGATAAATCATCCACCATAAGCATTTCAGCGCACTCGTGCATGACCAGAGTCTTGTCAGATATATAGAGAAACACAGCAAGCTCACCCTAAATTGGGAGTCCCAAAATGGTGTGGACGTCGTCCAAAGTAATCGTCATCTCTCCGAAAGAGAAATGGAAGCTATTAGTCTTCATATGCCAACTCTCTAGGAAAACCTCCGTCATGTTGGAGTTTGTGTGCATCTCATAGAACGGCTCTATGAGACGATCGAACGGGGTGGCGTCAACTACAGCGCGTACCCTAGTCTGTGCAGCCAAACTCCATGCTCGATGACTAGGATAATGGGCATACAGCCGCATCTCTTGCTCCTGAAAAGATTTCTTCCCATTAGCATAGGACAAAACAAAATAACTTCATAAAATGTCAAATTAGAATTTCGATATTACCTCTCCCATCCAAATGTGGTATGCAGTGTGGGAGCTGAAAGCCTCGCCAAACAGCGGTGGAAATCTGGCCGGAGGAGGAGCTCTACGCTGCCCTGTAGCCGGGAGAGGATGGCGTCGTCCGCGGGAAGCGGAAGTAGAAGCTGAACTCGATCCGGACGCATGCGGTCCGGAAACTTTAGGGAGTTCATCCATCTCGGCAGCTAAAACTAGCTGACCAGCTTCACGTACCCTACTCCGCTTATTTTTTTTCTCTTCGTCCGCGAGCCATCAGCAGACTGTGCACCGTCGCCGTGATCCATCACCTGAAAAAAAACGTACTAACTATCAAGTTTCGTTGAAAACACAAATTGTCATGCTGGTAGCTTTTTTAGACAAATAATAACATAAACCGGGCTAACACACACCAAAGAACAAGAATAAACCGGTCCCGGGCCATTCCGGTGACCGGAGCTGCCACACGCCCCCAGTGTGGCGTAGGTGTAAGGGTGTACGCCATCACTGTGGCGTAGACCATTGCACCTACGCCACACTGGTAGCGTGTGTCAGGGTCCATACGCCATCGAGTGTGGCGTAGGGTTGGCTGCGTACGCCAAATGGATGGCGTGGGATCCTGGGTGTACGCCAACAAGGGGTGTACGCCCAGAATCCCACGCCATCCATCTGGCGTAGGGAACCAACCCTACGGCACACGATGGCGTAGGGACTCTGTTCTTCGCCCCCGTGTGGCGCAGAACAGTTTCGCCATGGCAGAAGCTCAAAGCTTACGCCAGATCCTACAAACAGCCCAAAAACACTTATTTACTACAGATCTAGCCTAACTAAACCTAACTAAACCTAACTAACCTATCTAACAACAACGAAATAAACTTACAATAATTTTTCGATTCCGATTCGGAGATTTTGCTCGCCGGTGTCGATCCGGTTCCTTCCTGTTACTCCGACTAGACTTTCCGGTGACGATTTCGGTTTAGATGGGTGCCGGTGGGTGTTGAAGAGTGGCCGAGAGAGGGGTGGGTTTCGGTTTAGGGGTGGGTTTCGGTCTACGGGTGGGTTTCAGTTTTGTGGTGGGTAGAGAGAGAATCGGCTAGGTTAGGTTTTGTTTACTTTAGTTTTGTTTTACTTGAGTTTTGTTTTAGTTTTTAGGTTAGTTTAATTTAATTTAATTTAAGTTAGGTTAGACTTAAATTTTAGGTTTAGGTCTCTTTTAATTTAATTTAGTTTAGGTTAGTTTTAATTTTTAGTTATAATAATAGTTATAATTTTTATAATTTTTTTAGAGAGAAGGTAGAGCAAAGTCAGAGAATTTGAGTTTTTTTTTGAAATTATGATAATTTCGCGGAATAAATTTGACTATTTATACGATTTCGTAAGGGTAAAATCGTCAAAAAAAACTTCACAGTGTAATTTTTAAAAAAAATTACAAACAACTTCGCGGAGTAATTTCGACCGTTTTTTTTAACAATTCTCATTTTAAAACTACAATGGGTTACTACTCGTGACAATGCGCACATGCATTGCAAGCTGAAAGCACACTTCATGTGGCGGAAGCAAAACAGTTGATAAATAATAACTAACAAGGCTTTGAACAGTACATCGTCCCTCGACTATCGCATTTGGTGACAGATAGTCCCTTGACTTTCAAATGTCCGTGGACAGTCCCTGGACTATCGCGTTTGGATAAAGTTAGTCCACCAGATCCTCTGATCCATGAGAGTCTGCCACGTGTCACCATAGTCCCCAATTATTTTATCACCACTAGTCCCTTGAGTTTAGTTATCCGTAATATTATACATTTTGGGTTTGACCTAAACTCAAGGGACTAGTGGTGATACAAAAATCTGTGGACTATGGTGACAGGTGGCAGCCTCTCATGGACCAGAGGATCTGGTGGACTAACTTTATCCAAACGTGATAGTCCAAGGACTATCAACGGACATTTGAAAGTCAAGGGATTATCTGCCACCAAACGCGATAGTCGAGGGACGGTTTACTGTTTAATGCCTAACTAACAATATATGTCAAAAGAAATAACTGACCAAGTCAGCATTTTTCGTCCCATTTAATAGTCACATGTCGTGGTGATGACGAATTCCCGTCGTGTTTGGCTTGGCTGCTACAAGCGGTGACTGTTGTACGCCGTGACAGTTTTTTACTATGTCAAGTTTAACATTTGTTCATTTTTTTTAATTTAAATTAAAAATTAATTTGTAAGCGTGAAATAAATAAATAAATATATATAATAGAAGTAATTGTTGAGATTATTATTTAATATTTTTATATTTTTATATAAATATACAAATAATTTATTATAATTAGTTCATTCTTTAAGGTTTTTCCAATTTTCAAAAAAATTCAGCCATCATATATTATAAATAGCATATTAGATTTTTCAATTATATTAGATATTTCAAATATACGAGTAATGTTTAAAAATTATGTTTGCAATCTTTACATACTTATTTTTTAAATATTATTTAGAATACTTTATTATATATTTAAATTAATAGTTTAAATCTTAGAAATAACCAAAATTACACCTAAAGTACCCACTCAACTATTCAATTGTTATCTAGTACTCAAGGTTTGATCTATTACCTCTTAACACTCATCTCAAGTACCTAATTACCACTTAATATCTAACATTATCTTAACACCCTAACTACCCTCAATCTACTATATAAACAAATTTTTTCTGTTATCTTCCTCCTTTTCTAGCTTTTAAATATTTGAATTTGTTAAGCCGCTCTAACCACCTAACCCTACAAACCACCGCGAACCACCGAAAAACCACAATTTTTAGGTGATCGGAGTGTGTTAGAAGGTCTGTATATTTCTGTAAGTTCTGTATAAAATCCATCTAACTACTGTTTTCTACGTACAAGAGCTAATCACACGTTATTCGACAATTTAGGAATCTCTGTTGTTTTGATTTTACGTGTTGATTTTAGGTAATGGTGATTAACTACCAATTTCAAAGTTATTTCTTGGAATTCTGAGTTAAAATAGGTGTTATTCTACTCTTTCTGTTCTTAGTAAATCTTGTTCGAGTTTTTCTTTGTTTTTGTACCAGTGATTTGTGGTAATTTTGTTAAAATTTGTCGTTAATCCTTGTTTAACTAGTCTTGTACTAATTTTTAGTGTATTAGATGTTGATTTTGAACGTGAAACATGTGTAGACTATGCGTTTTAGTTGTTCAGGCATTCCCGACAAAATATGTGAATTGTTCTATGGTTGTTAACGTAGAAGATGCGAATTGTATGATGTATCTAACGAGGAAGATGGGAATTATGTTATCAAGATGATCTGTAGATAAGTAATATTTACCAGTCGTAATCGTTTATTCTGCTGAGGTCTTCAACAAAATAAAGCACACTCCAACCCATTATATCTCTAGATACCGAGTAGAATAGGGTTGAGCACAAAACAGTATCAACACCCGTGCAACATCTTCCAACTCATGCTCTCCCCCTTCGATGATAGCTCTTGTTATAACTGCCTGTAAAACCCACGACAACTTGTTATGTTAGTAAAGTTCAGCATCCTGCTTATAAGATAAATTCCATTTACAGGTACCTTTAAAATGTTGTTCGTGATGGTTTTATTATTCATCGATCATATCTTCCTCAAGGTTTCACCCATGAAGTATTTTTTCATCATCATTGATTCGTTCTCCTCACCGTTTACGTATCTGTTGTGGAATGCTCCGGCTTTCGTTAACGACATGTCCTCTGTGCCGTGATTCAGCCCGAATATGATCTTCACATCGTCCGTCGTTAGTTTCAAAAACTTTGACCCAAATTGGAAGGCGTCTTTATCGACATAGAACCTCTCCACAACCCACTGAATGTTCGAATAAAACTTCTTCTTCGGAAGTTCTGCAAAATTCCGGAGGTCGAACGCCACTTTCAAAAGTGTGTAGAAGGGTGTGTTTCTTGAAACTTTGATATAGGCAGTAGTAATACAATACTCTTTCAACAGTTTGAGAAGGCTCACCAATCCTGACCTGTAATAGCTTGGTTTTGTTGCCATACTTCCTGCAAAAGCACAAATCATCATCTGCATGAGAATTGTTCCCACAAAGGGACTCTAACTGTTTGTAGTTACAAACAACTCGCATGATAGGCTGCGAATTGTTTAGACCTCTATCAGCCTCTATTTGCAAACAATTCTCAGGATAGCCTGCGAATTGTTTGCAAATATAAGCTGCAAATTTTATGGAAAATAAATGCAATCAAGCTGCGAATTTATTTGCAAAAATAAAAAGCGATGAAGCTGCGAATTGTTTGCATTCCTATCTGATGAAGATGCGAATTGTAATACAACACACATGTACACAACGCGAACTGTTCTATTTTTTATATGCACGTTGCAGGGATCTGGGAAATATCAAAAGAAAACCAAAATCAACAAACAACCACCTAATACACATCTAACATACATCACAACTCTCAGGAAAGTATTAACATTTCGTGTAACCTAAGCAACCACTAGGTTCGACGATAAACTCAGAAACTAATATACCAACTATCATCACTAAATACTTAATTTTGATATAAATAACCAACGTCGATCGTCAAATAACATAAACAAGTGGTTCGAAGTCATCGCAAACGCAAAAAAAGATATTTTCCACGAGAAAATAATACCTGGTTACCGTAACACTCTGTTGCTTCACCGGCCGACGAACACTTAACGACAACTTGTCGAACAAATGTTGGGTACTGTCTTGACGAATTATAAGATGGTGACCGGTCGAAATTCGGTGAAGGTCGGAAGAACGAGTGATTTTGCGTTGAAGGTTAGAAGGGTTTGGTTGGAGAGAGAGTTTCTAAGAATTCGAATGGTTTTCTGATGGTTTCTAAAAAATTAGACATGTTTGAGTTGGTTTAGGGTGCTGAGATGGGGAAAAAGTGGGTTTGAAGTGAAAAATGGGTATATATAGTCGGGGGTAATTTTGTCCAAAATTTAGGTGGAGGTACTAAGTGACACTATCCAAAATTTGAGTACTAGTGGGTAATTACATAGTTGAGTGGGTATTTACTAATACTTTTTTCTAGAAATAATAAGTTAAATAATTTATTAAATATTTAAATTAATAGATCAAATCTTGGAACTAATAAGATTATTACTCAATATTTAAAAAATATATTTTTAAATTGTTAGAATTTTTAGATATTAATATCTTTAAATATTCGATATTTTAATTAATACATTACAAATCATCTCTCAAACAAAAATAGTTTTAATAAATCTCTCAAAACACAATTTTACAAATGGTACTATAACATCTCAAAATATTCTACAATAGTCTTCTTAATATGTTAAAAGATAAGAATACTTCTTTCGGTTTGCTAAAATGATACTTTAAAAGACTAAAGAGTCGTGATATTACAATGGACTACTATTTGGATTTGGCTGCCGACAACGTTTGCTGATGCTGTTTTATAGCGTTTGGCACCTACCTTCAGGGTTTTCATTCGTGCCGACCTTTTTTGTACGTCGACGGAACCCATCTAAACGGGAAGCATGGTAGCGTGTTGCTCTCAGTAGTGGCAAAGGCTGGCAACAACGGTTAGTCCCGCTGTATCTAGTATGACATTGCTAGAAACGTTACTATACCATTGCTAGATACGCCTAATAGTCCATTTGCATCTGCACTAATATGAAAATGCTAGATACATGGATGTATAATTTCTAGATACACTTATTATGACATTGCTAGATAACCACCGATGACATTGCTAGATACATGTCATAGAATTGAAGTACACACTTAACTCACATTACTGGATACTTTAAATTGAGTATGCTAGATAGGTTGTATCCACTATAATTAACCCATGCAATTTATGTTGATTCGTTCTTTGCATTTTATGTTATAATTACGAGGTTGTTGCAGGTATTTTTTCCGTTGCTTTCAGCATTTTCGGTAGTGAAGACTCAAACAACTGGTTTTGGTTTCTTCATAGTCTTAAACCTCATTTGCTAGGGCATCAAATAATATTTATTTTAGACCGCCATGCTGGTATTATTGACGTTGTAGTTGTTCTCTATCCCAATGACTACCATGCTTATTGTATCTTTCATCTACTTCAGAATTTGAATAAAGCTCTTGAAAAAACAAATAGAGAGTATAAGAGTTGTGCTCTACTGATGTTTAAGAGTTGTGCTTATACCCCAATGGTCGACCTTTTTAACCAACGACTATCACAGTTTCAGCATCAAGGGGGTGATCATATCTTCAATTTTCTAAAGAATTTGCCCCCCAAAACGTATGCTCAGGCTTACGTCAAACGCAAACGGTATGGGACAATGGCATCAATAGTTGTCGAATCATTCAACGCACATATAATTTTGTTTTCCAATCTACCTATAGTGGAATTGATCGACATGATTAGAGTTCTTCTTATGACTCAGATATCTAGAGGTTTATCGGAGGGTCTAAGTTGGAACACTCATTTATGTCCCGAGTTTGACAAGAAGTTTAAACAGAATGTGGAATGTGGTCGAACATGGGTAGTAGGTAAGTCTTCTGCAGTTTTTTTTGAGGTTTTATCAGACCCGGTAATGGTGGTAAACATGCTCGATCTCAAATTTACATGCGGTTCTTAGCAGCAAGAATGTTTCCTATGCCCACAAGCATTGGCTGCAATAACATATTTAAGCGGAGATCCTACGTATTTAATATAACCTTTTTTCACTTGTGAAAATTTCAAGTCTAGTTATTCTTTTAACATACCGGTTATAATAGATTTTACCGAAGTTTCTATCTCTGACCAGTATGTCGAGCCTGAAGTTCAACCACCTAACGTTAAAAGACAATCGGAACAGCCCAAAAAAACGTATTCCACCGAGAGGAGAAGTAACCACCAGCCGGTCGAAGTGTGGCTGCTGTTTCAAATCAGGATACAATAGAAGATCTTACGATGCTCTATTCTAAATTTAACAAACTTTTGCTTTTAAGTTCACTTTTGTTTTTGATATACCTGGACAAGTGCTTCTTATCTTGCGATTTATATGTTCATTGACTGGTAACCTTGCTAGATATGTTGTGTGACAGACTGGCTAATTCAATGCTTTACTATAATTTGACATTGCTATCTAAGTTATTATGACATTGCTAGATTCGGTTTGCATGACATTGGTAACTGGACTAACATGACATTGCTTGCTTCCCCATTTAGATATTGTTAGATAGACTATACTGACACTGCTAGATATATGTAATGACATTTCTAGATACACTAAACAGACATTGTTAGACACACTAATATAACATTGAGATGGCGTTTCTAGATATGCCTTATATTTCTTTGTTGGATACACTAATAGTATCATACATTTACACTACTAGATATGGTTTATGTGAATTTTCTAGATGGCCTAATTGACATTGCTAGATAGCCAAATCTAACATTACTAGATACCATATTATGACATTGGTAGATAGTCGTACGACATTGCTTGATATCCTTAAATAACATTGCGAGATAGGCTACTGTTATATTGCTGGAAACATTAAAAAGACATTTCCATATATGCCTGGTATGACATTTCTAGATACGACATCATCTGATCAATATATTGCGATTGTCTATTTGTAACTACTTTTATAACTGCTTTGGTACACTTCCTCTCTAATGTTTACAAAAATTAAAATATGTCATTGCTACTATAAACATTCATAAAACACACAAATAACAAAATAACTAAAAACTTAATTAGAAATTAGATTAAAGGTCCATCATGCAAGGCGTTACATTAACCTGGATACCTCAACCCTCACAAAAAATACAACATATTTGAGGGTTGGTACATTTTACTCCATAAAGCTACAACAAACATACTAAATAAAAAACATTATGCATGAACTACCATACATCAAGCTGAATCATCGTCGTCGTCCTCCTCGTTAGACTTTTTTTCTTCCTCTTCTTCTTCCTCCTCTTCCTCGTCTTCTTCCTCATCCTCTTCCTCATCCATTTCTTTCTCATCACCTGCTTCATCGTCATCATCATCATCCGTGTCCCCGGGTTCCTCGAATGAATTGGTGTCCCAACTATCCCTCACGCGCTTGCGTTTAGGAAGTTTGTTAGGGTCTGACTCGTAACCATCGAAGGACCAAGAGTCCCCTGTATTGTACTCGTCCTCAAACTTGAAAGACTAAACGGAGTAGTTATCGGATTCTTTGGATGAGTACTCAAAGGTTGTGGTCCTCTTGTACGGCAAAAAATACCAAGAATAGTCGGATAACCCGTCGTTGGATAATGAGTAACTAGGGGAAATAGGAGACGAAAGGGACATTTCTTAAAGAATGCAGTGAGTTTTAGATAAGTGGTGTAAAATGAATAGCCTAAAATCTCAGTCCCTACTTGTAGCCAAACGCAATACCAAATGATATGTCTAATATAGAAAACTCCAATCAATTCTAGACGTCTAGTTAATGCATCTGTAATGATTTAATATCTACATTTGTCTTGTCAAGTAATAAATTAACCAATATGATAAATTACCATTGTTTAATTACTGACGAATATAGGTAGCAGTCATATCGATGTTATTTAATAAAATCGTAAGTCAATAAACCATTCTCCAATGCTACGCGCTTTATGCATGCTGGTACCAAAATCATGTAATTGCGATTTACGTTTATATCACATTTCTAGATACGCCTTATACAACATTACTAGATACAATAATATGACATTACTAGATACGTTATTGAGACATTGCCGGATACGTTATTGTGACATTACTAGATACGTTACTGTGATAAGCTTATAAGTTGCGATTGGTTATATAGTTTAACACACGTTCTACAATTGTTAGCTATGAGATAAAAAATATTCTCCCAACACTAAAGTCTGAACAAGAACCTCACAAACAACATCCAATTTAAAATTATTTACATACTTAAACAATTGTCCCAAAAAACCAATTTAAAATTGATATTAACTACCATCGTCGGTTTGTGTTCGAGTCATTTAGGAAATGCTTAAAGATTTCAGCTCTCCTTTTTGCGGGCATATCATCTCCATATTTCAAAAGAACATACCCTTTTTAATGATGTCTTTCACATACTCATAAAAAATCCCATAGTCAAGGCTATCCTTTTTCTGTTGTGGGATATTTCTCATCGTCTTGATTTTGCACCCACCCTTCACAACAGGTATGTATTTTTTCTTCGTGCAATATGAAAAAAAAATCAAAGAACCCCACATTACATTGCGATTTATGTTATATACTTAATGCGATTGCTAAAGAACGTGCGATTGTTATGAAACTAATTAGTTGTATCTAGTAATCACCTTATATCGCACATGCGATATATTCACATACTAATATTGATGCAAAACACTTCTATTAACGTAAACCAACTGAAACTATAAAACTACTTACCAGGTCATCAACAATGTTCCTCGTCTTATCTCCAATGTGTTTGTTCCATGGTAGTAGTGGGTTGTAGCTGCTAGCAGTACCATTTCGATGTCAATTCCCAGCAACGTCAAGTGGTTGATTCCATCCTTGTTAACGGTGCAGAGAGGAACAAGTCCAATGTATGTGTCCGGTCTCATTGTCTCAAAAACTTCATCCACAATGTGTGACATGTCTCCCTTGATGGCCAGCGTTTGCTGCGTTTTGTAACATTCCTATAGTTAGTATATTATTTTGAGTAACATAAATAATACCAAATGCACTTACAAGTGCAACCCTAGAAAGTTGAATTGCGCTGACCATACATGTAAACTTATCATCTAACCCTTTAACCGGTACTTTCTATTTGACATCCTGGAGCAGCTTATATATCCAACCATCTATGATCTATCAACGTACAAAATATATTGTAAAAAACATGTAGATGAAAATGATTAGAAAACAAACAACGTTGTATACGTAAAAATATAATATGTTGGTATTCTATGACAACGTCATAGAATTACTTGGAGTGACATTGGTAGATACCCTATTATAACATTGCTAGATACGTCTAAATTGACATTAAACGATTAACTAATTAGACATTACCTGATATATTAACTATGCATTGCTATATACGCCTCATACGATATTTCAATTACAATAAAACAGAATATTACCTTGAAGTCTACTTGAGTTTCGGACGGGAGTTCCATTATCTCACTGACACTAATGGAAAGCCTATACAAGAACTCTGACATTGGCAAATACCATACTTCTGGATTGTCCTGCTCTTTTTCTCTGTTAATTCGTAACACCTTCTTGTACTCACTTACATCTATTAGTTGCGTTGTGGCTGTTTATTTTGGCCAATATTCGTAACTCACATGTGGTTCTTCCACATGAGTCTGAGTAAGTAAGTTCCACTTTGGAAACTCATCAGCAATCACCTATACTATATCCAATTAATTCCCTAGCATTAATAGTCGATGACATTAAGACAAAGATACACTTACATCTAGATTTATTGAACTTTCGTCAATAGATTCCAAAGTACGTCGCTTCTCGTTTGAATTTGCTACAGGTTTGTCACATTCTTCATAAAAGGATTGCGTGCAGTCTACAAAACTTTCATCAACAAACAGTATATCAGAATGTACGGTGAGTGTGTATGAAGCTTCTTTATCTACACTGAGTGTTTCATGTTTAATGGCTGTTATTTGTAGGTTTTCCGATATCTCCCCACTATCATGTTCTACTTCTTCCGCTCAGGCTGCGTAAGTAATTCAGACTTCGTTGTGGGTTGTTGTTCTTTGTTATGCATTTGAATAACTTTAACGGCTGTCACTGTTTGCGATACTTGTTCGCACTTAGCTACTTGTTCTTCTCCATGGGTCGTTAACATTGCTACAACTGATTGATGGTTGCCTTCCATTCCTGCTACATGTCTTTCTTGCACTCCCTAATATTGTAAAGAGAAACACGTTACTGTGATTTGTTTGGTTTAGAAATTGCTAGATTAAACTATAAGTTACCCATATATATTGTGATTTACGTGCACAACGGATTGCTAGACATCCTAGTATGAGAAAATTTTCCAGCCACCATGCATTGTGATTTAAGTGCATTAGTGCTTGCTAGATTAGTTATTCTAGTCGTTGCGACTTACGCTCAATTAAGATTGCTAGACACTAACATATATGAATGTAATCTTTAAATTCAAGGATTTCAAGGTTGCGGTTGCCCCGTCAACCCTTCATGTGATTTATATGCATTTAATATCGTTACTATTTTGACCATAAAATGTGGTTGTATATCAGATGCCCTACCTAACCTTGCGTTTTGTATCATTGTTTTACCCTATAATTGCTAGATACCTTATGTTTGTAATTGCGATTTATGAGACATCATGCTACAAACAACAAAAAATCATTGCAAGTCTAATTTTTTTTACAGTGTTTATATGAAACCTAGACTTTGCAAATAACAAAATAACAATCCATCGTAGCCAATATCAAACCTAGACTTCGAAAACTTTAAAACATGCCGACACATAAAACTACATACTGTTAAATCTTAACCATTCTAAGATCCACTTACATCTTCACTTCCTGTCTCCACCACCTTCTCAACTCCAGGTTCTAGCACTAGGACTTCCGGTGCTACCTGCTCTTGCCAAGTAGGCGAGTCGTCAATGTTTTTAGTAGATTCCGCAGTGGTTTTAACCAACTATTTTGTAGCTTCTTCTTTACCAAAACATGTCTCTACTGCTTCCAAGTTTGTTGTATCCGGAGCCTTGTTAACGACAGAGTCGTACTGTTCTGCATTTTCTGGTTTCTCCACTTATTGTTCAGTAGTTTCGGTTTCATGTCCGTCCATGAGTAATTCATTCCCATCATTCTCGTTAGATCTCACTTCATGTCCCTGTTCCACTACCACCACTTAATTTTCTACGCCGCCAATATGAGTTAGGGGTGCTAATGTGCCACTACCAACATTATCAGCCTCCCCATCCCCTTTCTCCATATGAGCATCACTTTCAAGTACGGTAGGGCCTATCTTCTTCACAGGAACATCTATAATTCTCGTTGTTGGTGCAATATCTGACCTTGCAACAGCTGTATCCTCTAACGTAGTCTCTTGTCTAGATTTAACAAGTGTTTTATCATCTTGTTCACCTGCAACTCCTTGTAAGTTCACCTCTTCAGATCATTCATTTCCATTTTTCGACTATCTCCATCTCCTTTTCTTCTTCCGTTGACATGCTCTGCTACAGTTATTTTTGGGGTCTCTGAAACATCGTAGCTCTTCTTCTTTCTAAATCTATGCTTACGGGATTGGTAAACAATTATTTTATTAATTACCTTCTCGCTAGTATTTGCAGCCACACGTTGAGTATCCTCTTTATCTTCACAGTAAAACATGATTGATAAGGTGTTGAGAAGTTCAACATTATCAGCATTTACAATATCCTCTTCTACCTCAAGCTTCTCTTTTAAATTTTTTAACTCTAACTGCAGACCTTCAACCTGTCCAAAGAAGCATGTTAAATAGTATATGTGATTTTTTAAACATGTTTTATCCTAAAAAAGCATACGAATACTCATTGTTTTCTTTCTCTATTCAAGCGAGAACTTCAACCTTTTATTTTCAACTTCCAAGCGGTACATCCTGCTTCTATTTTTTATCACCACCATATCACGTAACACCGACCGTGATAGTCCAACAAAACTTGCAATACTTGACCTACAGTGCCCTTTCTTTTTCTTGTTGTTTGCTTTTGTTGGAGTCGAGTTCTTCTTTTCCATGAATTCATGCAGCGTAACATCATAATCCTCTCCAGCCGGTGGCAGTGTTGTGTTGTCCTCAAGCTCAATGTTCGATGTCCTTCTATGACTTGTTCCAGCCTCATCATGGAACAATTTCTTCTGCCGTTTGACTGTTCTGTTTGCAACAAACTTCTTCATTTTCCGAATTCTTACTTCACTCGTTTGTGCTCCACCTTCAGAGCTCCACCCTTATTCCCCCATTCCAAAAGCTTCCCATTCAGCCTCTTTCAAAGATAGCTCTTCATCCATAACCTAACAAATCAACAAATGCAAATTCACAGTTTATTAGTATTCAGAATCGCAATTGCGATTGCCTCACATTTGTTTAATCATGTTTGCGATTTACGTTTAAGTATAACTGTTGGATAGGGTTGGTCATATGGTTGCGAATTATGTTTTATGTGTCATTGCTAGATACGTTATATTTCGATATATTGTTAGACTAGTTAATCTCTAACATTGCTAGATACGTTGTATTATACAATCAGCTACACATTCATATTTATCTTACATGCGAGTCTCTATGTTGGCTGCCCATCTGGATCATTTCCATAGTTGACTCCTCCCCCTCCAATCCCTACCACTTATAGCACCTAAGGATTATGTTGGGCCTTGGTATTTTAACCTCCATGAAACTATGCTCCATCAAAAAGGGTTGCATACAAAATAACAAAACATTAAAATATGGTTTTAATAATTAACGTAATAATATAAGACATCGTTCTTACAAATAGAACAACAACGCATCCGCTAACTTTGTTAAGATTCCCAGTCTTAATATATTTATCCATTGACGTGTACTATAGTTCTATACAAGTCGTAGTTGTTTATTTTCTCCAGATCCTCTACGCAGAATACTGCTGTCCAGCCCACTATATCGCCTGAAACTGAAAAGAACAGTGTCGAGCATATGAAAAGTATGAGTAAACAAGGAACGTCATTCGCCTCGTCCTCTCTTCCGTCCCTAATTGCTTTTTGTATCGATTCCTGCAGACCAAAGAACATCATACTCCGTCACTGCAACAATAAATCACAACAAATACAAATTTCCAGATTTCATTTACCTTTATCAATGCATTCGACACTGATTTATCGTTCGTCGGTCCGCTTTTTCTTGCGCGGGGACTCAAAAAATACTTATACATTAACACAGAATCGTTCTCAGCCCCATAATCGTATTGACCAATAAAGGCCCCAACTTTACTAATAGGAATCTCCTTATCCCCATGCTTCAGTCCAAAAATCTCCTTCACATCCTAAATATACCCAAAACTGGTTTAAGTTTACCCAAAAAACACTAAATATATCCTAAATATATCCAAATCACAAAATAACATATTTTACTATCTCTAAAAAAAACACTTTGATTTAGTAGATCAAACCCATGTTACTACAATTTTGTGAAGTTCTTCAAAGTGTTCTTGAACATTCAAAGTTGCCTCAAGAACATTCAAACTCACTTAAAAAAATTAAACTTTTTCTAATAAAAACACGAAATCAAACATGAATCAACCCGAACTAAGGTAAAAAAAATTTAAAAAAAATTCGTTCTGGTGCGCAGAATTGATGGTGCGAAGGCGCTGTACCATCGGTTCACAAGCCCAGAACCGATGGTGCTGGGCCTCAGTACCATCGGTACTAAGGCCTAGCACCACCGGTTCTGGGCCTGTGCACCAGTTGTACTGGTGGTCATGTACCACCAGGGGCTCTGAACTAGTGGTTCATGGCCATAATTTTTTTTCCTTTTTGGGTCCTCCAAAATCATATTTTAACGTGTTTAAGTAAAAAAAAATCTTCTTATTTAGTTTGATTTTTTCAAAAAGAAATTAGTATTGCGCGAATGATAGTGATGGATATTCTCAAGATTTCACGCTCGAAAATGGAAATATAAGAAAACTTTATTAATTGATCTTAATATTTATTGTTTGTATTCATCGATTTTTTATTCGATTTAAAAAATTAAAACTAAAAGTTTTAGAAAAATATACTGACATTGTTGTTTTTATTAATTAAATAGTGATATATATACCAATATATAAAGTTTAAATATATTTATATTTTAAATATTGTTTATATATACAATATTTGTTACGTTACTATATATATATATATATATTGAATTTTAATCAAATTTTATTAATTAAAATTTAAATATAATTATATTTTAGATATTATATATACACAAAACTCGTAAGTTACTATATATTTATTTAATTTATATGCGATTTTATTAATTAAAGTTTAAATATAATTATATTTAAGATATTATATATATATACAAAATTTTGTATCTTATTATATATATTTATTAAATTTATATGACATTTTATTTATTAAAGTTTAAATATAGTTATATTTTTAAACTTGTACGTTACTATATATATTTATAAAAAAAAAGTTATGAGATTTTATTCATCAGTGTTTAATTTTTTTTAAACTTATCCTATTATTATTAAGTGTTATTTTTTAATGTATGAGGATATATAAATAATTAAGTTAAAATTCAATTTTAAAAAAAAATCACATTTTTAATTTTTAAATACATAAACTGTTAATAAATAATTAAATTAAAATTATAAATTATATACATAAATATTTAGAAAAAAAAGTGAAAATGGGTCTTGGAATACGTAGTAGACTGTTTGATTAATTACCTAAAATAACCAAAAAAATTTAAATTTAGTCACAAAAATTATAAAAATAATTAACATAAATTATTATAACCATTAAACATATAAAAATAAAAAAACTTTTTTGAAAAAAATTAATAAATTTAGGGATGTTAGTTAAAAAAAATTAATAACTTAATTATAAAAAAATATTAATAATAAAAAATTTAAAAAAAATTGAACTGCACCATTGTGCAAGTTCTGCGTACCGATGGTGCAGGCCCAACGCACCGGTGGGCTGCGCCAGGTGCCCCATCCCTTGTACACTCGGTACTGGGCTTACACACCGATGGTGCACCTGGTGTAGCCCACCGATGCCAGCCATTTTCCGGGCTGGAAAATGGCAAATATTTTTTTTTAATTTAATCTTAAATCTAATTTTGAAATTAAACTTAATTTTAATCTATGATTTTCACTAAAAAAACTTAAAAAAAAATCATAGAAATTAAGTCTAAACAATAAAAAAATCCTTAATCAAACAAAAAATCAAATCTAAAAAATACTTACTTCGCCAAAAAAAATTAGAAAGAAATAAGATATATGTTAGAAAGAAGTGGAGAGATTTAATAAAAAAAAAAACTTATATATCTCTAAAAATATATTATTGTCATACCACTTTTGGTAAAGTATACTTAAACTATATATAGCTTTATCAAATTTAATATATGTGTAATGATTTCCTCAATTTTAAAATTTTAATTGATAAATAAAAATTATTTAAACAAACTTATTTTCTTAAACATACGTTATTTATATAAACATATCTTTAAAGTTATTTTACAGGATTAAATATCTCCTAACTCAACGTATATTATGTATCCTCTTTCTCTTAATTCTTAATCTCTCCTTTTGGGTCATAACTGCAAAAAGCAGAGCAATGGAGGAAGATGATCACATATCGAATTTACCGGATGCAATCCTTCACGACGTATTGTCTCATCTTCCCACGCCTGAGGACGCTGCAAGGACCAGTCTCCTCTCCAGAAAATTCAGGTCAGTCTGGAACTCTTTTCCCGATATAATCTTTGATCGGGAACACGCGACGTCTACACAATTGGTATCTTTGCACCACTCTTTGGCTCGTCGGCCACCTGATCTTAGCGTACGCAAGTTTATGTTTCGATTACATTTGGGTTACTGTTCCAATATGTTCGACGAGACCTTATTGTTGGCAGTACGGAGAAAAGCCGTGGAGGTGCATCTAGATCTTGATCCAACAGACTTACATCTAAGTAATAAGCACTACTTTTTGCATAACGCTAAATTCCATTTCTATAGGTTTCCGCAGATATCATGTCTTCTAAATAAAGTTAGGGTTTTGTATTTAAAAGGGTTTTGCTTAGATTCGGATCATCTTCGGTTTCAGTATTGGCCTGTTCTCGAGGAATTGATTTTGAAACAGTGTAAAGGACCGGAAACGTTTACTATTTCAAGTCAGAGCCTTATAAAATTGGTCATCAATGATTGTGTTTGCTCTGTTACGAAAAAGCTTCAGGTTATAGCAGCAAAGCTCGAAGATTTCACTTTCAAAAGCTTAAGGAAAAGGAAATGTGATATCGATATAGTTGCTTGCAAGGCTCTAAAATCTATCTCACTTAGTCATGTAAATCTAAATCTGTCTGATGATGAGGGGTTTGCTAACAACATTGGTTCTCTCAACTCTCTCTCACTTACTGATGTAAATTTGACGGATGACTGGCTTTGTGTGTTTCTAACTACACAAGGTAATCAACTGAAGACCCTTAAACTATCTGGATGTGATGGCGCGACAACCTTATGTGTTACGAGCAATTGTCTCGAATCTGTTGAGTTGATCAGGTGTCCTCGTTTGTTCCATGTCACAATCCATGCATCGAGTCTCCAACGATTCTGCTATTGTTCGGAAACATCGAACTGTGTCATCAACATTAGTGCTTGCATCTTCCTTAAAACCTTGGTTTTGAGGAGCGTTGACGTGAGTAATGAATGGTTCGATTGTGTATCGTTGTTTTCTTTCCTTGAGGATTTGGAAATTAATAGATGCAATAATTTGAAGAAGTTGGTGACCACTTTCAAACATCTCAAAGAATTGAAACTAATAGCGTGCAATGGACTGCAGGAAGTTGACGTTGATGCTATACAGTTAATTAAGTTTAGGTATGAATCGTGGGATATGTTGATGTTCTCACCCCCGCTGATCAATTCTACGTTTGTAGAGGCAAGCCTTATATGGTATCCACCTGGCCATCCTACATTGGCATTGGTTATAAACTTATTTGGATTTCTGAAAAACTTCGGTCATTGTAGAGTTTTAAAGTTTGATTTTAAGTCAAACAAACTATTCAATGTCCCAATGGAGATGAGAAAAATTGGTCTTCCTCCCTTACGGGATCTGAAGCATATTGAGGTGAAGTCAGCTACTGATGATAACCTGGAAGATCTGGTGGATAGCTTGCTTTGGATTTGCCCTCGTATAGAAACGTTAACTATTATACCACCTAACAAAACAGAACCAATGAAAGTTTTGCAGTTCAAGTACGTGAACACTGCATCAGCAGTCGTAAATTCAGTGAATGAGTTGTGCTGCGATTTTTGTAAGACTTTCAAGTGTTGGAGACATTTTGTAAACGGAGTTGCATTGGTGAACTTCAATAACGACGAGCGACAGGCGCTGTCTCGTTATTTTCAGAGAAAAATGACAAAGCTGATTAATGTTGAAGAACTGCAGAATATAGGAGTAGAAGAAACTGAGCCAGTCCCCATGGAATTTTAGCTTCAGAGGATTCTAGCTTTTTTACTTATTATTATTATTATTGTGAATGTTAAAAGTTTTTTTTTTTTAAAGATTATCATTTTAATAATATGAGATTTAATTTTTGTTTCCTGATTGATAAAATAAGTATCTTTAGTTATTCTACTAAATAGCTGTATGATATCAACTGTTGTTTTCGATATATGAGCTTAAATAAGCATAAACTAAAACTTTACCACTAATTTCAACATAAGGGCGATCCCTTAAAATTGAAGTCCTTTATTATCATAATTGTGCAGAGAAAACTCCTAAACCTGTCAAGCTTGGCACCACCCTAGACCTCATTGGACATGAAGTTGTCAGGCTTGCCACCAGTCCTAACCCATTTTACTAGCACGCTCCTTGAGATGCTGCTACTACTAGAACCACCAAGTAGGAATCATTTTAAAGCTGCATTGCATTACTGTTGGTGACAATGCCCACATGCATTACAAGCTGAAATCACACGTCATATAGACGAACAGTGGCGGATCCAGAACTAAAATTTGAGGTTTGCCTAATAATATTATGCAAAAGAAATTCAATAAAAGATAAATATCCGAATATCGCATAATAAAAATATGTAAATATTCTAGTTAGAACTCAAAATAAAAATATATTATAGTTCAAAAGTAAATGCATTCTTCTACTAATGCCTTGAAAGCGTTGAATAATATCTAGATCATCAATATAGAAAACACTTACTTCTCCACAGATGTCACTAAACAGACATTAAGTTATCAATTGATCATTCGATCTCTCAACTCATTACTCACATATTTCATACGAGAAAATATTCGCTCAACACTTTTGGTAGCAATCGGTAAGGACAAAGCTAGTTTCAAAAGTGTGTACAAATCCAAATATCTTGTGTTTTTTTATACGAACAAGAGTCTTACATAGATCCGAGATATTCTTCAAATTGGAAATAATATCATTTATCTTGACACATGCAGCATACGTCTCAAGTTGTCTAGACAACTGCTTATCACTAATATATCAAAAGTCATTTTGGTAGAATATTTCCAACCTCACAAGTGATTTTGTATCACAGTATTGAAATGAACAACACAATTTGTGGTCCATAAATTATAAATCAATGAATAAAAATTAAAAAGAAAATCAAAGTCTTGAAAATGATGAACAACAACATCGTGTTAGTAAAAAAACGTTCGAAATAGTTAATAACCATAATTTGTGATCCATAAATTATAAATGAATGAATAAAAATATATTATATAGAATATTAAAAATTCATCAATACAAAATATGCTAAACAATAAGCCATTTTTAAATACATTAATATAAAACAACTAAAGAATCACTAATTTGCTTAATTATTTCCATATATAAAATATTATTTCTATCAAAATTTTGTGTACAAAATATTCATGGAGATAAAAGGATATGGTACAATAATTTATATAAATACATTTAAGACACTAATTTGCTTATAAATAATCACTACAATACTTTACTTAAATACAAAATATTGTTTTCATACAAAATATTACAAATTCATTCTGTCAGCTTTTCGAGAGCATCATAAAAGAATATCATTAATCATCTAGAGATAATTCAACTATTAAACAATATATACCCCTAAAGAATTACTTGATGCTACCATGTCTTTTAGTAAAAGAAAAATTGAAAGAAAAAATCTCTAATTTTTTCACTGTTTGAAAACTAGGGTTTGAAAATCCTTAATTTTTTCGGTGATTTGTTGTATCAAAATTGAATTAAAACCAAATAGAAATTTTACTATTTTGTTTAATGAAAATCGAAGTAAACTTTAACTAAGGAAAAATCTTACAATTTAGCAGGTGGACAAGATATTCCAACAAGCATATACAAATATTTGTGTTCATTAATCATTAACATGCAAGGAAGAATGCAATTTATCTGGAATGAAGGATTAACAACCAGACTTAGCATAAAATTTTCTTATAGAAAGGAAAACTAGGATTTGTAAATCCTTTTTTCAATGATTTGTTGAATCAAAATTGAAGTAAACCCAATGACAAATTATACTACTTTGTTGAATGAAAACTGAAGTACACTCTAATGAAAAATTTATTAATTGAATCGACTTACTGTTTTCTTTTGCTAGTTCCATATTTCTTTTCTTTGACAAAAGAAGTTGGGAAAGAGACGGGGTACGATTAGGAGAAAATGGAGTAAAAATAAAAAGTAAAAGAATGTAAAACAGAAGTGAAATAAATAAAAACATTTAGGTATCCATATGTTTTGAACTCATGATCTCAAGTATATTACTAGAAAACTTGAAAACATTTGGGTAAAACGGACTAAAGATAAAACAATTAGCTATCCACTAGGTCTTGAAGTCACAACCTCATATATACTACTAGAAAACTTAACAACTATACTAGATTTATTTTTTTTGCCTTAGGGTTGTCCTGGGCATACACATCTCCTCCCTTAATCCGCCTATGTAGCCGAAGCAAAATATTTGAATAATAAAATGTAACAATCTATATCAAAAGAGATACCTGAAACTATGAACAAGTTTAATTTCTATTCTATTATATATATATATATATAAATAAAAGTAAGGTACAATGTTTGTACAATGTAGTGTTTTCTGACCCCACTGTTTCACATCTTCCAAACCATACATGCAAACTGAAAAATCGACTTCTTAAAGATTTCACAACCTAAAAATACCTTCTAACTCTTAAGAAAATACACTAAACCACGAGTTTATAACTAACTAATTTGCAAAAAAAAAATGAAAACTTACGATTATGAAACCAAACTCGAATTCTATATTTATATTCTATTAAAACATAAACTTTTCTTCGTATTATATGAAAACCGAATATGATATCCGTATCTTGTCAAAATTAAATATATTAACTCACAGAATCTTACACGAATGTAAAGTGAAATCTAAAAAAAGTTTAAAATATAGATACTTAAAAGCTACCATATGTGAAAAAGAGAAAAAATAATTTTTAAAATTCTTGAGACTTTTTCTTTTTAAAATAATATTTTAAAAACATATTTTTATTTAACGATATGCACAATATTATTAAAAAGTTGAGTATTATATATAAATTTTATCTAAACATATTAGGTATTTATTATTGATAATTATATGTACTAGGTTTTTTTGGCAACAAATGAAACCTTTCATAGTGAAGATGATTTGATTACACGTGAGGAACATTTCCTTTACTAAGCATATACGTGATAAAAATTAAAATTAGGGCACCAAACTTAATATGGGGAGACCGTAAAATTTTTAGAAACTTTAGCTTGAGGGAGATGGACAATTTGATGATTCTTTTCAGCTTACTCAAAGCTTGATCTAGATCTCTTACATGAGGATTTGAGCCAACTTTCAATCTTACAACAGAGCTTGACAAGATTATTCCTTCAATCGTGGAAACAATCAATTCTGTATTTGAACTTTCAGAACTGGTACGCTAACATTAGTACAATTGATCTTGAATTTATTTTTGTAAATCCATATATTCTTGGTGATAGATATAATGTTTTTCCTAAGAGAATCATCATTTAAACTTGAAGAAGTGATCATTTGACGATATCCATTCCAACTCTATTTCCATGCTGAATTTGAGTTTGATTCTTCTTCAGCTCGACACAAGAACACTAAATTACTATAATTCAGAGGAGCAGTGATTCAATTTGCAATTTGTACATGTAAGATTTCATGAATTCGATTCAGCATTCCACTAGTTTGCATGACTCTTCTATTATTTGGTTTGTACCTGAAAAGTTATTAATTTTTATACCTTTGTCAGCAAAAATTTCCAAAGGATAGCATGGAGGACCTACTAAGCTTATTAGTACATAAATTTAACTAGAAGGCTATTAAGATGATATTTAGACTTAAATAAACAATTTAGTCATTCGTATGAATATAACTCATGCCTGAGTTTTCCAGAAACCCAATAGCTCCAAGATGGCTTAGATCATGAATTTGATCAAAATCAAGTCTCATATTTTATTTTGGATTCCACTTTGCAAGCCAGTCAACAGCATTATTTTGATCTTTGTAAATGTACATCAAAGATACCTTTTGAGTCATTAGATTTCTATAACAAGTAATATAGGGATCAAGATTCCAATGAGTGTTGCTGGAATTAACAAGATCCAGAAGGATTTTGGAATCCGACTCAATATCATTCCTATCAAATTTTAGGTTGTTACAAATCAAAAGGCCATCATCTAAAAGAGCTCTAGCTTCCGCAACAATATGGTATAATTTTCCATACAACCAACTACATGCATTGCTAGACACGACCCCAAACTGACGAACAAGATGCGACTTGTGTTTACCCTATCATACACATCCACTGTTTTCGAAAGATAATCACAATATCCCCACACAGACTTACAAAACAACAACCATTGATCAACATTTCGCACAAACAACCTAATTACGACTAAAAATCTATCACCTGACACAACCATAATTTAAAAAAAAAAAAACTCAGAAAAGATGAACAAGCCAATGCATAGTATAGACATTGATGAAATCGAAAGTACGCAGAACCAGTCTTTGTGCTATGTACTCATGTTTTTAAACCAAAGAGCTACTAAATTCGTAAACAGCATGCTTCGTTTAAATTTTTCAGAAAAAAAAAAAATCTATATTAGCAAAACCACGTACTGGCTGCAACTTCAGTGAGCGAATGGCTTCACCGGCGTCGGAAAAAGTTCGGCTTACGTTGTCCACCACCGAAGTCAACTAAAACTATTTTCACAGGCGTCGTCGAGTGGTTTTTCTACCGGTTAACAAGACACTTGCGTTGAAAATGGCTTTGGGGTTCTGTATTCAATCTCGTGTCTCTCTCCTAAAAATAGACTTAATATTAATATGTCTATAACCGTCTAATTTTCTTTTTTTCAAACAAACTTTCAGTCAGAGTTGGGCGGTCTAGTCCACCTCTGATTATAAAAGTGTCTAACTGTATACAAAATCAGGATTTGGATATACTTTAAAGAAACGAAAAACAGAGCAATGGAGGAAGCTGATCAAATATCGAATTTACCAGATGAAATCCTTCACCAAGTACTGTTTCGTCTTTCCCCGCCCGAGGATGCTGCCCGGACCAGTCTTCTCTCCAGAAAATTTAGGTCAGTTTGGAACTCCTTTCCGGATATAATCTTTAATCGGGTTTACGCAACATCTACACAATTGTTAAGTTTGCACGACTATTTGGCTCTTCGGCAACCTGATCTTAGCATACGCAAGTTTATGTTTCGGTTACATATAAGTTGTGGTTCTGATATATTAGGCCAGATTCTATTGTTGGTAGTACAGAGAAAAGCCACCGAGTTGCATCTTGATCTTGATCCAACAGACGTGCATCTTCCTATTGAGCATATCGCTAAATTAGATTTCTATAGCTTTCCATTGATATTATGTCCTCTAAATAAAGTCCGAGTTTTGAATTTGAAAGGGTTTTGCTTAAATTCGGATCATCTTCGGTTTCAAGACTGGCCTTTTCTTAAAGAATTAACTCTAGAACACTGCAAAGGATCAAGAACCTTTGAGATTTCAAGTGAGAGCCTAATAAAATTGGTTATCCATGATTGTGCTTGTTCTGTTATGAGAAAGCTTCAGGTTATAGGAGCAAAGCTCCAAGATTTCATATTCAAAAGCTTAAAGAGAAAGAAATGTTTTGTCAATATAGTTGCTTGCAAGGCTCTAAAATCTATCTCACTTAGTCACGTAAATCTAAATCTGTCTCGTGATGAGGGGTTTGCTAACAACATTGGTTCTCTCAACTCTCTCTCACTTACTGATGTAAATTTGACGAACCGCTTGCTTTGTGCGTTTCTAACTACACAAGGTAATCAACTGAAGACCCTTAAACTATCTGAATGTGATGGCGCGACAACCTTACGTGTTACGAGCAATTGTCTCGAATCTGTTGAGTTGATCAGATGTCCTCGTTTGTTCAATGTTACAATCCATGCATCCAGTCTCCAACGATTCTGCTATCGTTCGCATGCATTCAACCATGCCATTGACATTAGTGCTTGCATATTCCTTAAAAGCTTAGTTTTAGACGGTATTGAGGTAAGTGATGAATGGTTCGATTGTGTATCACTGTTTTTCTTCCTTGAGGATTTGGAAATTACTAGATGCAATAATTTGAAGAAGTTGGTGACCACTTTCAAACATCTCAAAAAAATAAAGTTAAGAAATTGCAATGGCTTGGTGGAAGTTGATGTTGATGCTAAACAGTTGATTAAGTTTACATATGAATCAGCGGGCATTTTGATGGTCTCACCCCCACGGATCCGCTCTAGTTTTGTAAAGGCAAGCCTTATATGGTATCAATCTGGCTATCATGCACTTGATTTATTTCCGAGTTTATGCCAATTTCTAAAAAACTTCGGCCATTGTAGAGTATTAAAGCTTTATTTTAACTCAAACAATTTATTCAGTTTCCCAATGAGGTCGAGGACAATTGGTAATCCTCCCTTATGGGATTTGAAGCATATTGAGGTGAACTCAGCTACTGATGACAACCTGGAAGATGTGGTGGATAGCTTGGTTTGGATTTGCCCTCGTATAGAAACATTAACTATTATACCACCTAACAAAACAGAAACAATGAAAGTTTTGCTGTTCAAGTACGAGAACACTAACCAAGAAGCTGTAAAATCAGAAACCGAGTTGTGCTGCGATTTTTGTACGGTTTTCAAGTGTTGGAGACACTATGTAAGTGGAGTTGAATTGATGAACTTCAGTAACGATGAGCGGAAGAGGATGTCTCGTTATCTCAGAGAAACATCAACAAACCTGACTGGTGTTGAATAACTACATAATTTAGGTTTGAAGAAACGGAACCAGCCACCATAGAATTCTGCTTTAGCGTTCTAGTGTTTTTATTTTCTCATGCTTCGAACGACACTGAACCGCACACTCTTTTAAACGCTTGTACCTATACCAGCAAGTACGATGCATTTTATTATATAGCTAGTATTTGTATTGCTACTCTGGAAAAACTTGCTTCTTATATTCAACCAGTAGACAAGCATTAAGCATATACTAACTGGTAGAGGGCTTTGAACCAAAACTTAACCGAGTGTTTGCAACTTAATAAAAGTGTTGCTCTATGACACTGCTCTACATGATCTGTTATAAAACTGGCTCCCTCTTCATGACTGATTCAAATCCTAAAACTCATTATGCATTGGCAGACATGATACAAGTTCAAATTGATTTTGAGTAAGCCATCATTCAAAGGAATAATGAAACGTCACTAGATCGCCACAAACGTAGCAATTTCACCAGATTATTATACAAGCCACATACAGTGAAAAAATTGTTTAGCGGTAATATTATTAGCCGCCCCATAATAAATTTAACAAATGCTCAGGTTTGCCATAAAAGATTTAACAAATTCACCCTGTATCTTTGATCATAGACTTTTTTGGAGTTAAAGTACGGAAAATTATATCTTCTCTATACACCTCATATTCCGAAAAAGTATTATTTTATACTAAATATATTATGTATTTTTTTGGGAGGAGATTAATAAATAAATAATTGGATTCCACATCCGGCAACAAAGAGAATAGTAGGATCTAGGGGTGCTAGAACCAAGAACCCGACCAAAATCTCACCAAATTTATACCGTTTGGGTTTGTGGTTTTATTTTTAAAATACAACGACAAGAAACCTGATCCATAAAATCGGTATACAGGTAAAATCACGTCCGAATTTGTTATACCAAGACATTAACTATTTTGAAGATATTAATTATTTTGGCATAGATGGTAGTGGAGGTGTAAAGTGACGCAACGGGATTTGATGGGTTTACGGCAGTATGTCAATGTAGATACGGTACACGATATACGGTAGACGTGGCAATATGTAACGGTATAATATATTATATAAGTTATTAATATAATATTATTATTATTTTTTGATTATTTTTTATTTATTTTAAGATTGGATTGAATTAGTAATAGGGAATGTCCAAAGCCTTTTTGACAATTTTACAACAATTTGAAAAAATAGACGTTACAAGTCGTCTTCTCCAAATGACCATCCCTAAATCCAAATCAGAAACCCTAAATTGAAATACGAAGATAGCCTAGATTAAGGCTTTCCAAAAAGATAATGGCTTTCAGTTTGGGAGAAGCACCAAATTCGTTAACATCCAGTTGATTTTCAACTCTTAACACTTCTTTAACTATCCAATTTGCACCATAGTTTTGCTCCAAAAAACATGGTTAATAACCATTGAACATTTGATAAACTTCCTACAACAGCTTAGGATTGGCTCCAAGTACCAAATCGAGTTTCCATAAAGCAAGAGGTTAACAAGAACTTTTGAATCAATATCAATGTCCACCTTCTCTATTTTGAGGCCATTGTAGAGCTTTAAACTATAAAAAAGAGCCCTGCACTCAGCAATGAGATGGTTCCCTTTGCCATATAGCATGCCCAAACCAATAACGATACTTCCTTTACTGTCCCGGACAAGAATTTCACCTCTAGTTTCATTGTTGAAGGTACAAGAGCCACCAACGTTGAGCTTGAATCTACCTTCTTTAGGATTTTTCCATCTTAGAAATAGAGGCTTGAAAGAGCATTTCGTTTGACTTATACAACCCAGGACAACAACTTCCTTCAAGAAACTACCCCAGTGCTTCTTCTTCAAGACATTCGCAAAATCAAGGCTTGAGAGAATATACAGAACATGCTTGATGATGGTGGTAGAGTTAGTATTATAGTCGTTGTGTTTCTTCTTGTTTTGCCCATACCAATTTGATCAGGCAATGATGGCCGGCAGAATAGACAGAATATCACAATTCTTTTGAGAAGCCCAATACCACTTCTTGAGAATGTGCGCAATCGTCATGTGAGGTTGAATCTGAATCTTGAAGATAGAGCTAAAATATATATAGACTTTCCAGGTTTGGGAACAATGCACAAGAGCATTGTGAGTGGTTTCTATGTTGTTACAGTGGATACATTTTAAGGTACGCTGAACATTCTTGTTTTGTATAACACCATCAGAATGGATCCAATTGTGAAGTGCTCTCCACAAGAGAAACGAGGACTTCTTAGGGGTAACTGAATTCCAAGTCTTAACATAAAGATTTGAAATATTACCTTTTATGCCAGATATGATTCATCGTATATTTGGTGTTGAAATCCCCGTCTTTAGAGAGAGATCATAGCCACTTGTGAGGCTTATCAGTTAGGGAGATTTCTTTAATTTTGTTAACCTCAGTTACATTTACCAGAGATCTTATTATGTCAAGGTCCCAGCTTCCATTAATCCGCAATCCTTTAACAGGATCATTACTAATGTCCCAAATAAGTCTTCTGTTAATGTTGTCTCTAACATTGATGAAAGGCTTTTCAGAACACTGTCTGTCAAGCCAGAAGTCCATGTTACCATAAGCAGGCAAATAGAAAATGTGTTCCTCAGACAGCTCTCTAACATTTATAATACGAACCCAAGTTTTGAATTTCTTGACAGGAGATATAGTAAGGATTTGATGAATGTTATCCCGACAATAGATAAACAACATGTATCTGGCCCAAAGAGAGTTTTGAAGCCTGAAATTAAACCAAAGCTTCATTGAGTAAACAAGTTGAACATCCTTAAGCTTTCGAAGATTAAGCCCTCTTCTTTTATTGTAAGTCTTGAAAAGTCTGTCCCATCTTGACCATTTTATAACCTGCTTGTTTTCCTTGTTTCCCCACAGGAATTTATTGAAGAAAAGCTCTAGTATGTTGATGATACTACTATGCAGAACAGTGTGTTGAAGAAGATAAGTGAGAAAAACAGTTAAAACAATTTGAATCAACAAAAGGCGGCCAACAAAGGAAAGGTCCAACTTGTCCCAGTCCAGGATTTTATTCCTGGTCTTGTTTATCAAATCATCAAAGTTAGCTAACCCTCTAGAGATAGCAATAGTTGAACCTAGATATTTGATAGACAGATTTTTAAAGTTAGCGAATTGTTTTTTTGTTATTAATGTAGAATATGCGAATTGTTTGATGTTTTCTAACGAAGAAGATGCGATTTTTTTAACAAGTCTTAGGCTATCCTGAGAGTTGCAAACAACTCTTTGCAAATATAAGAGTTGCAAACAACTCTCAGGAAATCAAAGAGTTGCAAACAACTCTCAGGCACTATTGCGAATTGTTTATATTTTTTTCATGTTTGAGTGCTAAAATAAGATGCGAATAGTGTTACTCCAGTGTAGTAGACATAAAATTGCAAACAATTCGCGTCTTATAGTTTCACACAACTCTCAGGAGAGGATGCGAGTTACTTATTTGTGATAGTTTCAATTGTCTGGAACTAATAACTTGCTTTATAATTGTTCAGTGCAGGGTAAGGTATGTCTAAATCATGAGTTTGTATTTTTAAACATGGTCACCAAACAACAGTTGTGCCTTTCACAGAGTTTGAATATTTTCAAAGTATCCAAGAGTATGTGGAGAGCACATGGGAGGAGCTGGTCACAGGTGACTACCTAATTATCTACTACTGTGGGGATCACAAGAAAAAAATAACTTGTTACTACTAGTTGGACTGATGCTATTACATGAGTTGGTCAAGCTTTCGAAGAAGGTGCTGCAGATCTAAGGTTATCTTTGTGTCGATATACTTTAGAGCATGGTTTTTCTTTCACATACATGCACAACATAGGAAACAAGATCACTGATTATTGTGAAAATAAATTCACAAGCGGATGCAAATTGAGACTTTATGCATCTATTGATTCCAGTACTGGCTTAATGACGATCAAGAAGTATGTTTCACACCATACTTGCAGTCCCGTTTTCTCCCAAAAACATAAACGACATAGGCATTTGAGATCAGATTTGATTGCGGAGGAAATTGATGATTATATCCGGACTTGACATTCGTTAACCGCCAAAACTATACAATCGACTATCAAACAAAATTACGGTTTAGACATCTCCTACCGTTTGTCATTGAATGCTTTAGAGGATGCAAGAAGGGGATGTTTCAGACATAGTTCAAGTTCTTTTAGTTTACTAAGCGGGTACTTCAAATGATTGAAGAGTCGGGATATTACTACGGACTCCCGGTTGGAGTTATCATCTAGAAACCTCTGCAAGCGTTGTTTTATAGCCTTCGGCTCATCCCTTTTAGGGTTTCCATTCATGTCGTCCAATATTGTTCGTCGATACAACATTCTGATATGGCAAGTATAATGGTGTATTGCTTACTGTCGTAGGAAATGAAGGTTATTTTCATGTGTTTTAATCTGAAGGATTACGATGTTTTGTTCAAAAATTGTAAACAACTCGTAGCCTAAAGTTGAAAACAACTCCCATGATATCCTAAGGGTTGTAAACAACTCTTTGGAAATACAAGAGTTGCAAATAAATCTCAGGTAATCCTAAGAGTTTCAAACTACTCTTTGCAAATATAAGACTTGCAAATAATTCTCAGGATATCCTGAGAGTTGCAAATAACTCTCAAGCACTATTGCGAATTGTTTACATTTTGGTCATGCTTGAGGGCTATATTTGACAATGTGAGGTGCCTTGTTTCAGGATTATTCCGTGTTGCAATTGGTATAGTTAGCATTGAGTATTGCGACAATTGGATTGGTTTTTTGAGTGTTTGACACGTCATTTTTTGGAGCGCCAAATCACATTTATTTTAGACCGTCATTCTGGTATCGTTAATGTTATTTGTGTCCTGTATCCAAACTGCTATTAGGCATACTATTATTTCCATCTCATGCATAATTTGAAATCCAAATTGGAACACAATAACTGAGACTATAAAAAAAGGATGTTGTGTTTCTTCCATCGTTTTGCTTATGCTTCCACTCGAGAGATTTTTAAGGATATACTAACAAATTTTCTATGTGAAGGTGGTGACAGAATTAGCGATTTTCTTGGTAATTTACCTCAGGATAAGTATGCTCAGGCTTACGCTAAAGGGAAACGACACGGGTCTATGGCTTCTAATGGGGCCGAATCTTTTAACAATCAGATCAAAAAATATTACGGCCTACCCATTATTGAGTTTATTGACTGCATTAGAGTCTTGCTTATGACTCAAATTTCATCAAGATACCAAGAGATGTTAAGATGGAGTACTAATTTGGTCCCCGAGTATGAGAAGAAGCTAAAGAAGAATGTTGACATATGCCGAACTTGGGTAGTACGTAAGTCAGCTGCAGCAATGTTCGAAATCTATTCAGATCGTGTGACAAGTTCTATTTTGTTAGATTTTAAATGTTATTGCGGAGCATGGCAACAAGAGTGTTTTCCATGTCCTCACGCTTTCACAACAATACAGTCTACCGACCACGATCCTTTTACTATAATAGAGTCATTCTTCACGGTTAAGAATTACATGGAAAGTTACTCTTTCAGCATACCGGCGAAGGGTCAAGCGCTAACGATCCTTCGGAGGTGGAAATTCTGCCTCCTAATGTTAAAAGACGCCCCAGAAGGCCTACAAAAAAGGGAATCCCCTCTAGAGGAGAAGCCTCAACCAAGCAGTTGAGGTGTGACCGTTGTTCGAAATCAGGTCATAACAGGAGGACTTGTGAGGCTCCAGTTTAAAGACAATTCTTGTTGTGGACAATTCTCGTTGATTACATTGATTTGTAATATTGTGCTTGTTATGGACAATACACTAAACATTTTTAGATTTTTTTGTTCATTTACACATATTTCTCTTGTTTGTATTACAGTAACAAAATGCTAGGTGTTTGGTTAATAAAGTTATTTTTCTCAAACAACTGTGAGGAACATAGTTTCAAACAACTCTCAGCATAGTCTGAGAGTTGCAAGCAATTCTCATGTACTATGGAGAATCGTTTGCAATATCTGGGTATCACATTTCAAACAACTCTCAGGTATTACTGAGTGTTGTTTGCAACTATTTGTGATGCGAATTGTTTGCATGTCCAACTTATAGAGTTGTATACAATATCTGGGTATCGTATTGCAAAAAACTCTCAGGTATTATTGAGAGTTGTTTGCAACCGTTTGTGATGCAAATTGTTTGTATGTTCAATATTTGGGTATAATATTGCAAACAACTCTCAGGTATTACTGAGAGTTATTTTCAACTACTAAGGTGAAAATTGTTTGCATGTCCAATATCTAGGTATAATATTGCAAACAACTCGCAGGTATTAGTGAGAGTTATTCGCAACTACTAGAATTTCTTCACATACACATATGAGGATGTGAATATTTTGCATGTCCTTCCCCTGAGTCTGTATATTAGAGGAGTGTAATTTTTAGTATATTAGTTCCTTACGATTCTTTGTCAAGGTGACCTGAGATTTGTTTGCAAAATAAAAATACTTCATAAACTTTTTACACTAATTAAAAGTTTATACAAAAAAGAGATTACATAGCCATAATAGACTTCATGCACTAACAACTTAGAAATAAACATTACATCCTTTAATGTTTGTTAGTTTGTATTAATAAAATAAAAAATAGAAGAAGTGACTATCAGTCATCACTAGAGGATTCTTCGCCTTATTCCTCCTCTTCGTGATCATCATTAGCATCTCTATTATACTCTTTCTCCTCTTTATCTACGTTCATTATGCCTTTATATTTGGTCCCCGACGGACCAGAATCTTCCTCCCTCTTCCGTTTCCTGTTTGGAACCTCTGTTGGCTGCGATGTAGCCACCAGGAGAACCACTTCAACTGGTTCAGAGTCAACAAAAAAGTAATCGTTGATATCAATGTCCATTACAGAGACTGGGTTGTTTGGTTGTGCCGCCGGAGTGATTAAGCCAGAGCTTCTGTTGGTTGTTATGGAAGACCAAGAGTCAACTAAAGAACCGAAGGTAGACATGATGATTGGAACTTGAAGATGTTACGAGTGTTTGAAATATAGAGTTTCTTTTTAAATTATCCTCTGGTTACTAGTATTATTTATATGCATGGAGGGAGTCTTAGTGATGTGGTGGTGTGGCTATATTAAGCATTGCATAACCTCCTTTATCCAATCAACAATTAATGGGTTGTTTTGATTAGATGCGTTTTTTCATGCTCAATGCACTTAACAGTTACCAAGGCAAACGCCATAGTCTGTTTGTATTCTGTAGCCATGGTTTCTACTTATTTAATATATATATATCAGGATAAGATGTGAAATGTTAGTTGTAGTTTACTCATGAGAATTGTGTAGAAGTAGTTGTTTGTATACATTTGGAATTGTTTAGTAGTAATTTTGTTTATTGTATATCTCAAGAAATGATGCGAATTGTGCCCAATTATCCACTGTTTTTTAAAGTGAGTTCAAAAATGTCATACATTGCACATTTCTGAAACAAAAAAAGCTCTATATATACACCAAAAAATTACAAGGAATATATGTACACCAAAAAAATAAAAGGAATATATCCAAAAGGCTCTCTTCATAGTTTTCGACATAAAAAAGATTACTACCAGTGTCGGTTATTATTTAGGAAAAAAAAAATATTTCCTGCTCTGAAGTCTGTTACCATATCTTTATGGTAGGTCTCCTACACATATCCTTTTTCGATATTATCTCTGGCGTATTGACCATGAAAATACCACAGTCGAGGGTGCCTCGTTTTTGTTGTAGAATTTTTCTTGCATTTTTCACCGTGTACCCGGTCTTTGAAGGAGGTATGTATCCTTTCTCGAGTAAATAATTTATCTGGTTATAATAATTTATGTCATGGGTCAGTACAAATAAATAATCAGTTAATTAATAGAATTCCACAAAAAACTCATACTTTAGTTGTTTGGCAATCCAAGGTAAAAGTGTTGCACACAACTCTCAGGTAGCCTGAGAGTTGTTTACAAATCAAACGTATTAGAGTTTCAAACAAATCTTAAGATTTTTTAGTTGCAAACAACTCTCAAGATAACATGAGAGTTGTTTGCAACCACAGACAACTAGAGTTGGGAACAACTCTCAGATTATCCTGAGAGTTGTTTTTTAAATGTGTTTTACAGTTATTGTAGCAGTTAGGTGTCTTACTAGCGGTACACGTGTCCTTGCTGTGTAGTCTGTTGCTTGGGGTTTACGCAAGAGTGGGTTGTAGTTTTTTGCCGTCCTGGCGTCTATATCAATGACGAGCAACATCCAATGGTTGATTATATCCTTCTTTTTGTTGCATATTGGAATGAGCACAAGGTTCGCATTTTTAGACGCTGTGCTAAAAACATCGTCGATTATATTTGTTATTGCCTGTACTTTTTCCATTTGTTGCTGCATTCAAGAAATAGTACATTACAACGAGAACATGCGAGGTTTTTGTAATTTATAGCTAAACTTACCATAGTAATGCCAAAAATTTGTATGCTGTCCAATGTCACTTGAGGGAAATATTTGCGTGGAACTTTCCAATTTACTTCTTTAAACATCTTTTGAATCTAATCGTCCTCAATCTATGAAACGATTTGTTTATTTACGTCAAATATATGAGAGTTGTTTGATGGATTCATGAGAGTTGTTTGAAAATTGGATACCTTGTAGTCCAGGTCATTTTCGAAAGGTAGCACCAACAAATCAATCATTTGCAATTGAAGTCTGTAGGAAAACTCAGACGTTGGTAAATACCATACTACTGGATCAGGTGAGTCTTCGTTGGCTTTATTTAATTGTATTTTGTGGTATTCAAGAACATCGATCCCGTCATTTGCCGGTGCTCTCTTTGGCCAGCCGATGAGAGTTACCGGTGCCTTTGGAGCTTCTACCATACTAACATCTGCCTCCGGCTGCGGGGTCAGTGTCAGTAGATGAAAATTAGGCAGCAGGTCATCCTCCTTCACTGTTTCTTCCCTTAACTTGAACATATAAAATAAAAGAAAAATATAAGAATTTGTGTCAGGCATCATGATATTATCAGTTGCAAACAACTCTCAGGATAACATGCGAGTTGTTTGATACCCAAATCCAATAGAGTATCGAACAACTCTTATAATATGTTGAGAGTTGTTTCTAACTCTGAATAATATATACCAAAACAACTCTCAGGATATACTGCGAGTTGTTATAAAATTATTATACAAATATCCAGACCCTCATAAAATCCTAATACACATGTTGTAAAATCATTTAAAGTTCCGTTTACCACACGTTCGGCGACAACCAATGGCGTTCAGTGCTCCAGTATAATCTCCGGATCCCATCGACAAAATTTATTTATCACATCCTCCGACATATTCCCCAAAGACCGTTGTATTAAAACATCGTACTCAACATTATCAATTTCATATAAAAATGACTGTGAAACTTGAGTGGAAAAACCCGTTGTATTTTCCCGTAACGATTCGGTCCTTATCCTGAATTTTAGATAGCAGAAGTGCATGGAATTCAGTAGATGCCGATTCTCCTTAAAATGCCGGTAGCTCCGGTTCCTTCTCCTTTGCAGGGCTTCCAATCTGGAAATGGGCTGAGAGAGAGAGAGCATTGCAGAGTTTTTGTCCTTCAAGCTCCGCTATCTTCAATCTTAATGTTTGAAGTTGAAAAAGTAATAGCAGACGCATTATAACATATAGCGTTCCGATTAAAGCGATTAAGTCTACGTTTACGTAAGGCTCAATTTCCTACTTAATTCTTTCGCCTGTTTGTCAATCTTCCGCCGGTACTTGTCCTTATCGGTATACGTCTTCAATAATTTTGATCTTGCTTCAGTTACAAACTTATTTAGAGTAGCCTATCCGCGTTTGACGTAAAATTTATCGATCGTTTCACTTATACTATCGTATTCCTCTTCCTCGTCCTCATGCTGGGTTGTCTCAATTGGTATTGGTGGAATCACTGTCCGGGGGACTGTTTGTGGTTGGACTCAGATTGAGATGTCCAGATTATATTCTTCTTTTTTTCTGTGTCGCCCTTTTCCTTGTTTTTGGGGCTTCGCTTTTCTTCTTTTTCTTTGATCTTTCTTCGGGTAAAATCGGTGCAGCATGTGGATCTCCATTTCCTACTGCTTATCCGAATTCTTTGCTTTCAGCCTCAATCAAACTTAGTGGAGCTTCCAAAACCTACAAAGGGAGGAACATCAAAGTAAATAGTTGCACGCAGTTTGTTTGGAAAATAATAGGTTATAGCCCAGGAGTTTTTTGCACACAACTTGTAAAATATATGTTTCATACCTCATCATCTTCCAATCAGATGCACGGTCGATGTTAGGCAGTCCAATCCCCACCATTTTAAGAACCTTGGGATCAAGTTTGGCTTTACGACCTCTAGCCCAATTGTTGAGTGCTCCATGACGAAGATTCTTTCTCATTCTTGAAGAAGTGTATATTTTACCCCAAATCTTCTTAGATAATGGTATTGGAATGATGATAAAATAGAATCTTGGGTCGCGAACAGTAATTCAATTCATGATAAAGAAAGAGAATTCTTGGTTCAGTTCTAAACCTTAATGGCACAAAAAAGGATTCAAAAGGCGAACAGCCCCCCCCCCCCCATCAACTAGTCGTATGGTGTGGGGTTCTTGTGGTAAGCTGCCTTGAATATGAGAAATTCCTAAAAAAATGGCTTGATCCCATCTTCTCGAATAAGAGAATAGTAAGAGTATAGCCCCTTAGTATTCCAAAAGGAATAACTGAAGGCATTGAAAGAGGTGAACCTTAGTATCCGCATACCCAAAAGGGGGCATTGATTAAAAAAAATCATATTAAGCCTCAGCGTGAAAGTGCATTATTCGGAAGCTTCATTATTGAGAAGCGAAGAAAAGGATGTCGGGTGCGCATGAACGCCCAATCTATACAAGGGGTTTCTGCCTTCACTTGGTCGGCTATGTGAATAAGGTCATAGTATGGATGGTCATTCGCCCATAAAGCTCCGGCGGAAAGGGAAGGCCTGCCAGGCCGTATGCCCATGGGTGCACTATTCTTCGAAAAAGCGCATGCTGACTCAGACACCTGGGATCTTGGATTCTTTCTCCGCCGCCAACTCGACGTCGTCGTCACCTGCAAGAAAGGGTAAAAAACTTTACTTAACAAGCGAGAAACCTTTCTATGTTATTAGTAACCACGAAAAAAGTAAACTAAATCTGATCATAATCATAGGTAAAATCCAATCCCTTTACTTTGCGCCAGGATTGGAAGTTCAGTAGTTCCTCATATAAAATTATTGACTCTATAGGAAAGTCGATTGACGGTAGATTGGACACTGAATTCAGTATCGACGAGGCTTGAGGCCTCAAATTATTTAGGTTTGATACCCAGAAGGGAATTTTGCTCTACTTCCCTTAATCTTCACTTTATGCCACGCTGACTCCCCTTTCGTCATAAGGCATGAAATTAGACCAAGGGGAATTTCCGTAGAAACTAGTCCCTCAGATTTCTTTCGCACATAGGAAATCGAGACACAACCCTAGGACTATGGAGAAAGATGTAGATCGATCAGCCCAGACTAATCTGTGATCCCCCCCCCCCCAATTCACTGAGTGACTCTTTTCTTTCTTACCGTTGGCTATCTCTTAAAGCCTTATCAGACTTCCCCTAATCTCAATTCTAACTAGAAATAGTGATTTCCCCATCTTGTATAAAATTCTAATTGAAAAAGAAAGAAATACTTAATATTTATTATCTTCTATGAACGTCATTCCTTGCGGTAACCACTGGAATATTACAGAATGATCTAAAGAGGGTAAAAAATGATGTGGTTTATTTTTGTTTGAGGGTAAATTTGTAATTTTGATCTAGAGTTTTGTGGAATTTTGAGAGTATTTAATGTTTGGGTAGAATGTAGAGAGAGAATTGAGCTGTCTGGTTGTATTTAATTTTCATTACCCTCATTTAATGTAGGTGGTTGGGTATTTATACCCTTATCTTTGGGCCATATGGGCTTTCGGGGTTTGTTTAATGGATTCGGTTCGAGTTTAAAAACTCATTAGTTTTAAGTAAGTAGGTAATCAGCTTAGTCAAAAAGTGGTTAAGTTTTAAGTACTTTAGTTTTGTTCGGATAGTTTAGTGAATGAAAGTTGTCTGAACTACCTCTGTCCGGTGAAATGGATATTGTCCGAATTAACCCTCTCCGGCTCCCATAAGGTGTGGTGACAGAATCCGGACTCATCAGTAGCCCCTTTTTTAGGTGGTGTTTAAAGGCCTTTGGCAAGACCTAAAAAATAGTCTGCAGCTGGTCAAAATCATATCCGGACAGGTCCTTCAAACTTTGTTATAGCTTTATCTGAACTGAAAAAGTTCTTAAAAATTAAACGGTTTCTTGCCATAAATCATGGACAAGTGTCACTCTCTTGTTCGCCACATGATTCGTTTTTTCACCTAGAATGGCGCTCCCACCTTCTCCAAAAAGTAACCTCTTCATTTAATGAAGATGACATCAGCGTTATTTTTTAATCATTGCAACTCTTTCGAATTCTCCTAGGTATCTAAGCATCTTCTTGTGTGTTTACTATAAATTAATTACTCCTTTACCGTTTTACCATCCTCTTCATCTTGTTTAAACTTCAAAGCTTTCTCTCAAAAACAAATACTTTTTCTCGGTGTGAGTTTATGTTCACAGCTAGGAACGCTTTAATCCAAGGTGGGTGGCTTAATTTATCAGAGTTAGAAAAGGCTCAAAAGGATGAACGTGAGAGGCGCATTGCTGCAGGCCTCCATGTTTCCCCTGTCGACAAACCAGTAATACCCAGTACAGAGCCTGACCAGGGCTCTTCTTCAACCAAAAGCGTTAAACCTAGGAGGTTATTTCAAACCAACCTCTCACCAATCGTTTCAGGCTCGTCGGTTCAGGAATCAGAGCCCACTGTTGAACCAGGGCAAGCAGTTACCAGTTTTAAGAAGCCTTCTCCATTTATTGCCATGGGATCAGATGCTGATGCTTCTCCAGATAAGTTAGTTGATCGGAGAAGAGGCCGCTTGGTAAAAGGGCAGGCTTCAAAAGGTACACCTTCCAAATTAGGGGCCAAAGACAGCAACAAAGGGTCAGAGGCACCCATGAAAATTCCTAAGGACAAGCTGTCCGGACTGGAGGCATCTAGCTCAAGTCTCCGAAAAGAAACTACTGCATCTAAGCCCCAGCCGGAGGCCAGAATACAAGGAACCAGTGAAACCCAACAATCCGAAGAGAATCCTGAGCCAATTTCTAACTCCCCTCACCCAAAAACAACTGAAAACCCCTCCTTGGTAATGAAAGAAGTAATGCAGGATTCTATTGAAGAGGCTCCGTTTGAGTCCGAAGTCTCCGGAAAAACGAGTGATGCTGCTGCTGCCAAGAAGGATAAAGGCAAAGAAAAACTATGCCTAAGGCATCCAGATCTGCCGGAGTTCCTTGTGGCAAAAGTGGGACCTTGTTTCCACAAGGTTAGTGTTAAGTATTTAATTGCTTTGTAAAAAATTAATTATGCCTTCATCCACACAGCCGAACTAGGTCGGATGCGAACAAAGTTGGGGATTCCGGAGAATGTAAAAATAAGGATCCCAATAGACCCTGAAACACCAATGGACTGCAAGCTTAGTGAAATAGTTATCTTCACTGAAATATTTAACTGGGGACTAAGGTTTCTCTTAGATCCGCAGATAGTCAAATACTTCCACCTCATCAAGCTTTTCCCAAGTCAACTGAGCCCTAATGCCTGGTACACTCTCATGGCCTGTATCATGGCCTCCAGGCTCTCCGGAATTCCTCTTCCAATGTAGGAATTCGCAGCTGTGGCCAGCCTCTGCAGAAACCACCATATTCCCTTCTATCACTTCAACATGGGTGATAACTATAAAGCAGTGGATGACCTGCTCGAGTCGGAGAGAAATTGGAGGACTCACTTCTTGTTCGTGAGTGGTGCTTGGGAGAATTGGAGGAAGATCAAAGCCGGAGTCAACCCGAGTCTCCTCACCAACAGATGGCGAAGCGATAGTAAGAATCCCACCTTGCATTCTCATTTTTATTTTTATCAAACTTGTTTAACTGACTTATCTTGTCTCTTTTCTCTTTTTTTTCTTTACAGTGCTGCCTAAAGACTTCAATGACCACTTGAAGGTCGGGCAGACCACCTGTATTAAGCTAAATGCTTGGGCTGCTGAAAAGTGGGAAAATCGTTCCACAACACCTTTACCAGAGGAAATCTTGCAAGGTCCTATCTGTGGAACACCACTGACCGGAGGGACTTATCCTGGGAGGAACTTACCACTCCACCCCCTCTGGAAGTAGTCCTCGAGAGAACACACGCACCGAACGGGGCATTGTATCTGCCTGGTCGAGCCAAGGCCCCAAGTAAGATGAAAGGCAAAAAAGGTAAGGGCAAGAAGAGTGCGGTTGAAGCTAACCCCACCGAAGCGGAGGAAACTGCTCCAACAAACCAAGAGGGGCCAGTTCCAAGTCAGATTGATGCTGCTCTTCTAGAAGTAGTGGAGCACGAGAGTACTAGGGAAGAGGCAGGATCTCCAAAACCTCCAAGGGTTCCTAAGAGAGACAGGAAACAGGGAGCATAGAGCAAGGATAGGAAGGCCAAGAAGAAAAAGACCTCCAGGGGTGATGAGATTTCTCTCCGGCCCCCGGAGCCCCTTCCTCCTGTTGACCCTACCGATCCAACAAGAGCAGAAGAGATCCATGGTGACTTTCGAACTGATGAGGTTGGAGGAGGAGACATCAGTATTGACGTCGTTGACATTGCTGGGCTTGAGGGGCTTAGTGACTATTTTGAAAACCTCCCCAGAGATGATTTTACTGGGCCCTACCTTCCTCCAAACACTTCAAACATTGTTACCTTCAATGGTAAGTCTTTCTCTGTTTCGAGTGAAAGGGATGTTATTACTCACTCTATTTTGAGTAATATTCAGCCAGTGCTTAGTCTGGAGAAACAAGTGCGAGGTCAGTCAGCTATCATTACTACCCTTAATTCTGACAAGGAGAAACTGTCCAACGACCTCCTCATTTCCACCCAAAATGCTGATGTTTTGAAGAGAGAAAACGAGAAGTTAAAGAAGAACCAGGAGGGTTGGGTCACAAAGGTAGCAACCTTAGAAGATACCATCAAAGAACTCTGGGCAAAGCAGTCCGGGTTGGATAAAGATCTTTCCTTTTCGAAAGAGGAGGTGAAGGACATGGACCAAGTCATTCATACTTTGACCAATGACAAGATCGCGCTCGAGGACTTGGTGTCCGAGGCTGCACAAGAAAAAGCTGATCTGCTAAGGGAGCAAGAGGCAAAAATTTAAGCCAAAATTGATGCTTACGCCAACAATGTGATAGATACTCAGGAAGAGATGTATGCCAAACTGAAGTCGGACATGGTCTTGCTCTTTCACGAAAAGTTCCCGAAGAGGAATCTGGGAGATTTGTGGACTTATGTAGAGTACGAAGACCTTCCCTTCCACACTATGGCTGATGGAGACTTGCATGATTATTCTAGTGCTGACTCATCCGATGAGGAAGAGAACACCGGCGAGAGTCCAAATGAGGAGAACGATGACCTCAAGAAGAAGAAAACGAGTGAGGCTGAGCCATCTTCAAAGGCTCAGTCTTAGAGTAATTGTCTTTTCACTTTTGTTTTGATTGAACCAAAGTCCTTGGATGGCCAAGGCATTTTTGTAACTGTGTCCGGTTTTCGACCGGATACATCTATTTGTTTTGACAATTCAAAGTCCTTGGATGGCCAAGACACTTCGGTTGTTTTAATGGGTATCTTTATTTTTCACAACTCTTGCATTCTTTCATAGTTTTTTCAATTTTGGTGGCTAATGTTTAAACAGCCCTTAGATTTCATAAACATTCTAAAGTGAGAGTGTTTAAATTCTCCGATGACAAATGTTTAAGTAGTCATCACTCTTTTAATCCAATCCGGCCGGTGTTTAAATAAAAATTTGACAAGAAACAAAGTAAAAACACTCTGAATTTTTAAGAAGGCATCAAATTTTATAAAAAAGCCCGGACACCTCATTAAAACCTCCCTGCGCCACCAGGGTAGGAAAGAGTATGCCCCCAAATATTTACATGAACTTTTAAACAAGTAAATATTTACATAGTTACTACTCCAAGTACATCCGAAGGTGCTCAATGTTCTAAGTGTGATTCAAAATCCTTCCATCTTTTTCTTGGAGCCGGTACGTTCCAGGCTTAAGTTTTTCAATGACCAGATAGAGTCCTTCCCAAGTTGGAGCCAATTTACCGAACTGCCTCTCTTTAGTGTGTAGGAAAACGTTTCTCAACACCTTATCTCCCGGTTGAAAATCCCTTCTCTTGATTTTAGAAGCAAACCTGCTTCTCATCAAACCTTGATAGTGCATAGCTCTAAGGTGAGCCTTAACTCTTCTTTCCTCTATCAAGTCAAGTTGACCTCTGATAGCCCCATCGTTAGCGTGTTCGGAGAAATTATGAACTCGAAATGAAGGGAGCTATGGCATCCATCCCATAGACCAAAGCAAAAGGTGATTCTTGTGTTGCAGCCCCAGGTGTAGTCCGGTAAGCCCACAAAACTTATTACAAATAACGAGGCCATTTTCCAGCAGCCCCTTCTAAAATTTTCTTCAAACTGGACTGTATAGTCCTGTTAGCCACCTCAACTTGACCATTTTCTCGTGGTGGAAAGGTGAAGAGAAACAATGTTGTATACCTCTAGAGGCACATAAACTCTCCATTTCCTTGTTGTCGAACTGTGGCCCATTGTCTGTTGTTATCTTCTGGGGAATTCCAAATCTGCAGCAGATATTGGATAAAATGAATTTTATAACAACTTTTGAAGTTGTTCCTGCCAATGGAGCTACTTCGATCCACTTCGAAAAATAATCAATAGAAACAATTATTGTCCTGCGTCCTCCGGATGCCATAGGTAGAGGTCCCACCAAATCCAACCCCCATCGAGCAAAAGGTATAGGCTCAGAAATTGACTCTAAAGGGATGGCTGGGATATAAATCTCATTGGAATAAATCATTAAGCTGGTCCGGATCAGGCTGTATCCCTTTCTCACTTATTATATACCCCAGGAATTTCCCGGACTGTACTCCGAACACACACTTCTCTGGATTTATTTTCAAATTTACTTTTACTAAGTTAGCTAAGGTTTCTTGGAAATCTGTCAAGTGTAGCTCTTTGTCCACACTTTTACCATCATGTCATCGATGTATACTTCCATATTTCTTCCAATTTGATCAGTAAAGGATTTGTTTACTAACCTTTGATAAGTAGCCCCAACATTTTTTAACCCAAATGGCATCACCTTGTAACAATGAAGGCCCATATCAGTAACAAACGTAGTATGCTCCTGATCATTCGGATCAACTTGAATCTGATTGTATGCGGAGAAGGCATCCATGAAACACAACATCTTGTTCCCAGATGTGGAATCTACCAACTGATCAATCCGGGGAACTGGGTACAAATCCTTTGGGCAAGCTCTGTTGAGATCTGTGAAATCGATACACATGCGCCACTTGCCATTTTTCTTTTTCACCAAGACCGGATTGGCTGTCTATAAAGGATATTGAGACTCCTTTATGTACCCCATTTTGGTAAGTCTGTCGACTTCTTGAACTATGACATCGGCCTTTTCCTTGGAAAAAGCTATCCTCTTTTGTACCACATGTGCTATGTCTCTTCGGATGGACAGTTGGTGAGATATAATAGTTGCTGGTACTCCGGTAACATCAGCATTGCACCAAGCAAAAACATGCTGATGGTCTTTTAAGAACTTCAACATTTTACCCTTTAGTTCGGATGCCATTTTGGACCCTATCTTAACATTTTTTTCCTCTTCCAAAGAATGTGTTTCGACTTCTTACACTGGTATTAAAACTCCAGGGGTCTCTCTGGGGTCATCAATTTCACCCTCACCCCAGAGAGCCCCTCAAACTGTTATTCTTTATTGATACAAACTGCCCCCAACGTCCGAGGAGCCAGTGCCTGTTGCATAACAATCTCTTGCTATCTTTTGGCTGCTCCGAACAACTCCCACTTGTCCTTGCACAACGTATTTCAAACATTGGTGGACTGTTGAGGCCACTGCATGCATCCTAGAGAGCCAAGGCCTCCCTAGAATAGCATTATAACAAGTGGGATAATCCACTACGACAAACGGTATTCTAACCATCTTCTTAAAAGGGCCCTTGCCCAACAAAACTTCCTCTTCGAACTCCCCGATTACATATGCTGAGCTTCCAGTGAAACCCACAATTGACTTGTTCGAACGCTGAATTACCGCAGGATTTTTCATCTTTTTGCAAGAAGTTAGTATCAACCAAAATTCGTCTTATGTCATTGCCCCCAATGGATGCTCCTATGACAACAACATCTTCATGAGGACCTGATATACCCCTTAAGTCATCCTCATCAAAAACAATGAAGGGAAATTGAATCTGCGATTGATATGAAGTCATGACTCCCTCCAGTTGGGTAGCTAAAGTATGAACATGCCTCTTCCTCGAAGAAGCAGTGGGTGCTGTCATGGTATCCCCTCCGAAAATTGTGAGTGACTCAAAAAAGTTAATAAGCACGGACACTGTTTTACAACGTTCCTCAATGGCACCCACTCTGTTTCGAGTTGGATCGGGGTCCAAGTACTCTAACTCTACATCGAATCTCTCGATTATCACCATAGCTCATTCCGGAGCGGATGTGCCTGCATTGTTTGGTCCGACCCGATGAGCATTATCAGGCCTATTTCCTCCTCTTCTTTTAACATATACTCCCAACTTTCCTCTTTCAATTAAATTCTGGAATTCTTGCTTTAAAGCAATACAATCTTTAGTGGTATGGCCAGTATCATTATGATACTGACAGAAGAAATTCTTACGATGCTCCCTAGGAGATTGTAGCGCAGCTGGCCTTCTATAGTGTACTTCTTCCTTTATTTTGTCATAAATGGTGGCTACACTTTCTTTTATCTCAGCAAACCACTCCGGTTGAACCCAAGGCCCTCTCTTATTTCTAGATTGCTGACTCTGGGCAGGCGCAGCTGGCTGAGACTGAGCTTTAGCTCTGTTATGACCCTGCCCGGCCTCCCTTGCCTTGTTCCCGGACTGATTTTGGTTGGGGTTTGGTGCAGCCGGGGCAGACCTCACCTGCCTGTGCACCCTAGTTTTCTTTGTTTCATCTACGTTAATTTTCTTTCCAACATGATTCAGTAAACCTCCCCATGTCATGGCATTTTTATGGTCACTGAATCAGCCAAATTTCCACGGTTTAAGCCCCGCCTTAAAGAAGCTATTGCTACTTGTTCGAAGCAATCAGCCAACCCAATTTTGGTGTTTACAAAGCGACTTATATATTCCTTCAGAGATTCATTCGGTTCTTGGGCACAATGGATAATTGTGTCTCCATTGCCATTCACCTCCTTACTTCTAACAAAGTGCCTCCGGAAGGCCACCCAAAAGGTATCAAAATTTCTGATGCACCCCTGTGGTAGGCTGTTATACCACTTTAGGGCACTCCCCATAAAAGACTCGGAGAATGCTCTACAAAGCAACTTATCGTCATCATCAAAATTCATCATGAAATTTTTGAATTTTTCCAAGTGATTGTCCGGGTCTTTACTACCATCGTATTTTTCCATTTTCATACTATCAAACCTCTTGGGGAGGTTCCCGGACAGGATCTTGGATGACAATGGATATTGTCTCCAATTCCGGCCACGACTGAAAACGGTATCCTCGTTAGGAGTTGCAAAGATACCTCGTTCATCATGGAAGGCAAAAGGATCCACCAGCATCCGGTCTATGTGTCTCCGGCTATGAGATGACCCTTTGCCTATATGCCTCTTTAACTTTCCATGCCTATCCCTTTTTCTTTAATACTTCTTAACCAACTTTTGTTTCTTTTTAGATCGGCCCTCATCACTGCTGATGACAAAGATTCTTCAAATCCATCTTCTCCCGAGGAGCTACTGGAAGATTCTGAGTCTGAATCAGAGCTCTCCACAGGCTTAGACCGGTGAGACTTTTTAGAGCTAGCATGAGTCTTCTTTGTAATCACATAGGTTTTCGAAGGCTCATGATCTCTAGGGTTGTCAGTATGATGAGCAACTGATGCCTTTGACTTTTCTTTTATGCCCATCTTTGCCCTCTCTGCCCTCAGGGCTTCTATCTCGCCCTTTAATCTATCACGCTGATGGTATATTCATCATTTTCTCCCATCACTTCAAGCAAAGCTTGTGGTACTTCTGGTGCGTCCGGATTCATTCGGACTGGTTTTTCTGATGGTTTTGAATGCTTGATTTAGGCACCGTCGTTCTCCCACTATGGTCGCTAATTTGATGTGGTTTATTTTTGTTTGAGGGTAAGTTTGTAATTTTGATCTAGAGTTTTGTGGAATTTTGAGAGTATTTAATGTTTGGGTAGAATGTAGAGGGAGAATTGAGCTGCCTGGTTGTATTTAATTTTCATTACCCTCATTTAATGTAGGTGGTTGAGTATTTATACCCTTATCTTTGGGCCATATGGGCTTTCGGGTTGTGTTTAATGGATTCAGGTCGAGTTTAAAGACCCATTAGCTTTATGTAAGTAGGTACTCAGCTTAGTCAAAAAGTGGTTAAGTTTTAAGTACTTTAGTTCTGTTCGGATAGTTTAGTGAATGAAAGTTGTCCGAACTACCCCTGTCCGGTGAAATGGACATTGTCCGAATTAACCCTGTCCGGCTCCCATAAGGTGTGGTGACAGAATCCGGACTCTTCAAAGAATAGCCGCTTTACTTAGCCCATCTCTTCTCTGAGTACCCTCTCTCCGCTACGAGTCACTTAAAGGTGTCATTCCATTCTTCTTGTAAGGGAGGAAAGTGCTAGTTTTATGAGTAGTTGGAGTGGAGAAAGAGGGCTGCTATTCGGTCGCCGGCTCCCCTATCATCAGGTCACCAACTTCCTTGACCTTCCGGCACTGGGCAGGCGTCAGCCCCCATACATGGTCTTACGAATTTGCGGAGACCTGTGTTTTTAGGGCTGCATCGGGATAAGTATTATCATCAAGATGCTCTGTATATAACTAATATTTGGACTAAATAAAGCAATCTTACGATTAGAAGTTCTCCGTATACAACTGATTTCTAAGCAACTCCTGATAAACTGGAGAAGATTCAACATTATTGATCCAGAGTTGTAATCGTTTATTCTGGTGAGGTTTTCAACAAAATAAAGCGCACTTCAACCCATTACATCTCTAGATACGGAGTAGAATAGGGTTGAGCACAAAAACAGTATCAACAGCCGGGCAACATCCTCCAACTCATACTTCCCCCTTCGCTGATGGCTCTTGCTATACCTGCCGGTAAAACCCACCACAACATGCTGTGTTAGTAAAGTTCAGAATCCTGCTTATAAGAGAAACTACATTTATAGATATATTCAAAATGGTGTTCGTGATGGTTTACTATTCGTCGGTCCAATATTCATCGACGTTTCACCCATGAAGTATATTTTCATCATCCTTGATTCGTTCTCCTCCCCGTTTACGTATCTGCTGTAGAATGCTCCAGCTTTTGTTAAAGCCATTTTCTCTGTGTCGTGCTTCAGCCCGAAAATGACCTTTACATCGTCCGTCGTAAGCTTCACAAACTTCGACCCAAATCGGAAGACGTCTTGATCGACCGAGAACATCTTCACAACCCACTGAATGTTCGAATAAAACTTCTTCTTCGGCAGCTCTGCCACATTCCAGAGGTCGAATGCCGCCTTCAAAAGCGTGTAGAAGGGAAACTACATTTACAGATACCTTTAAAATGGTGTTTGTGATGGTTTACTATTCGTCGGTCCTATCTTCATCGACGTTTCACCCATGTAGTATTTTCTCATCATCCTTGATTCGTTCTCCTCCCCGTTTACGTATCTGCTGTAGAATGCTCCGGTTTTTGTGAAAGCCCTTTCCTCTGTGTCGTGCTTTAGCCCAAAAATGACCTTTACATCGTCCGTCGTTAGCTTCATAAACTTCAGCCTAAATCGAAAGATGTCTTGATCGACCGAGAACATCTCAACAACCCACTGAATGTTCGAATAAAACTTCTTCTTTGACAGCTCTGCCAATTTCCAGAGGTCGAATGCCGCCTTCAAAAGTATGTAGAAGGGAAACTAAATTTACAAATAATTTTAAAATGGTGTTCGTGATGGTATACTATTCGCCGGTCATATCTTCATCGACACTTCACCCATGTGGTATTTTCTCATCATCCTTAATTCGTTCTCCTCCCCGTTTATGTATCTGCTGTGGAATGCTCCGGCTTTTGTTAAAGCCATTTCCTCTGTGTCGTGCTTCAGCCCAAAAATGACCTGTACATCGTCTGTCGTTAGTTTCAAAAACTTCGACCCAAATTGGAAGGCGTCTTGATTGACCGAGAACATCTCCACAACCCACTGAATGTTCGAATAAAACTTCTTCTTCGGCAGCTCTGCCACATTCCAGAGGTCGAATGCCGCCTTCAAAAGTGTGTAGAAGTGTGTGTTTCTTGCAGCTTCGATGTGGGCAGCAGTAATACGGTACTCTTTCAGCAGTTTCAGAAGGCTCCCAAATCCTGACCTTTAATAGCTTGGTTTTGTTGTCATGCTTCCTGCAAAAACACAAATCATCAGCTGCATGCGATTGTTCCCACAAGGGACTCTGTCAGCTTGTACTTGGAAACAACTCTCAAGATAGCATGCGAATTGTTTGCAAATATAAGCTGCGAATTGTGTAGAATATAAAAAGGCGATGAAGATGTGAATTGTTTACAACTACAAAAGGCAATGAAGATGCGAATTGTTTGCATTCATACATGATGAAGATGCGAATTGTACTATAACACACATGTAACAGGACGCAAATTCTTCAATTTTTTACATTCACGTTGCAGGGATCTGGGAAATATGGAAACAACACCAAAACGAAAAAACAACCACCTAAAACACATCCACAACACGTACAAAAGGATTAACATTACATGCAACCTAAGAAACTACTGTGTTCGACGAAAGACCCATAAACTAACATACCAACTGCCGATCCTAAAAACTTGATTTCGGTAGAAATAAGCAACGTCGATCGTTAAATAACATAAAGAAGTGTTTGGAAGTTACCATAAACGCAACAACAACAAAAACATTTTGCAGATCGGAATGTACGTAGTTCCTGTAAGTGTTTATCACTTCAACAGCCGGCGTAGAATCAACGGTAACACGTCGAACGGTTGCTGGTTACTAGCTTGATGGAGTTGGTTTAGGGTGTTGAGAAGGTGAAAAAGTGGGTTTGAAATAGAAAATTGAGTACATATAGTCGAAGGTATTTTTATCCGAGATGCCAAATGACACTATCCAAAATTCGGGTACTAATAGATAATTAGATAGTTGAATGGGTATTTACCGGTACTTCTCTCATATTTTATTTTAATATATTTTTTTTATTTTTCATAACTTTTTATATTAAATTTTGTTTTTTTTTTCTTCCGCTAAAACCTTCGCCTGCTAAAAAAAGTCGAGACAAAAAAAACTATATCTAATCGAAAATTATTATGAAGAATTTCATGTTAATCTTTTAAATAATTTCATAGGTCACGTGTTATTTTTATTTATTTATTGTTGGTCGTCTTTTCAGCATTCGTTAATTTTTGTGATTTGTTGTTCTTGTTTCTCCTTTTCTTTTATTGAATATTCTGTTTTATATATTTATTTTAGTTGAATTTTGCAAGTTTAATCCACCATTTTCATACCGTAATTGAAAAACTATTTTGAAAAATGGAGTATACAAATAAAACCGGCCAAAATTTCAAAAATAAAAGCAAAAACTTATAGAGAAAAAATTGGTTTTAAGCTATTTAAAATTAACATGTTTACCTGATGTTATATAATCCAACTCTGGTTCTAAAGAAACGAAAAACAGAGCGATGGAGGAAGATAATCACATTTCGAATTTACATGATGCAATCCTTCACGACATACTGTCTCGTCTTCCACAGCCTGAGGAAACTGCCCGGACCAGTCTTCTCTCCAGAAGATTCAGGTCAGTGTGGAACTCTTTTCCAGATATAATCTTTAATCGGGAATACGCAACGTCTACCCATTTGGTAAGTTTGCAAAACTTTTTGGTTCTTCGGCAACCAGATCATAGCATACGCAAGTTTATGTTTCGATTACATTTGAGTAGCTGGTCCAACATATTAGACCAGATCCTATTGTTGGTAGTAGAGAGAAAAGCCGTCGAGTTGCATCTTGATCTTGATCCAACAGACTTACATCTAACTTTTCAGCACGAGATTAACCCAGATCCTATGGCTGAATCCAGTTTCTTTAGCTTTCCGCTCATATCGTGTCCTCTAAATAAAGTCAGGGTTTTGAATTTGAAAGGGTTTAGCTTAGATTCCCATCATCGTCGGTTTCATTACTGGCCTTTTCTTGAAGAATTGACTCTGAAACAGTGCAAAGGATCAAAAAACTTCAAGATTTCAAGTCGGAGCCTTATAAAATTGGTTATCCAAGATTGTGCTTGTTCTGTTATGAGAAAGCTTCAGGTTATAGCAGCAAAGCTCGAAGATTTCATATTCAAAAGCTTGAAGAAAAAGAAATGTTTTCTCAATATAGTTGCTTGCAAGGCTCTAAAGTCTATGTCACTTAGTCATGTAAATCTAAATCTGTCTGATGATAAGTGGTTTGCTAACAATCTTGGTGCTCTCAACTCTCTCTCACTTACTGGCGTAAGTTTGACGGATGACTGGCTTTGTAAGTTGCTGAATATCCACCGTAATCAACTTAAGACAATTAAACTATGTCAATGTGCTAAAGTAACCACCATATCTGTTACGAGCATGTGTCTTGAATCGGTTGAGTTGATCGGATGTCCTAATTTGTTCCACGTCACAATCCATGCATCAAGTCTCCTAGGATTCTGCTATCGTTCGCGAATATTAAACTGTTCCGTTGACATTAGTGCTTGCATATTCCTTAAAAGCTTGGTTTTGGACGGTGTTGGTATGAGCAATGAATGGTTCAATTGTGTATCGCTGTTCTCCTTCCTTGAGTATTTGGAAATCACTAAATGCAAACGTTTGAAGAAGTTCGTGACAATCTTCAAGCATCTCAAAGAATTAAGACTAAGAAATTGCAATAGCTTGGTGGAAGTTGATGTTGATGCTAAACAGTTGATTAAGTTTACGTATGAATCAGCGCGCATGTTGATGTTCTCACCCCCGCGGATTGACTCTACTTTTCTAGAGGCAAGCCTTATATGGTATCCATTTGGCGATCCTACATTGGAATTGTTTATAAACTTATGTCGATTCCTTAAAAATTTCGGTCATTGTAGAGTTTTAAAACTTGATTTTAACTCGAACAAATTATTAAATTTCCCAATGACGATGAGGAAAACGGGTCTTCCTCCTTTATGGGATCTGAAGCATATTGAGGTGATGTCGGCTACTAATGATAACCTGGAAGATCTGGTGGATAGCTTGCTCTGGATTTGCCCTCGTATAGAGACAATAACTATTATATCGCATGACCCATCGAAAACACTGAAAGTTTTGCGGTTCAAGTACGAGAACACTAATTCAGAACCTGTACACTCAGCAACTGAGTTGTGCTGCGAGTTTTGTACGGCTTTCAAGTGTTGGAGACACTATGTAAGTGGAGTTGATATGATGAACTTCAGTAACAATGAGCGGAAGACGATGTCTCGTTATTTCAGAGAAACATCAACAAACCTGATTGGTCTTGAATAACTACAGAATTCAGTTTTGAAGAAAGTAAACCAGTCAGAATAGAATTCATTCCAGTGTTTTTTTTTTCTCTTTACGAAAGTTACACATTTTTTTCTCACTATAATGATATGAGCTTTTTGGTTTGCTGTTTTAAAAAGATAATGCTTTCTACTCTACTAAAAGTTATATCATATCAAAATGCAAAAATGCGCTGATCAAATTAAGTACTGAATGCGCTTTTCATAAGGACTTGATGAACGACTAAATTCGACTTAAGTCGCTGGTGATGATAAATATGCAAAGAAAAACACTAAACTTTTCTAGCTTGTCACCGCCATTGCCTTCATCAAGCCTGAATTCTCAACCTTGGCACCAAAATGCAAAAATGTGCTGATCCGATTATCTGTCCATGCCTGTTTTAAAGCTCTTTCTATCCCTGTTTTACTTTATCTAAGTTTAATAAATTGACGAATATCCACAGACTCAGTGGCAAAGGAAAACATTTTCACCTTTAAAACAAATTAAAAGTATATAAAACCTTGAACGTACTAGAAGAAACTGTGAGGACAAATAGATCCCAATCCAGATGGTGCCACAGAAAAAGCATTTACAACCTGACGTGGATAACAGAAACGGCAACTCAATCGCTCAAACGACATAATCTAACATGAATATAGATTATTCTCAGGGTAGATAACGAGTAGACAAACGTACACAAACTCATGAGTTACGATCAAGACGACGAATCAAGACCTTATTCGCTTGGTTCAAATTTTACATGACTACAAGACATAGTTACAGTTTTTTTATAAAGCCCTTATTCATCAAACTTACGAGTTACAACTAATACTAAATAAACTCTTATTAGTAAAAGTGGTACTTTCGGAAAATTTTCAATTGGGAGAAATCATATCAAAGTGGCCATCATCTTAGAAAATTATCAAATTGTACTTTGAAAATACGAAAAGTATAGTTCGGAACAAATCCAAAACAATTGAGGATCGAAAAGGTGCATAAATCTACTTAAAAAAAACATTTTTAAGTATGTAAATTTCTTTCCACCATTTTCACCAAAATACACATATAACTTTCCAATTTCAAATTTCAAAAACTTTATCACTAAAAACACGAAATAAATTCAAACTTACTACAAAAGTCATCTTTAAAACGTCTACCACTATATTACTTTGAATAAAATCATTTAAATACTTAAATTTCAAAAGAATGTGTAATATACAGGTGCTTAAATAAAATAGTATAAATTCTTTTTTAAATGTATTGTATGTAACTATAAACTGTACAAATAAATAGCTATCACTGTAACATTCATTCGTTTTTTTCTAAATATGTTAGGTTATTATTAACTATATAAGCTTTTTTTTCTCTTTAACTTTTTACCAATTATTTTAGATTTTGGATCTATTTAATCCCACCGAATGATTCATATCCACCTATTAATATATATATATATATATATATATATATATATATATATATATATATATATATATAGACCGATAATATAAAAAGAAAATACGATTATCGCCGCAAATCTAGTAATTTATTTCGGTTTACGAATCAGTATGAATGATTAATTTTGCTTTTTTAAAATTTATTAATTGTTTTTAGAAAAACATTCGCATCCTACTTAATCCAATTATATATCATTGTAATATCTGATTTTACGACTTAAATTTTAAAAATCAACATGAGTGTATATTGTTTGTATTTTATTTTTCATTCTCCAAATTTATTGTAAATATTGCAAATTTGATAAAATTAAAAATAAAAAAGTAACAATTATTGTAAGAAAATCCACATAAACTATTAGTTTGATTTTGATTCTGAAACTATATTGCTTAAACGTACTTTTATTTAAATACACAAAATCAAAACCACAAACATTGTTTTACCTTAGATATCAACTGATATGATGGCTTAAAAGTTGAGTTGAATATTTTTAAGGGTAATGGCAATCGATGCTTATTCACTAGAAAAACAATCAATAAATTGTCCGCTTTGGCACCCGAAGGCCCTCACGGCTTTGCATTTGGTCCACTACCAAAAGGCCTCATACTAGTGTCGAGACCGGTTGTGTTCTTACTTATATACGGAGGCGGAATATGCGGACCAGATCGCAACACCCATATTCCCAACACGTGGTATCAGAGCGTCAGGCCCAGACGGAACGCGATGGTGGTGAAATTCTCGGAGGTCGAACATGATGAACCAGTAGCCATATGATCAAGGTGATCTGCTCTAGAGATCCTAGTTCGGAGTGCTCGTGGCTCATCAAGCAGTGTGGCTTGATTGGAGTGGCGCTAAGGAACAAGACAGTGTGGTCTAAGAGGAGGTGAGCAGTAACATCCGTAGTGCCTCTATGGTCAGGTAGTCTCCAACCTGATTAGAGTGGGCGGATGAAAGTCAATTGAGAGGAGGCTAAGTGGTACTTTGTTCGAGAGGAGGATTTGTTATGGTGGCGACCAAAGTGTGTCACATCCCACATCGGTTAAACATGGGAAATATCAGTGGTATATAAGTAAGAACATACCTCAACTAGTATGAGTCCTTTTGGTAGTAGACCAAATGCAAAGCCGTGAGGCCCTTCGGGTGCCAAAGCGGACAATATCATACTAGTGTTGAGATCGGTTGTGTTCTTACTTATATACGGAGGCGGAATATGACCAGACCCCTAATTCACAACACCCATATTCCCAACAGGTATAAATATGAATAAAGTGATAAGTGATAATTTTTCATATTCTAGTTCACAATGGTGCAATGGTGAAAACGAGGTGTATTAAAACAAGCAGACGAGTTAGGAATGAAGAGTAATTGCATGTGATGAAGCGGTAAGTATTCATAACTACCGAAATGACAAATGAAACCGGAGTGTCAAGAGTCTCTTTGGATTAATGTCTTCATAAATGAGAAACACCTATTTATGTACTAGGAAATCCCTTATATAATAAGATAGAGTGCTTAACATATCACTTCCTAGTTACTACCCAAAACTTGCGTTTAAAAAAATGAAGATGAGGCTTAATTTATGGATAGATGAAGAGACTAACGAAGTTGTATTTGCTGAAGTCGGTAAAGACTTTATCGATTTTCTATTCAGCCTGTTTTCTTTGCCATTAGGAACCTTCCTAAGTCTCGTTAATGATCCGACAATGTTTGGCTCCATAACCAACTTGCAGCAAAGACTGGATGAACTGAATACTATATATATGATTAACCCTTTAAAAAAAGAATCTCTCTTGCGACCTCCAATTCCTATATTCGTCCAAGGTGTTCCTTTGATGTTTCCGGGAACTAGTGGGTTAGAGGTTTATTGGTGTGGAAAATCACATGCTTTTATGTCAGTGTCAGACGATAAAACAAGCTTATGTCATACCTGCAAGAGCTCAATGTCGAAGGAAACGTTTTGTGCATATGCAGATCAGCCAGGATATGTGCAACGCACGGCTTCTTATATCTTTATGGATGATTTATCAGTAGAAGTGTTATCCTCAGTTGCTGGCGTTAGTCAAATTGCAAAGAACAAAGACTTGAGTACACTTACACAAAAGACAGTTCAGTTTGGCTCCGATGAGGTATGCTGGTATCATTTTTTCGGTAGTTAAAGTTTCACAACTTTACATGTCATTGTATTGTGCACTTAAAGCTACTGAGAGGTAGAGTAAACAACTTAGAGGATTAGTTCGGAACAGTGCGGAAAAGAGGCCTACAGTCATGTATCCTGGATTGATTGAACAAACAATTTCATAATGATGAAATTATGCCAAGCATTGTCAGTTCTTATTTATACTAGAGTGGTTGATATTGTTTAGATTCCAAATGAACATTCTTATTGTTTGTCTGTGATGTGTAGGCCTTGAAGCTACTTAACGTTTCTTTGAATTCAAAGAAGGTGTTGACTGATGTTTTCCTTACCAAAAAGGATAACAAATGTGCAGAATCTGTTGTAGCTGTCAAGACTGAAGTTTGATTCCCTATTTCATTATGTTGTCTGCCAAAACAACCATAGTTGATACTCAACTGCTTTCAAGTTGGCTTTGCAATACTTTAAGTACGTTTATTTAATTCGAGTTTCTTCTTTAAACCAAGTTTGTTTTTGTTGAAAATATGATATAGATTATAAAATTTTAATATTATCTTAAATAAACTCGAAATGATTCCGCACCAACTTAGTTTTGATGTGATTTTTACAAGGCGACTTATAATTTAGGTGTGAGGTGGGATTGGCTTTGATGTGAAAAGCCGGTCTTTATCCTTTGTTTCTGTAATAAACTGGTCCTCTTCGTTTCAGAAAACGGAACAAACAAGTTTTTATTGACCACAGTCCAATTTTGTCAAAAATGCCCTTTCATTTGCCACGTCAGTGGTCACACATGGAACGCTGATGTGGCAGCAGGAAAAAAAATAGAATTAGGTTTTACTTTTACCTAACTCTATTAACTAACTTATAATCCAAACTCAAGCTAATCAACAAAATAATCCGACTAAGCCCAATTAATTTAATTAAAACCAGCCCACAAAGCAACAAAATCATCATCTTCTTTATTATTATCGTCATGGAACCCACAAAACCTTTATTATTATCGTCATGGAACCCACTCATGGCAAGAGATCACATGTTCTGCAAAAAAAGTAATATTTTTGTCTCTCCCAAACATATTTCTCAATCTTTCTTCTGAGCCTCCACAAATATCTTCTCTATTTTCTCTTTAGCTCTTTAATCTCTCCTCCACAAACATATCTGGTACAATCTCTTTTTCTCTTTGTCAAATCGCATCTTCGCTCTCAAATCTCGTTTTTTTTTTTCATTTTTTCTTATAAGACAATTTATTAAAGAGGTCGATTCCATCTCAATTGGGTTTTTTAATCTCTCTTCAACAGTTCAGAATCTGAGGAAACCCTAATTTTATTGGAGAAATTTTTCGGGATTAAGGTTCTTCACTAATTTAACCATGTTTGGTGATGCTGCTACTGGTTTAATCCCTCCCACAATTGAAAATTTGATAAATTTGCAAACTTTAGCTATTTATGATACTCAAGTGATTGGACGAATCCCTCATCAACTGTGTTTTTTCTCTAAATTAAGGAATTTGTATATTCAAATCGAACTGACATTTTCGTGTCTCGTGGTTCAGCTTCGCGAGTAACAGAAGCTTATTTGCGACTGCAATTTCTTTTTTTTCTACAGGCATTGGATGATTGATTGAAATAAGGGTTTTGATTGAACAAGGGTTTTGATTGAAGAAGGTTGAGGTAAACGATTTGGGGAAAAAAATAGGTTTTAGATAAGAGAATTGGGAAAAGAATGAAGAAATTAGATATTCTGGATAGAAAGGGTGATTTGATTAGATTTCGGGTTAGAAGTTAGGGCTGGGTTGTTGGGTCAGGTCATAAAAATTCGGGTTACTAATCGGGTTAGAAGTTGGGTCAGTTTATTGGGTTTGATTAAAATAAGGTTCATGGGCCTATCGGGTTTTTTTGGTTGGTTGGACCGGGTTATGGTTAGAATTAGGGTTAAAAGGGTTGGGTAAAAGTAAAATGTGTTTTAACTTTTTTTACTGCTGCCACATGAGCGTTCCACGTGGATCGATGTAGCTGGTCAAAGGGCATTAATGGTAGAAAATTTGGGCAAATGTCAATAGGGACCGTTTTGTTCCGCTTTTTGAAACACGATGGACCATTTTATTACCGCTCTAAAGGAAAAGAACGAACTTGTTACAAGTGGGAAACGTGAAGGACGAGTGTTGCTTTTTACCCTTTATCTTTATGTTTTGTGGTTGATTACTTGCTGAACTAACTGTCTTTTTTCCCTAAAAATAGTCGAACATAAAATTTAGAAACTAGTTAATCACGATCATCCAGAATCATATTATTTTTATTTTATTTTATTTTATTTCTTTCTCTTTTAGGGAAGACATGTTATATAAATCACTATGCAATTTATCACCAATGGTCCAAGCACATAAAACATATAAAAGACAACCTGAAAAAAACATAGGAATGAATTATGATAGAAAATGGTTACAGATTTCATATTTTGTAAGTAGTCTATATCTACAGAGAATAAGTATAAAATACTAGATAATTTCCCTAATCGGCCCATACCACAAGACTAACAATGATACTATCACAACACTTATGTGATAAGTAAGAAGAAGTGCAGGGACTTAAATGTAAATAATAGAAGGTTAAATGAACAATTTTTAGTACATATCTTTATTAGGGACTACCATGTAATAAGTCCTTTTGTGTAACTGTTTTCAGTTATACACTTAGTCATTGCGACTTTATATAAAGGCCAGAGTTGAACTAATAAAGGGGTGGAGGGACTTAAATGTAAATAATAGAAGCTTAAAGGAACAATTTTTAGTACATATCTTTATTAGGGACTAACATGTAATAAGTCCTTTTGTGTAACTGTTTTGAGTTATACACTTAGTCATTGCGACTTTATATAAAGGCCAGAGTTGAACTAATAAAGGGGTGTAAACTTTATTCTGACTTACTTGTGTTCTCGCTCTCTCTCTAAAATCTTTCTTTCACTAAAATACTCTTATTATTATTTACCAAAGCAACTCGTAATAATTGAACTTACCAAACTGTACTGCCGGACATAGTATACTGTCAACGCATTATTCGACTTATTCAGAACAAATCTTCCTCTCGTGGCGAATAACATTTCTTTACTATCAGTAAAAAAACTTTTCTTCTTCTGACTCGCCAAATGCCCCTAAGGCATTCACTGTATATTGTGAACACCAATCCACTTTAGACACTCTTTAAACTTTCGAACTAATAATGTCTTGGTCATTATATCAGCTCGATTATTGTGTGTAGACACTTTTTTCAAATCAACAATTCTCTTTGATATTATATCACGAATAAAATGATGTCTGGAATCTATGTGCTTTGTAAGCTCATGGTACATTTGGTTCCTTGTAAGGTATATGGTGCTTTTAATATCACAAAACCATGTCGTAGTACTCTTATCCAAGCCCAAATCTGCCACCAAACCTTGCAACCATATTGCCTCTTTAACTGCCTCTGTTACAACCATGCACTCTGCCTCTGTTGTAGACAAAGCTACAGTATCTTGAACTGTGCTTTCCAACTGATCGCACTCCCAGCTAGAGTAAATATATATCCTATTAGAGATCTCATTTTATCTATATCACCTGCAAAATCATAATCAACAAAACCAACCATTGATCATGTAATATCATTCAACGATCTACCAATACCGGTCTTGTTAAAAGTTAAGTCAATGTTCGCAGTATTCTTAAGATACAAAATTATTTATTTCACTGCCTGCCAGTGTTCTTTCCCAGCACATTCCATGTACCTACTAACTACACTAACCGCATGTGAAATATCAGGACGTGTGTATACCATAGCATACATGATACTACCAATTGGACTTGAATATGGAACCTTCGATATTTGTTCCAACTCAACATCCTCCTTGGCCGCTCCTGCTGCAGACAACTTGAAATGAGTAGCAAACGGGATGCTAACTATCTTAGCATCAAACATGTTGAATCGTTGTAGCAATTTTTGAATATATCTTCGTTGAGACAAGTGTAATGATCCTACACTTCTATTCCTGATAATCTCCATACGAAGATTCTTCTTTTCTCTAACCAGATCATTCATGTCAAACTCAACACTAAGTTGCTTCTTTATCTCCACAATGTGTGACATACTACAAGCAGCAATAAGCATATCATCCACATACAACAACAAGTAAATATAAGAATCATCTAACATATTTTGATGATGCACACAACTATCATATGGACTCATGTTGAACCGTTTTGACACCATGAATATATTAAAATGTTTGTACCACTACATAGGTGACGGTTTTAAACCATACAATGACTTTTTCAGCAGATAAACCTTGTCTTCCATATTAGGTTCGATAAATCCCTCAGGTTGTCTCATGTAGATTTGCTCCTCCAATTCACCATGTAGAAATGAAATCTTCACATCCAATTGCTCAAGCTATAAATCTTGCAAAACTACCATAATTAACAAAACTTGAATCGAACTATGCTTCACCACTGGAGAAAACACTTTATTGAAATCGATTCCTTCCCTTTGAGTAAAACCCTTAACGACTAGTCTTGCCTTGAATCGAGATGTCTTAACCCTTGGATTACCTTATTTTTTCTTGAGCACCCCTTTACTGCCTACTACCTTCTATCATTTAGGCAAGTCAACAAGCGTCCATGTTTGATAGTTACAAAGAGATTCAATATCTTCCCCCATAACACTAGTCCATCGATTTGCCTCTGAACTCGCTATAACTTCTCTGTAGCTACTAAGTTCTTGCATCTTAACTTCTTTTGTAACTGACAGAGCATATGCGACTAGATTCGCATACCTTTTTAGAAGTCTAGTATCTTCTATTTCTCTGCCAAATGTTATGTTATAAGGTTGTTGTTCTGATTCGGGTGCATCATCGTCACTATCATCCGATGCTGACGCTTCACCTCCTGATTCTGGACCTACCTTAAAATCGCTCGAATTATTGGACCTAGTAGGAACTGATTCTACTTCAAGCTCCAACTGTTTACTTATAACCAATCCTGATTCGACAATCTCTCATACATCCTCCTGACTGTCTATCGAAGCAAACTCATTAAAAATCATGTCCGTACTGATGAGAAAACCTGGAGACTTTGGAGAGGTACACCATAACCTATATCCCTTCACTCCATCAGCATATCCTATAAATATGCACCTCTTTGCCCTCGGCTCAAGCTTACCATCTTTCACATGAGTGTACGCAGGACAACCAAACACCCTCAACTATTCGTAATCAGTCGATGATCCAGACCAAATCTCAAAATGAGTTTTAAAATCAATAGCCGTTGATGGAGACCAATTCACCAAGTAACATGTTGTATTGATAACTTCGACCCAAAAATCATTTCCCACACTGGAATGCAAGAGCATGTTTCGTGCCTTGTCACAAAACATTCTATTCATTCATTCTGCGACCTCATTCTGTTGTGGTGTTCTAGAACAAGTGCAATGGCGCACTATTCCCTCAACTTCGCAGAACCCTTTAAACTCATGGCTCCAATATTCTAACCTATTATCTATCATAGGCCGTTTGATTTGTCTTCCTGCTTTCTTCTCAATCATCATCTTCCATTTGACAAAGGTTGAATATGCGTCATCTTTCGTTTTCAGAAAGTAAACCAACACCATCCTTGAATAATCATCAATCAAACTTATGTAGTATCTGGCTTTGCTCTTCGAAGGAATCATGTTTGGACCCTAAAGATCCGAGTGAATGTAGTCCACTGTCCCTTTAGTCTTTCTTACAACGATTTGCTAAATTTGAATCTAGTTTGTTTACCAAACACACAATGCTCACAAAAACCCAATGATTCTGCTTAATACCCTTTCAACAGATCTGTATTTTCTAAAATAACTAATCCTCTGTTACTCATGCGACTAAGACGAAAATTCCATAACAGCTTTTGATCTTGCCTACTTTGGCTATTACTCCTTGATGATGCTACTGTAGTATCGCCCATAGCAACACTCCCCTGGAGAACGTAAAGACCCTTCTACAAACTTCCTTTCATGCACACCATTGACCCTTTTGGCACTTTGATTACATCGCCTTCTACACGGTACTTGTAACCCCGAGAGTCTAGTGTCCCAAGAGAAATAATGTTTCTTTTTAACCCAGGAACATGCCAGCACATCAAAATTCTAACAACTCCATCAAACATTCTGATTCTGACGTTACTGATACCACCAACAATCAATGAATGATTGTTCCCTAGATACACAGTTTCCGGCATTATCTTGTAAGTATCGAATAATTGCTTGAACTGACACATATGATATGTAACGCAGTATCAAGTACCGAAAAAATATTCCCACAATCTGAACTCACGGACAATACATCTCCTTTACCACTGTTTTCACTATCGTCGGACTCGTTCACACCTTCAACAATGTTTGATGTATATTTATTTTGATTTCCCTTTTTACCATTCAGTTTCGGACAATCTCTCCTATAATGACCCTTCTCACCGCATTCATAACAGTTTGAGTTCGTTACCTTTTATTTGGACCTACAGTTATTCATTCTTAAAGAACTCGCTTTGTTACTAGATCTTCCCCTAGTCATAAGACCTTTCCCTTCAGCCTGATTGTCATGCTGCAACTGATTCAACTCCTTTGACTTCAGTGCCCATTTGATATCGGTTAGCGATAAATTATCTTTACTATACATTGTGATATATAAGAAGTTTTTATAAAGAGCTGGTAACAATCTCAACACAAACAAAGCTTGATCCTTATCCTCAATTTTGATATTTATGTTATAATTGATTTAAAATTATCTAAGTGCTCAGTTATGGACATACCTTTTTCATTCTGAAATCATACAAACGCTTCTTCAAGTATAATAGGTTTACAAATGATTTCTTTCAGTAAAGATCTCATAAATTCTTCCATGCGTAGGCATCAGTCTTCTCACCATTAATCTCGCGAAGAACATTGTCTTTCACACTCATTAAAACCATCACAAATCCCTTTCTTGAAGATTTTACTTCTTCTCTTCTTTCATTTATTCTGGTAACTTATTCACCCCAACCTTCCACAACCCTTGCAGTACCAATGAATATTTCAGTTTAATCTTCCGCAATGCAAAGCTAGATCCCCCATCAAATTTGTCAATCTTGTATTTGGTTGCTATAGACATCATTGTGAAATCCTAATTGCAAACCCTGATTTCATAATGTGGTTTTAATACCAATTTTTTTATAAATCACTATGAAATTTATCACAAATGGCTTAAGACCTTAACAGAAATAAAGGAAACAATGAAAAAGACACAAGAAGTGTTTCACTATGATAGAAAAAGGTTACAAATTTCAGATTGTGTTTTGGTGTAGTCCTGGTAGTCTATTTATAAGGAATAAATAGAACTTACGAGATAATGGGCCTAATGGGATCATACCACAAGACTAACAATGATATTGTTACAAGACTTAATTGTAGTGCCGGACACAATACATTGTCAAAGAATTATTCGACTCATTCACAACAGAACCCGCATCTGCTACTCAACGAGTGCGCACATGATAAACCATCAGTCTGACGCAATAGCCTACAAATCAACGCCAAAAGGTAAACCACACAATTTGACAGGCTCAGTCAAGAAAGTGTTTGTAGAGGGACTCAACCGTTCCATACCAAAATTCACGTCCATAAGAGTAATGGTAATAAAAGGTGCAGAATAAGAAGAATATTAGAGAACTCTAATAAAATAGAAATACTCCCTGAAGATAAAAGGTAACCACTAGATATAAATATAAAGACAACAAGATTCGTCTATTATAAGGATATGAGAATGTTAGGGGCCTAAATGTGAAAATTTTAAGGTTATATTTGATCAATGGTATAGTTGTTAGATGATATATGGAATATTTATCAATATGAGGGGTTATAATGCAATTTTCTCATTTATGTAACAGAATCAGTTATACAAGTCCATACGTCTATAAATAAAGGTTGGGGTTGTGAAAAAAACATAAGACATTTTTTTATAAGACTAATATGACTCTTCTCTTTTAATTTATCTCTCTATCATTCAGTTCCCTTCTCTTTTATCCTGTTTCTTAAGAATTACAATTTATACTTAACAAATTTGCAACCACAGTGGGAGTTTAATCCGATTGGTGCCTTGATTTCATATCATACACCACTGGTTATTGAATTCTTGATAAGTGATATCGCTCTTGATTGATATGGAACCAGGAAATGAATCTGATCCGTTGGTCGAAAAGCGATTGAGACTTTAAGGTCTGATTCGTGTAGGGAATAAAGTAAAAAAGATGATCAAATTCCTGTGCAACAAAGTCTTCTGAAATCAAAACTCGAATGACTAAGTTGTTGGTTAAAGTTTGAGGTGCAACAAGTTGTACGAAAATGCGAGATGGAAAATCTATATGATCAATCATATACAACTCATCATATTTGAAGCGATAAAAAGAAAACACACTTTGAATCTGATAAAGAGCACTAAACTTCATTATAAGATAAAAAATATATAAACATAGATATGTCACATCTAGTGATGAGTGTGATAGCTCGCAATACGAGGAAATATTGTTTGAGCAGAAAACGTACCGTGGTTCCTCAAAAGAAAAAAAAAGTCGACCTCGCAAATCACGCAAAGAATATAAATTAAAAAGAGACAATGAGGCGCGTCACGTGAGGGATGTTGTTTGGTGTAAAGGAAACATGTTTAATCAATACACAGGTGTAGCATATCAAAGCTCGTATACTGTCATGGGGGATATGGGAGATGACCATTATGTACAAGGAATAGATTGTAGAAATTCTCCTTTAACTACTGGGATTATGTCCATATCTCTTCCAAAGCGATTTGATATTTCTAAGGTCGAAAATAAGGGCGTTAACTTTTGGAGCTCTTATGGCTCAAGTCAGGATCAAATTAAAGTGGAAGAATCATTTAGGGTTCGAGGTGGGGCTGGATCTATTCAAATGAATTCAGGGAATGTGTTAATAGTCAAGGACACTCCTCGAATTATCAGCCACCTCGTCCAAAGATCAACCATATTTTACCTCCTCGAGCAGGAGGGGAATCTTTTCAAGCAATAATAAACAATCAACATTATAAACCTTGGTCAAATCAATATATTAGGCCTTAGTACTATACAGAATTGACTGAGAATGTAACTATTATCTTCGAGAAGTCTAAAGTCCATGTGAGTTTTAAGAAGCCAACTCCTATAAATAGACCAAGAGAAGAGGGCAATAATAGGTTCTGCAAGTATCACAACGATGTTGGACAACACTGCAGGTTTCATAACATTGAAGAAGGAGATTCAAGTTGTAATAGAAAATGGTAAGTTAGTTACCTTTGTTAAAGGGCAAAGCAGTGGATCAAAAACTCTGAGCACGTCGGCTCATCAAACTTCTAATCCGAATTTAAAGGAAGAAAGTGCACTTATGATTTTAAATGGAAAATGTGATGATTTTGATGCAGCCTCGGAATATTTATACACCGATCCAAATCGATTAATTTTGGTGGTTGTGGATGAACCAGTGAAGTAAGGTCGAGTTCGAAGTTTATGTGAGTATTTTGAATCCTTGGCAATTTTTGGAGGATATTCTTTGGGTGGTAATACAAATAGTTTAAAGAAGAGACATGTAGTGAGTTTAACTACTCAAATAGAAGGAAAAATATCTGCTCGTTTGAATGGAAAGAATGACACTCCTTTTATTTTATTCGATGAGGATGATTTGAGAGGAATAGCAGGTCCTCATGAAGATGCAGTGGTTATTGGAGCAAAAATAGTTGGGTTTGAATTTCGACGTGTTTTAATAGATACATGAAGTTTCATTAATGTGTTGTTTAAGTTAATATATAATATGATGCGTAATCCACTTCAAATTCCTCAACAGATCGAACCATAATTTGCTTTACAGGTGTAACAGCTCAGGTGATTGGAGAATTCGAGGGTGAAATATGTTTGGGAAAGGACCTTTTAAAATAAAGGTCCAAGTCTTATTCATTATCGTGGAATTTCTGACCAGCTATAATGCTATTTTTAGGAGATCTTGGCTTTCAAAAATGTATTTTGTTCTTTCTAATGTTCGTCAATGGTTGAAATATGTGACTGAAGTTCGTGTTGGGGTGGTTCGAAGTGACCAAAAGGTAGCCACAAAATGTTATGCAACAATTATTCGTATTTGAGGTTCTAATTGAGAGGATCAGATGGCTGAATAGTAATAAGGGGGGTTAGCCTCGGATGATGAGGGAGTGGATGATCTGAAGAAAACCTCGGGTTCTTTAAAAGTGAGTGAAAAGATTGAGGAATATTCTTTTTCTAATGGGAGGACTCTTCGAATTGGGACGTTGTTATCATCTACTTTGCGTTTTCAATTGCTATAATTTTTGTTTGAAAATTTGGATGTCTTCACTTGGAAAACAGAGGATATGGTAAGTGTTCCACCTGAAGTGATATGTCACAGCTTAGCTATAAATTCGAAGATGAAGCCTCTTACTCGGAATAGACGTGCTTTTTCTGTAGCAAAATTAGAGGCTATTGTGGTAGAGGTGGATTGCTTATCTAGGATCGGTGATGGTTAACAGAATAATGGAAAGTGATGAATGTTTGCTGATTTCACAGATTCGAATCGACCATGTCCTAAAGACTCATTTCTTGTTACTTAAATAGATCATTTGATTGATTCCATTTCAGAAAACAAAATTTTATCTTTTTGTGAAGTGTTATCAGCCTCGAGGTCTCTTATTCTTATGAATGTGTTCATTTTAGAAAGGCTTTGGGATAGATGAGCTCTTGAATAAATTCGAGGAATTTTCTTGCGTATGATTCGAGGAGAATCAGAATTTATGGGTGGTGAAGTTTTTTCTAATCTTTTGTGAGTAGATGTGCTTTGATTGACTTTGCGATTCTTTTGAAGAGGAACATTTGTGGTACCAGAAGGTGCCGGAGAAGAATTTTGAGGTGACATAGGTGGTGGTGATGCCTGCCTATGAAATTTTGGTGAATGGTATTTTCTAGGTTGGATGAACTCTGAAGCCTAGAAATGTTTTTGTTACAGTTGAAATTACCATAAACAATGGTTGGAGTTGAAAAGTGAGGAGAATTGTCTATAACACCAGCTTCCTTGTATTCAGCTTTCATTTCACTATTACACAGGTAATCATACAAGACAAAAATGGGTTTTTTGGTGGCATGGGAATTTTTCATAAACTGAAATGAAGAAAAATCTCCAGGATTAGTTCATAAATTTTGAAGTTTGGACAGGAAAGATGAGTTTTCCGGTAAAGGTAACCAAGAAATTAGGGTTTCATGTGAGAAAAGCCAAGAAATTGGTTTTCAGGTGAAGGTAGCTAGGGATTTTCTTAGGCAAAAGCAGTTTTCTCTCACTATAAGGTTTTTGTGTCTCACAAATAATGAGTGAGAAAAGCACTTTTAAAGGTGAGAAGAAATAGAAAATGGTCAGAGAAGTGGAAGAGGTGGTGATGATTATTGGGTAGAAAGATGGAATGCCAAACAATTACTTTTGAAGAGATAACATGACACCCGTTAATTGTCAGACCTAGTAGCAGTCCTATTGGATCTTCACATGCGTATTAGGGAATTCCAAACATTTCAAACCGTTATGAAAAAACTAGCAAAGACTTGTATGTGAATATTCGAAGCAGAAGGAAAAATGTTATGTGTGGAGTGTTTGGATCAAATTCGAAGTTAATCAAATTATAGTTTATTCGAGGATGACAAGTGTAGAGTCTAGAAAATTTGAGATATGTTTTTATTTGAGGACAAAAGATGTTGAAACAAATTATTTTGACAAGAATATAGGAAGATCGAATTCGAAGCAAGTCAAATTTTGGAAAGTAACAGTTTTCACTTAGTGTATTTTTCGATGATTCTTAGTTTTTATCTATCGAATTTCATAAAAACTAAGGGGGGTTACTGATAAGGATATGAGAATGTTAAGGGCCTAAATATAATAAATTTAAGTTTATATTTGATGAATTGTATAATTGATAAATGATATTTGAAATATTTATCAATATGAGGGTCTACATTACAATTTTTCCATTAATGTAACAGAATCAGTTATACAAGTGTATACACCTATAAATAAATGTTGGGGCTGTAAATAAAACACAAGATATTTTTTCATAAGACTAATATGATTCTTCTCTTTTACTTTCTCTCTATAATTCAGTTCCCTTCTCTTTATCTTCTCTCTTAAGAATCAAAATTTATACTTAACATTCTATACTTCAGATATATTATACAAAAAATGGTTAACTAAGTTACTACTTTGGCGTGTAGGAACAAATCAAAGGACTTTCATTATAGAAGAACTACATTATGGAGAAGGAAACATTTATTATGGATACAAAGCATTTTACCAAAGAATTTTTCTAAAGGGCTACTATTGGCCAATAATAATGGAGGATGCAAAGAGAAAAGTAAAATAGTGTGATGCATGCTATGGATTCGCAAAATCTATACAAATCTCGACAATATTACTAGAGACCATAGCCAAAACAATATTGTCCAATGAATTAATATATGTCTTAAAAGTAAATATATGTTATGGGTATTGGATTTCAAGTGTCATCATTACGGATAATGGAACTCAGTTCCAGAATAATAAGATCACAAGTTTATGTACTAAAAAAGAAATAAAGCAATTTTTAACTCTTCATCATCAATCCAACGGTCAAGTTGAAGTGAGCAATGTGACAAAAACTGAAGGAATCAAGAAAATATTGGAATGAGTTGCAGGAACCTAGGCAGAGTTCTTATAAAAATTATTATGGTCATCTAGAACTACACGTATAACTGAGACATATGAAACGTCATTCGTCGTGATATATGAAATAGAGGCGGTAGTGTTAGATGAAATATGTATGTCATCCCATAGGACAGTTGCATATGATGAAACAAGTAATTCACAAACTCGAAGTTCAAAGATAGATATAATCGAAGAAAGAAGACTCAAAGCACATATTCAGTCTGAGCATTATGAAGCGTTAATGAGGAATATATACAATTCTGAAATACGAGTCAAGATTTTTAAACCAATAAATAAAATGTTACGAATAGTTTTCCTTCACGATAAATAACAAAGTCTTAATAAATTGACTCCAAACTCGGAGGAACAAGGCTTTCAAAAGATGAAGACATAAACTAAAGTGAACTTAGAGATCTATGTAGTTTTTAAAACTAAAGCTTGTAAGCTACTACATTATGTAAAATTTATTTATTAAAACATGAGGATGTACTTTTTCCTCCATCGATAGCACGATAAAATTAAATTGAGGTATTTGACATTAATAAAATAGTTTTTGTCCCAACAAAAATTTCATTTATTATTTTCAAACAAAAATATAAAACAAACAATAAATGGTTAACAAGTCAAAAAAAGATATTCAAATAGGAACACTGAAGGCTTTCAGAAGTCTACTACAAGTCTGAGACGTTTAAAATAAATTCTTAGACAATAAAATGATTCTTTAAGAATAGTAAATGTTTTATAAACTCTATAATAGAAGTCGATGATTCAAAATTAATCCTTAGACATAAAAAGCAAGCTTTAGTTTTTCAATAAGCATGCAACCGAAACATTCTTAAAATTTTCTAGAAAACTCTAAATAATGAACATAATTCTTAAATAATAAAATCTAGACTAATCAGATGGATCGTCAATAAAAATATATATAACATTATACGCTTAATAAAATCACAAAGACTCGTCAAATAAAATTATAAACAAGAGTACTCAAATACAAAAATAATTTTAGTACAATAAGATGCTTCCAACACTAGAAACAAATATGAAGTAATAAAAAGGAAAAATTATCATTATTCTTGGAAGAAACAATGTCTTATGTTGGGGCAAGATGAATTGGTTTGTCATTACTACCATCACCAATTTCAGTTCTGGTGCAAATATTCAGAAATAAAGGTATTTTTTAATTTTATAACTTAGGTTTAAGTCGTGGTATCAATAAGTTCTTTCTCAATAGATTTACAAAGATCCCTGTTACAGTAAGTTTAGGCTTATAAGAATTTAGTTTCTTTTTACATGTCAAAGGAACCTTCCTTTGAACAAACGTCTCATTTTTTTAGAAATTTTCCAAACTAGCAGCTAACCGATAGGATTTCATTGGTATGAAGCAACAAAGTTCCTAACTTAGACAAAACAAACGATATATTTTTTAGGTTTTTAGTCTTAGATTACAACTCATTTCAACAACTCCTTTTGTATCCTAATTAAACCTTTACCTTAAGTTGGTTCTCACTTTCAATTTTAGCTTCAAGAGCACGTCTTGCAGAAGAATATCCTCTATAGGTTTAGCATCACCATCAATAAGGGCTCAGAGATCACGTATGTGAGTTATATAATTAACCTTGGCTTGATAAAGATGGTCAAACCATTGAGAGTAGCCTGAACACAAAAAGTCACATACATACAGTATATAGTTAGTTCATATTCCACATTATAAAATAAAGGAATAACCAATTTTAAGCGTCTCTTATCAAGGTAACGAGATATATGTTGATTAGAGGTTTTCTCTGATTTGCCAATGTAGCAAACTGAGTCAATATCAAAGTAATTTTCACTAACGAGAAACACCTATGGTGTTGAAGATGTACTAAAATTAGGTAAGACAGATTTGGATCCACAACCACATCATCATTAACATCTCTATATGCAGCTCCTGATATTAGCAAAGTAGATTCGGCCACCTTTGAAGGACATCATAAATAATGATAAGAGAAGTTAACACGAGCTTTGCTGGTGACAACCGTATCTTATTCTAACACAACCTATTAACTTTTACAAAAATCGATGTAATTGTTGAGTCTGTAAGATCAACCACTATAAAATCATCTACATTATAAACTATAATTGTTGTTTCGTAATCAATATTGAGGGTGGTTGTTCCAGAAGAAGAAAGTAGCAAGTTAAAGCCATATTTGAAATTAATAACCTCCAATTATCGTCTTACAAACTCATCACGATCTTTTTTAATAATCGTATTCCCTTCAGCAACAATATTCTCTATCATAGTTTTAAATAAAGAATCAGACTAACCTCTAACACAACTTCCTTACCTCTTCCACCAGAATTTGGCGCTTCTTTCAACATAGAACCATCATAAATAAATCCCATTTAGAAAAATATGAGAGATGATGCCCACTGTTATCTAGCCCAATTATATCATATAGATAAATTCAAGTACTTGGTAGGAAATCGCCTAGGACGAGAAGTGGCAGAAGCTGAAGTTATAGAAATACATGTTTTAACAATAAACTTTATGACATGAGATGATTAAGGACCATAATATGATTGAAGAGTTAAATAATTACTTTAATCCTTGCATATGGAAGTCATATGTATACCCATCACTACTTAAGTTTTTTCTAGATAACGATAATATTATCATAAATATTACCTTTGGTCGTTAAAATCTTTCACCATTAAGAGGCATATCATTCTTCGTCAAAGTCTTTGTATTTTTCTAATTCAAGAGTGCTCACAAAATTCACTTATTAAGCCTCATGATCCTCGATTTGGCCTCCTTAAAATTGAAGGAGAAAATGATTCTTTCATTAATTGTGGAACTCCATCTCGGAAGAACACTTTATGGCAACATATTATTTAGGTAGTATCTTTTCAACAACTTCTTCATAGGATATTGATTCTCCAATTTCTTATTCACTTGAGAAGGTTTTCAAAGAACATATTTTTTTAAAGGAAGCACAAACAGAGAAGCCTCATTGGATAAGGATACTCAACCATAACCCACTGGAAACAAATTCATCAGGTACAAGAATGGAAGAGTAGGAATGAGAAAACTTGGAAGCTTCTTCCACCAAAATAACATATTTATGAAAATTGTAGTATTCCCTTTTGTTAGCAAAGGGCATCTTTACAACAGAGGTTGAGAAGGGGAAATAAAAAAAAACAATCAAACACATGAATGACAAATCAAAGAAGAGATGATTGTTAAGAATGTGGAAACTTACGCTTATAAACCCAATTTCGGTTGATAGGAAAATATGTCCATTCATGTTTGGTCTCTCAATTTCTGTAAACGAAAACAATTTATCCTTCGTAAACAAAAACAAATTTATCATTCCACACTTTCTTATAAGTAGAAAAAAGGGTTTCTCTTTCGGTCAGGACTTTCACGATAATAAAGAATTCGCTTATCAAGAAATGATCAAATAAACTTCTTAATATAATTATAGGCGATGGTAGAACACTCCATAAATTGGAAAGAAGTTGGCTAGTACAAATGGTCGTTATCTTAAAAAAATATTGACAAGGTCTCGAGTAAGAGGGAACCTAAGTCCATCATTCAAACATTAATTGAAGTATGCCACTTTATCTTTCCGGACGTTAAAGGGATTTTCCCCATTTATAAGAAACCTAACATTCACGTCGAGTGGAATCGCCCAATCGATAAAATGTTTGCACATTCATCTTCAGTTATGAATGATCCACGATGCTCCTCACCTGCATTTGAGTAAAATCTTCATCCCCTACCTTTGGAACATTTTTGCGACCACCAATGTTGCCTCGACTGATACCTTCTATCGTCGAAAGATTCATGCCTTTAATATATATAAAAAAAATAATATAAATAACGAGTGATATAATAACTTTAAACAATTTCTCATTATTCACTATAGTTGTCCTTTTCTTCTTTGGATTTGTGTGACAAACTGGATGCGGAAACTTATAAACATCTTCTAGTTCAGAAGAATTAACCCCAAATAAAATACTGTTTTGTTTATTTAAGTTATGCGAGTACTCAATACCTTAACTGTTTTTAGTTATTTATAACAAAAATTGAAAATTTGTTGTAACAATAATACCAAGAATGTAACTCATTCAAGATAATCAAGAAACTGGTAGAAGATGATAGAAATAGTTTAAAGTGAGAAAATAAAAGAAAAACAAAACGAAAGTAACAAGTATTAATATCCAAAAGTAAAAATATAAAATCCTTCTTTTATTCTATGACTTTGATTAAGATTTAGAATGAGTGATTTAAAAAAATTTATGAAAGGCCAGAATCACATAGGATGAAAAAAATACATAGATCTACTTAATAAAACGTTTTTAGTATGGGAATTGTTTTCCAACATTTCACCAAAATACACAAATAACTTTCTAATTTAAAAAACTTTATCACTAAAAACACCAAATAAATTCAGACTTACTACAAAAGTCATCTTTAAAACGTATTACTTCGACTAAAGTCATTTAAATACTTAAATTTCAAAAGAATGTGTAATATATAAGTGCTTAAATAAAATAGTATAATTTTTTTTTAAATGTATCCTATGTAACTATAAACTGTACAGATAAATAAAGTTATAATGACTATGAGTATCACATTCATTCGTTTTTTTAAAATATGTTACGTTATTAATAACTATATAAGCTTCTTCTTTTTTAATTTTTACCGATTATTTTAAATTTTGGATCTATTTAATCTCACGGAATAATTCATATCCATCTATTAATAATATATATATATAAGAAAATTTGATTATCGGAGTAATTCTAGTAATTTATTTCGGTTTACGAATCAGTACGAATGTTAAATTTTGTCATTTTAAAATTTATTAATTGTTTTTAGAAAAACATACGCATCCTACTTAATCCAATTATATATCAGTGTAATATCTGATTTTACGATTGATTTTAAAAGTAACATGAGAGTACTATTGTTCGACTTTATTTTTACTTTTTTTAACTCAAGTTTCAACGACCCATTTGTATCATGATCAAAACTTGACCTTAAGTTGGTTCTCACGTTCAATTTTAGCTTCAAGAGCACGTCTTGCAGAAGAATATCCTATATAGGTTTAGCATCACCATCAGTAAGGGCTCGGAGATCACATATGTGAGTTATATAATTAACCTTGGCTTGATAAAGCATGGTCAAACCATTGAGAGTAGCGTGAAAACAAAAAGTCATATACATACAGAATATAGTTAGTTCATATTCCACATTATAAAATAAGGGAATAACCAATTTTAAGTGTCTCTTATCAAGGTAACGAGATATATGTTGATTTGAGGTTTTCTCTGGTTTGCCAATGTAGCAAACTGAGTCAATATCAAAGTAATTTTTACTAACGAGAAAACATATGGTGTTGAAGATGTACCAAAATTAGGTAAGACAGAATTGGATCCATAACCACATCATCATTAACATCTCTATATGCAGCTCCTGATAGTAGCATAGTAGATTCGGCCACCTTTAAAGGATCATCATAAATACTGATAAGAGAAGTTAACACGAGCTTTGATGGTGATAACCGTATCTTCTTCTAACACAACCTATTAACGTTTTCAAAAATCGATGTAATTGTTGAGTCTGTAAGATCAACCACTATAAAATCATCTACATTATAAACTATAATTGTTGTTTCATTATCAATACTGAGGGTGGTTGTTCCAGAAGAAGAAACTAGCAAGTTAAAGTTATATTTGAAATTAATAACCTTCATTTATCGTCTTACAAACTCATCACGATCCTTTTTAATAATCGTATTCCCTTCAGCAACAATATTCTCTATCATAGTTTTAAAATCGAGAATCAGACTAACCTCCAACACAACTTCCTTACCTCTTCTACCAGAATTTGGCGCTTCTTTCAGCATAGAGCCATCATAAATAAATCCATTTAGAAAAATATGAGAGATGATGCCCTTGGTTATCTAGCCCAACCATATCATATAGATAAATCCCCGTACTTGGTAGGAAATCGCCTAGGAAGAGAAGTAGCAGAAGCTGAAGTTATAGAAATACATGCTATAACAATAAACTTTATGACATGAGATGATTAAGGAGAAGAATATGATTGAAGAGTTAAATAATTACTTTAATCCTTGCATATGGAAGTCATATGTATACCCATCATCACTACTTAAGTTTTTTCTGGTAACGATAATATTATCATAAATATTACCTTTCGTCGTTAAAGTATTTCGCCGATTAAGAGGCATATCATTCTCCGTCAAAGTCTTTGTATTTTTCTAATTCAAGAATGCTCACAAAATTTACTTATTAAGCCTCGTGATCCTCGACTTTGGCCTCCTTACAAATTGAAGGAGAAAATGATTTTTTCATTTATTGTGGAACTCCATCTTGGAATAACACTTTATGCAACATTTTATTTAGGTAGTATCTTTTCAACAACTTCTTCATAGGATATTGATTCTCCAATTTCTTATTCACTTAAGAAGGTTTTCAAACAACATATTTTTTAAAAGGAAGCACAAACAGAGAAGCCTCCTTGGATAAAGATACTCAACCATAACCCACTGGAGACAAATTCATCAGGTACAAGAATGGAAGAGTAGGAATGAGAAAACTTGGAAGCTTCATCCACCAAAATAAAATGTTTATGAAAATTGTTGTATTCCCTTTTGTTAGCAAAGGGCATCTTTACAACAGAGGTTGAGAAGGGAAAATAAAAAAAAATAACAATCGAACACAAGAATGACAAATCAAAGAAGAGATGATTGTTAAGAATGTGGAAACTTACGCTTATAAACCCAATTTCGGTTGATAGGATAGTATGTCAATTCATGCTTGGTCTCTTAAATTCCGTAAACGAAAACAAATTTATCCTTCGTAAACAAAAACAAATTTATCATTCCACACTTTCTTATAAGTAGAAAAAAGGTTTGCTCTTTCGGTCAGGACCTTCACGATAATAAAGAATTTGTTTATCAAGAAATGCTCAAACAAACCTCTTAATATAATTATAGGCGAGAGTAGAACACTCCATATATTGGGAAGATGTTGGCTAGTACAAATGTTCGTTATCTTAAAACAAAATTGACAAGGTCTCGAGAAAGAGGGAACCTAAGTCCATCATTCAAACATTAATTAAAGTATGCCACTTTATGTTTGCGGACGTTAAAGGTATTTTCTCCATTTATAAGAAACCTGACATTCACGTCGAGTGGAATCGCCCAATCGTTAAGAAGAATCATACCCAAATGAAATACTATTTTGTTTATTTAAGTTATCCGAGTACTCAATACCTTAACTGTTATTAGCCATTTATAACAAAAATTGAAAATTTGTTGTAACAATAATACCAAGAATGTAACTCATTCAAGATAATCAAGAAACTGATGGAAGATGATGAAAATAGTTTGAAGTGAGAAAATAAAAAAGCAAATCAAATTGACGAAAGTAACAAGTGTTAATATCAAAAAGTAAAAATATGAAACCCCTCTTTTATTCTACGACTCTGATTAAGATTTAGAATTAGTGATTGGATTAAAAAAAATTATGAAAGACCAAACTCGCATGAAAAGAATACATAGATCTACTTAAAAAAAACTTTTTTAAATATGAAAATTTCTTTCCACCATTTTCTTCAAAATACACATATAACTTTCCAATTTCAAAAACTTTATCGCTAAAAACACCAAATAAATTCAGACCTACTACAAAAGTCATCTTTAAAACGTCTACACCCATATTATGTACTAGGAACTCCCTTATATAATAAGATAGGAGTGCTTAACACATCACTTCCTAGTTACTACCCAAAACTTTCGTATAAGTATAAATTGAGATGAGGCTTAACTTATGGATAGATGAAGAGACTAAAGAAGTTGTAATTTCATAATGATTGAACAAACAATTTCATAATGATGAAATTATGCCAAGCATTGTCAGTGAACTTTCTTGTTATTTGTCTGTGATGTGTAGGCCTTGAAGCTACTTAACGTTTCTTTGAATTCAAAGAAGGTGTTGACTGATGTTTTCCTTACCAAAAAGGATAACAAATGTGCAGAATCTGTTGTAGCTGTCAAGACTGAAGTTTGATTCTCTATTTCATTATGTTGTCTGCCAAAACAACCATAGTTGATACTCAACTGCTTTCAAGTTGGATTTGCAATACTTTAAGTACGTTTATTTAATTCGAGTTTCTTCTTTAAACCAAGTTTGTTTTTGTTGAAAATATGATATAGATTATAAAATTTTAATATTATCTTAAATAAACTCGAACTGATTCCGCACCAACTTAGTTTTGATGTGACTTTTACAAGGCGACTTATAATTTAGGTGTGAGGTGGGATTGGCTTTGATGTGAAAAGCGGGTCTTTATCCTTTGTCTATGTAATAAACTGGTCTTCTTCGTTTCAGAAAACGGAACAAACAAGTTTTTATTGACCACAGTCCAATTTTCTGTCAAGATGCCCTTTCATTTGTCACGTCAGCGGTCACACATGGAACGCTGATGTGGCATCAGGAAAAAAAAATAGAATTAGGTTTTACTTTTACCTAACTCTATTAACTAACTTATAATCCAAACTCAAGCCAATCAACAAAATAATCCGACTAAGCCCAATTAATTTAATTAAAACTAGCCCACAAAGCAACAAAATCATCATCTTCTTTATTATTATCGTCATGGAACCCACAAAACCCAGACACTATGTTCATGGCAAGAGATCACATGTTCTGCAAAAAAAAGTAATATTTGTGTCTCTGCCAAACATATTTCTCAATCTTTCTTCTGATCCTCCACAAATATCTTCTCTATTTTCTCTTTAGCTCTTTAATCTCTCCTCCACAAACATATCTGGTACAATCTCTTTTTCTTTTTGTCAAATCGCATCTTCGCTCTCAAATCTCGTTTTTTTTTTCATTTTTTCTTATAAGACAATTTATTAAAGGGGTCGATTCCATCTCAATTGGGTTTTTTAATCTCTCTTCAACAGTTCAGAATCGGAGGAAACCCTAATTTTATTGGAGAAATTTTTCGGGATTAAGGTTCTTCACTAATTTAACCATGTTTGGTGATGCTGCTACTGGTTTAAACCCACCCACAATTGAAAATTTGATAAATTTGCAAACTTTAGCTATTTATGATACTCAAGTGATTGGACGAATCCCTCATCAACGGTGTTTTTTCTCTAAATTAAGGAATTTGTATCTTCAAATCGACCAATTCGTGGTTCAGCTTCGCGAGTAACAGAAGCTTATTTGCGACTGCAATTTCTTTTTTTCTACAGGCATTGGATGATTGATTGAAATAAGGGTTTTGATTGAACAAGGGTTTTGATTGAAGAAAGTTGAGGTAAACGATTTGGGGAAAAAATTAGGTTTTAGATAAGAGAATTGGGAAAAGAATGAAGAAATTAGATATTCTGGATAGAAAGAGTGATTTGATTAGATTTCGTGTTAGAAGTTAGGGCTGGGTTGTTGGGTCAGGTCATAAAAATTCGGGTTACTAATCGGGTTAGAAGTTGGGTCAAAGGGCATTAATGGTAGAAAATTTGGGCAAAGGTCAATAGGGACCGTTTTGTTCCACTTTTTGAAACACGATGGACCATTTTATTACCGCTCTAAAGGAAAAGAACGAACTTGTTACAAGTGGGAAACGTGAAGGACGAGTGGTGTTTTTTACCCTTTATCTTTATGTTTTGTGGTTGATTACTTGCTGAACAAACTGTATTTTTTCCCTAAAAATAGTCGAACATAAAATTTAGAAACTAGTTAATCACGATCATCCATAATCATATTATTTTTATTTTATTTTATTTTATTTCTTTCTCTTTTAGGGAAGACATGTTATATAAATCACTATGCAATTTATCACCAATGGTCCAAGCACATAAAACATATAAAAGACAACCTGAAAAAAACATAGGAATGAATTATGATCGAAAATGGTTACAGATTTCATATTTTGTAAGTAGTCTATATCTACAGAGAATAAGTATAAAATACTAGATAATTTCCCTAATCGGCCCATACCACAAGACTAACAATGATACTATCACAACACTTATGTGATAAGTAAGAAGAAGTGCAGGGACTTAAATGTAAATAATAGAAGGTTAAATGAACAATTTTTAGTACATATCTTTATTATGGACTACCATGTAATAAGTCCTTTTGTGTAACTGTTTTCAGTTATACACTTAGTCATTGCGACTTTATATAAAGGCCAGAGTTGAACTAATAAAGGGGCGGAGGGACTTAAATGTAAATAATAGAAGCTCAAAGGAACAATTTTTAGTACATATCTTTATTAGGGACTAACATGTAATAAGTCCTTTTGTGTAACTGTTTTGAGTTATACACTTAGTCATTGCGACTTTATATAAAGGCCAGAGGTGAACTAATAAAGGGGTGTAAACTTTATTCTGACTTACTTGTGTTCTCGCTCTCTCTCTAAAATCTTTCTTTCACTAAAATACTCTTATTATTATTTACCAAAGCAACTCGTAATAATTGAACTTACCAAACTGTACTGCCGGACATAGTATACTGTCAACGCATTATTCGACTTATTCAAAACAAATCTTCCTCTCGTGGCGAATAACATTTCTTTACTATTAGTAAAAAAACTTTTCTTCTTCTGACTCGCCAAATGCCCCTAAGGCATTCACTGTATATTGTGAACACCAATCCACTTTAGACACTCTTTAAACTTTCGAACTAATAATGTCTTGGTCATTATATCAGCTCGATTATTGTGTGTAGACACTTTTTTCAAATCAACAATTCTCTTTGATATTATATCACGAATAAAATGATGTCTGGAATCTATGTGCTTTGTAAGCTCATGGTACATTTGGTTCCTTGTAAGGTATATGGTGCTTTTAATATCACAAAACCATGTCGTAGTACTCTTATCCAAGCCCAAATCTTCCACCAAACCTTGCAACCATATTGCCTCTTTAACTGCCTCTGTTACAACCATGCACTCTGCCTCTGTTGTAGACAAAGCTACAGTATCTTGAACTGTGCTTTCCAACTGATCGCACTCCCAGCTAGAGTAAATATATATCCTATTAGAGATCTCATTTTATCTATATCACCTGCAAAATCATAATCAACAAAACCAACCATTGATCATGTAATATCATTCAACGATCTACCAATACCGGTCTTGTTAAAAGTTAAGTCAATGTTCGCAGTATTCTTAAGATACAAAATTATTTATTTCACTGCCTGCCAGTGTTCTTTCCCAGCACATTCCATGTACCTACTAACTACACTAACCGCATGTGAAATATCAGGACGTGTGTATACCATAGCATACATGATACTACCAATTGGACTTGAATATGGAACCTTCGATATATGTTCCAACTCAACATCCTCCTTGGCCGCTCCTGCTGCAGACAACTTGAAATGAGTAGCAAACGGGATGCTAACTATCTTAGCATCAAACATGTTGAATCGTTGTAGCAATTTTTGAATATATCTTCGTTGAGACAAGTGTAATGATCCTACACTTCTATTCCTGATAATCTCCATACGAAGATTCTTCTTTTCTCTAACCAGATCATTCATGTCAAACTCAACACTAAGTTGCTTCTTTATCTCCACAATGTGTGACATACTACAAGCAGCAATAAGCATATCATCCACATACAACAACAAGTAAATATAAGAATCATCTAACATATTCTGATGATGCACACAACTATCATATGGACTCATGTTGAACCGTTTTGACACCATGAATATATTAAAATGTTTGTACCACTACATAGGTGACTGTTTTAAACCATACAATGACTTTTTCAGCAGATAAACCTTGTCTTCCATATTAGGTTCGATAAATCCCTCAGGTTGTCTCATGTAGATTTGCTCCTCCAATTCACCATGTAGAAATGAAATCTTCACATCCAATTGCTCAAGCTATAAATCTTGCAAAACTACCATAATTAACAAAACTTGAATCGAACTATGCTTCACCACTGGAGAAAACACTTTATTGAAATCGATTCCTTCCCTTTGAGTAAAACCCTTAACGACTAGTCTTGCCTTGAATCGAGATGTCTTAACCCTTGGATTACCTTATTTTTTCTTGAGCACCCCTTTACTGCCTACTACCTTCTATCATTTAGGCAAGTCAACAAGTGTCCATGTTTGATATTTACAAAGAGATTCAATATCTTCCCCCATAGCACTAGTCCATCGATTCGCCTCTGAACTCGCTATAACTTCTCTGTAGCTACTAAGTTCTTGCATCTTAACTTCTTTTGTAACTGACAGAGCATATGCAACTAGATTCGCATACCTTTTTAGAAGTTTTGTATCTCCTATTTCTCTGCCAAATGTTATGTTATAAGGTTGTTGTTCTGATTCGGGTGCATCATCATCACTATCATCCGATGCTGACGCTTCACCTCCTGATTCTGGACCTACCTTAAAATCGCTCGAAGTATTGGACCTAGTAGGAACTGATTCTACTTCAAGCTCCAACTGTTTACTCATAACCAATCCTGATTCGACAATTTCTCATACATCCTCCTGACTGTCTATCGAAGCAAACTCATTAAAAATCATGTCCGTACTGATGAGAAAACCTGGAGACTTTGGAGAGGTACACCATAACCTATAACCTTCACTCCATTAGCATATCCTATAAATATGCACCTCTTTGCCCTCGCCTCAAGCTTACCATCTTTCACATGAGTGTACGCAGGACAACCAAACACCCTCAACTATTCGTAATCAGTCGATGATCCAGACCAAATCTCAAAATGAGTTTTAAAATCAATAGCCGTTGATGGAGACCAATTCACCAAGTAACATGTTGTATTGATAACTTCGGCCCCAAAAATCATTTCCCACACTGGAATGCAAGAGCATGTTTCGTGCCTTGTCACAAAACATTCTATTCATTCATTCTGCGACCTCATTCTGTTGTCTATCATAGGCCGTTTAATTTGTCTTCCTGTTTTCTTCTCATTCATGTTTCGTGCCTTATCACTATTCCCTCAACTTCGCAGAACCCTTTAAACTCATGGCTCCAATATTCTAACCTATTATCTATCATAGGCCGTTTGATTTGTCTTCCTGCTTTCTTCTCAATCATCATCTTCCATTTGACAAAGGTTGAATATGCGTCATCTTTCGTTTTCAGAAAGTAAACCAACACCATCCTTGAATAATCATCAATCAAACTTTTGTAGTATCTGGCTTTGCTCTTCGAAGGAATCATGTTTGGACCCTAAAGATCCGAGTGAATGTAGTCCACTGTCCCTTTAGTCTTTCTTACAACGATTTGCTGAATTTGAATCTAGTTTGTTTACCAAACACACAATGCTCACAAAAACCCAATGATTCTGCTTTATACCCTTTCAACAGATCTGTATTTTCTAAAATAACTAATCCTCTGTCACTTATGCGACTAAGACGAAAATGCCATAACAGCTTTTGATCCTGCCTACTTTGGCTATTACTCCTTGATGATGCTACTGTAGTGTCGCCCATAGCAACACTCCCCTGGAGAACGTAAAGACCCTTCTACAAACTTCCTTTCATGCACACCATTGACCCTTTTGGCACTTTGATTACATCGCCTTCTACACGGTACTTGTAACCCCGAGAGTCTAGTGTCCCAAGAGAAATAATGTTTCTTTTTAACCCATGAACATGCCAGCACATCAAAATTCTAACAACTCCATCAAACACTCTGATTCTGACATTACTGATACCACCAACAGTCAACGAATGATTGTTCCCTAGATACACAGTTTCCTGCATTGTCTTGTAAGTATCGAATAATTGCTTGAACTGACACATATGATATGTAACGCCAGTATCAAGTACCGAAAAAATATTCCCACAATCTGAACTCACGGACAATACATCTCCTTTACCACTGTTTTCACTATCGTCGGACTCGTTCACACCTTCAACAATGTTTGATGTATATTTATTTTGATTTCCCTTTTTACCATTCAGTTTCGGACAATCTCTCCTATAATGACCCTTCTCACCGCATTCATAACAGTTTGAGTTCGTTACCTTTTATTTGGACCTACAGTTATTCCTTCTTAAAGAACTCGCTTTGTTACTAGATCTTCCCCTAGTCATAAGACCTTTCCCTTCAGCCTGATTGTCATGCTGCAACTGATTCAACTCCTTTGACTTCAATGCCCATTTGATATCTGTTAGCGATAAATTATCTTTACTATACATTATGATATATAAGAAGTTTTTATAGAGAGCTGGTAACAATCTCAACACAAACAAAGCTTGATCCTTATCCTCAATTTTGATATTTATGTTATAATTGATTTAAAATTATCTAAGTGCTCAGTTATGGACATACCTTTTTCATTCTGAAATCATACAAACGCTTCTTCAAGTATAATAGGTTTACTAATGATTTCTTTGAGTAAAGATCTCATAACTTCTTCCATGCGTAGGCATCAGTCTTCTCACCATTAATCTCGCGAAGAACATTGTCTTTCACACTCATTAAAACCAGCACAAATCCCTTTCTTGAAGATTTTACTTCTTCTCTTCTTTCATTTATTCTGGTAACTTATTCACCCCAACCTTCCACAACCCTTGCAGTACCAATGAATATTTAAGTTTAATCTTCCGCAATGCAAAGCTAGATCCCCCATCAAATTTGTCAATCTTGTATTTGGTTGCTATAGACATCATTGTGAAACCCTAATTGCAAACCCTGATTTCATAATGTGGTTTTAATACCAATTTTTTTATAAATCACTATGAAATTTATCACAAATGGCTTAAGAACTTAACAGAAATAAAGGACACAATGAAAAAGACACAAGAAGTGTTTCACTATGATAGAAAAAGGTTACAAATTTCAGATTGTGTTTTGGTGTAGTCCTGGTAGTCTATTTATAAGGAATAAATAGAACTTACGATATAATGGGCCTAATGGGATCATACCACAAGACTAACCATGATATTGTTACAAGAATTAATTGTAGTGCCGGACACAATACATTGTCAAAGAATTATTCGACTCATTCACAACAGAACCCGCATCTGCTACTCAACGAGTGCGCACATGATAAACCATCAGTCTGACGCAATAGCCTGTAAACCAACGCCAAAAGGTAAACCACACAATTTGACAGGCTCAGTCAAGAAAGTGTTTGTAGAGGGACTCAACCGTTCCATACCAAAATTCACGTCCATAAAAGTAATGGTAATAGAAGGTGCAGAATAAGAAGAATATTAGAGAACTCTAATAAATTAGAAATACTTCCCGAAGATAAAAGGTAACCACTAGATATAAATATAAAGACAACAAGATCCGTCTATTATAAGGATATGAGAATGTTAGGGGCCTAAATGTGAAAATTTTAAGGTTATATTTGATCAATTGTATAGTTGTTAGATGATATATGGAATATTTATCAATATGAGGGGTTATAATGCAATTTTCCCATTTATGTAACAGAATTAGTTATACAAGTCCATACGTCTATAAATAAAGGTTGGGGTTGTGAAAAAAAACATAAGACATTTTTTTATAAGACTAATATGACTCTTCTCTTTTAATTTATCTCTCTATCATTCAGTTCCCTTCTCTTTTATCCTGTTTCTTAAGAATTACAATTTATACTTAACAAATTTGCAACCACAGTGGGAGTTTAATCCGATTGGTGCCTTGATTTCATATCATACACCACTGGTTATATAATTCTTGATAACTGATATCGCTCTTGATTGATATGGAACCAGGAAATAAATCTGATCCGTTGGTCGAAAAGCTATTGAGACTTTAAGGTCTGATTCGTGTAGGGAATAAAGTAAAAAAGATGATCATATTCCTGTGCAACAAAGTCATTCTGAAATCAAAACTCGAATGACTAAGTTGTTGGATAAAATTTGAGGTGCAACAAGTTGTACGAAAATGCGAGATGGAAAATCTATATGATCAATCATATACAACTCATCATATTTGAAGCGATCAAAAGAAAACACACTTTGAATCTGATAAAGAGCACTAAACTTCACGATAAGATAAAAAAAATATAAACATAGATATATCACATCTAGTGATGAGTGTGATAGCTCGCAATACGAGGAAAGATTGTTTGAGCAGAAAACGTACCGTGGTTCCTCAAAAGAAAAAAAAAGTCGACCTCGGAAATCACGCAAAGAATATAAATTAAAAAGAGACAATGAGGCACGTCACGTGAGGGATGTTGTTTGGTGTGAAGGAAACATGTTTAATCAATACACATGTGTAGCATATCAAAGCTCGTATACTGTCATGGGGGATAGGGGAGATGACCATTATGTACAAGGAATAAATTGTAGAAATTTCCTTTAACTACTGAGATTATGTCCATATCTCTTCCAAAGCGATTTGATATTTCTAAGGTCGAAAATAAGGGCGTTAACTTTTGGAGCTCTTATGGCTCAAGTCAAGATCAAATTAAAGTGGAAGAATCATTTAGGGTTCGAGGTGGGGTTGGATCTATTCAAATGAATTCAGGGAATGTGTCAATAATCAAGGACACTCCTCGAATTATCAGCCACCTCGTCCAAAGATCAACCATATTTTACCTCCTCGAGCAGGAGGGGAATCTTTTCAAGCAATAATAAACAATCAACATTATAAACCTTGGTCAAATCAATATATTAGGCCTTAGTACTATGCAGAATTGACTGAGAATGTAACTATTATCTTCGAGAAGTCTAAAGTCCATGTGAGTTTTAAGAAGCAAACTCCTATAAATAGACCAAAAGAAGAGGGCAATAATAGGTTCTGCAAGTATCACAACGATGTTGGACAACACTGCAGGTTTCATAACATTGAAGAAGGAGATTCAAGTTGTAATAGAAAATGGTAAGTTAGTTACCTTTGTTAAAGGGCAAAGCAGTGGATCAAAAACTCTGAGCACGTCGGCTAATCAAACTTCTAATCCGAATTTAAAGGAATAAAGTGCACTTATGATTTTAAATGGAAAATGTGATGATTTTGATGCAGCCTCGGAATATTTATACACCGATCCAAATCGATTAATTTTGGTGGTTGTGGATGAACCAGTGAAGCAAGGTCGAGTTCGAAGTTTATGTGAGTATTTTGAATCCTTGGCAATTTTTGGAGGATATTCTTTGGGTGGTAATACAAATAGTTTAAAGAAAACACATGTAGTGAGTTTAACTACTCAAATAGAAGGAAAAATATCTGCTCGTTTGTATGGAAAGAATGACACTCCTTTTATTTTATTCGATGAGGATGATTTGAGAGGAATAGCAGGTCCTTATGAAGATGCAGTGGTTATTGGAGCAGAAATAGTTGGGTTTGAATTTCAACGTGTTTTAATAGATACATGAAGTTTCGTTAATGTGTTGTTTAAGTTAATATATGATATGATGCGTAATCCACTTCAAATTCCTCAACAGATCGAACCATAATTTGCTTTACAGGTGTAACAGCTCAGGTGATTGGAGAATTCGAGGGTGAAATATGTTTGGGAAAGGACCCTTTAAAACAAAGGTCCAAGTCTTATTCATTATCGTGGAATTTCTGACCAGCTATAATTTTATTTTTAGGAGATCTTGGCTTTCAAAAATGTATGTTGTTCTTTCTAATGTTCGTCAATGGTTGAAATATGTGACTGGAGTTCGTGTTGGGGTGGTTCGAAGTGACCAAAAGGTAGCCACAAAATGTTATGCAACAATTATTCGTATTTGAGGTTCTAATGGAGAGGATCAGATGGCTGAATAGTAATAAGGGGGGTTAGCCTCGGATGATGAGGGAGTGGATGATCTGAAGAAAACCTCGGGTTCTTTAAAAGTGAGTGAAAAGATTGAGGAATATTCTTTTTCTAATGGGAGGACTCTTCGAATTGGGACGTTGTTATCATCTACTTTTCACAGCTTAGCTATAAATTGTGAAACCCTAATAGACGTGCTTTTTCTGTAGCAAGTGTTCCACCTGAAGTGATATGTCACAGCTTAGCTATAAATTCGAAGATGAAGCCTCTTACTCGGAATAGACGTGCTTTTTCTGTAGCAAAATTAGAGGCTATTGTGGTAGAGGTGGATCGCTTATCTAGGATCGGTGATGGTTAACAAGAATAATGGAAAGTGATGAATGTGTGCTGATTTCACAGATTCGAATCGACCATGTCCTAAAGACTCATTTCTTATTACTTAAATAGATCATTTGATTGATTCCATTTCAGAAAACAAAATTTTATCTTTTTGTGAAGTGTTATCAGCCTCGAGGTCTCTTATTCTTATGAATGTGTTCATTTTAGAAAGGCTTTGGGATAGATGAGCTCTTGAATGAATTCGAGGAATTTTCTTGCGTATGATTTGAGGAGAATCAGAATTTATGGGTGGTGAAGTTTTTTCTAATCTTTTGTGAGTAGAGGTGCTTTGATTGACTTTGCGATTCTTTTGAAATGGAACATTTGTGGTACCAGAAGGTGCCGGAGAAGAATTTTGAGGTGACATAGGTGGTGGTGATGCCTGCCTATGAAATTTTAGTGAATGGTATTTTCTAGGTTGGATGAACTCTGAAGCCTAGAAATGTTTTTGTTACAGTTGAAATTACCATAAACAATGGTTGGAGTTGAAAAGTGAGGAGAATTGTCTATAACACCAGTTTCCTTGTATTCAGCTTTCATTTCACTATTACACAGGTAATCATACAAGCCAAAAAATTGGTTTTTTGGTGGCATGGGAATTTTTCATAAACTGAAATGAAGAAAAATCTCCAGGATTAGTTCATAAATTTTGAAGGTTGGACAGGAAAGATGAGTTTTCCGGTAAAGGTAACCAAGAAATTAGGGTTTCATGTGAGAAAAGCCAAGAAATTGGTTTTCAGGTGAAGGTAGCTAGGGATTTTCTTAGGCAAAAGCAGTTTTCTCTCACTATAAGGTTTTTTTGTCTCACAAATAATGAGTGAGAAAAGTACTTTTAAAGGTGAGAAGAAATAGAAAATGGTCAGAGAAGTGGAAGAGGTGGTGATGATTATTGGGTAGAAAGACGGAATGCCAAACAGTTACTTTTGAAGAGATAACATGACACCCGTTAATTGTCAGACCTAGTAGCAGTCCTATTGGATCTTCACATGCGTATTAGGGAATTCCAAACATTTCAAACCGTTATGAAAAAGCTAGCAAAGACTTGTATGTGAATATTCAAAGCAGAAGGAAAAATGTTATGTGTGGAGTGTTTGGATCAAATTCGAAGTTAATCAAATTATAGTTTATTCGAGGATGACAAGTGTAGAGTCTAGAAAATTTGAGATATGTTTTTATTTGAGGACAAAAGATGTTGAAACAAATTATTTTGACAAGAATATAGGAAGATCGAATTCGAAGCAAGTCAAATTTTGGCAAGTAACAGTTTTCACTTACTGTAGTTTTCGATGATTCTTAGTTTTTATCTATCGAATTTCATAAAAACTAGGGGGGGTTACTGATAAGGATATGAGAATGTTAAGGGCCTAAATATAATAAATTTAAGTTTATATTTGATGAATTGTATAATTGATAAATGATATTTGAAATATTTATCAATATGAGGGTCTACATTACAATTTTTCCATTAATGTAACAGAATCAGTTATACAAGTGTATACACCTATAAATAAATGTTGGGGATGTAAATAAAACACAAGATATTTTTTCATAAGACTAATATGATTCTTCTCTTTTACTTTCTCTCTATAATTCAGTTCCCTTCTCTTTATCTTCTCTCTTAAGAATCAAAATTTATACTTAACATTCTATACTTCAGATATATTATACAAAAAATGGTTAACTAAGTTACTACTTTGGCGTGTAGGAACAAATCAAAGGACTTTCATTATAGAAGAACTACATTATGGAGAAGGAAACATTTATTATGGATACAAAGAATTTTACCAAAGAATTTTTCTAAAGGGCTACTATTGGCCAATAATAATGGAGGATGCAAAGAGAAAAGTAAAATAGTGTGATGCATGCTATGGATTCGCAAAATCTATACAAATCTCGACAATATTACTAGAGACCATAGCCAAAACAATATTGTCCAATGAATTAATATATGTCTTAAAAGTAAATATATGTTATGGGTATTGGATTTCAAGTGTCATCATTACGGATAATGGAACTCAGTTCCAGAATAATAAGATCACAAGTTTATGTACTAAAAAAGAAATAAAGCAATTTTTAACTCTTCATCATCAATCCAACGGTCAAGTTGAAGTGAGCAATGTGACAAAAACTGAAGGAATCAAGAAAATATTGGAATGAGTTGCAGGAACCTAGGCAGAGTTCTTATAAAAATTATTATGGTCATCTAGAACTACACGTATAACTGAGACATATGAAACGTCATTCGTCGTGATATATGAAATAGAGGTAGTAGTGTTAGATGAAATATGTATGTCATCCCATAGGACAGTTGCATATGATGAAATAAGTAATTCACAAGCTCGAAGTTCAAAGATAGATATAATCGAAGAAAGAAGACTCAAAGCACATATTCAGTCTGAGCATTATGAAGCGTTAATGAGGAATATATACAATTCTGAAATACGAGTCAAGATTTTTAAACCAATAAATAAAATGTTACGAATAGTTTTCCTTCACGATAAATAACAAAGTCTTAAGAAATTGACTCCAAACTCGGAGGAACAAGGCTTTCAAAAGATGAAGGCATAAACTAAAGTGAACTTAGAGATCTATGTAGTTTTTAAAACTAAAGCTTGTAAGTTACTACATTATGTAAAATTTATTTATTAAAACATGAGGATGTACTTTTTCCTCCATCGATAGCACGATAAAATTAAATTGAGGTATTTGACATTAATAAAATAGTTTTTGTCCCAACAAAAATATAAAACAAACAATAAATGGTTAACAAGTCAAAAAAAGATATTCAAATAGGAACACTGAAGGCTTTCAGAAGTCTACTACAAGTCTGAGACGTTTAAAATAAATTCTTAGACAATAAAATGATTCTTTAAGAACAGTAAATGTTTTATAAACTCTATAATAAAAGTCGATGATTCAAAATTAATCCTTAGACATAAAAAGCAAGCTTTAGTTTTTCAATAAGCATGCACCCTAAACATTCTTAAAATTTTCTAGAAAAATCTAAATAATGAACATAATTCTTAAATAATAAAATCTAGACTAATCAGATGGATCGTCAATAAAAATATATATAACATTATACGCTTAATAAAATCACAAAGACTCGTCAAATAAAATTATAAACAAGAGTACTCAAATACAAAAATAATTTTAGTACAATAAGATGCTTCCAACACTAGAAACAAATATGAAGTAATAAAAAGGCAAAATTATCATTATTCTTGGAAGAAACAATGTCTTATGTTGGGGCAAGATGAGATGAATTGGTTTGTCATTACTACCATCACCAATTTCAGTTCTGGTGCAAATATTCAGAAATAAAGGTATTTTTTTAATTTTATAACCTAGGTTTAAGTCGTGGTATCAATAAGTTCTTTCTCAATAGATTTACAAAGATCCCTAGTTACAGTAAGTTTAGGCTTATAAGAATTTAGTTTCTTTTTACATGTCAAAGGAACCTTCCTTTGAACAAACCTCTCATTTTTTTAGAAATTTTCCAAACTAGCAGCTAACCGATAGGATTTCATTGGTATGAAGCAACAAAGTTCCTAACTTAGACAAAATAAACAATATATTTTTTAGGTTTTTAGTCTTAGATTACAACTCATTTCAACAACTCCTTTGTATCCTAATTAAACCTTGACCTTAAGTTGGTTCTCACTTTCAATTTTAGCTTCAAGAGCACGTCTTGCAGAAGAATATCCTCTATAGGTTTAGCATCACCATCAATAAGGGCTCAGAGATCACGTATGTGAGTTATATAATTAACCTTGGCTTGATAAAGATGGTCAAACCATTGAGAGTAGCCTGAACACAAAAAGTCACATACATACAGTATATAGTTAGTTCATATTCCACATTATAAAATAAAGGAATAACCAATTTTAAGCATCTCTTATCAAGGTAACGAGATATATGTTGATTAGAGGTTTTCTCTAATTTGCCAATGTAGCAAACTGAGTCAATATCAAAGTAATTTTCACTAACGAGAAAACATATGGTGTTGAAGATGTACTAAAATTAGGTAAGACAGATTTGGATCCATAACCACATCATCATTAACATCTCTATATGCAGCTCCAGATATTAGCAAAGTAGATTCGGCCACCTTTGAAGGATCATCATAAATAATGATAAGAGAAGTTAACACGAGCTTTGATGGTGATAACCGTATCTTCTTCTAACACAACCTATTAACTTTTACAAAAATCGATGTAATTGTTGAGTCTGTAAGATCAACCACTATAAAATCATCTACATTATAAACTATAATCGTTGTTTCGTAATCAATATTGAGGGTGGTTATTCCAGAAGAAGAAAGTAGCAAGTTAAAGCCATATTTGAAATTAATAACCTCCAATTATCGTCTTACAAACTCATCACGATCTTTTTTAATAATCGTATTCACTTCAGCAACAATATTCTCTATCATAGTTTTAAATCAAGAATCAGATTAACCTCCAACACAACTTCCTTACCTCTTCCACCAGAATTTGGCGCTTCTTTCAGCATAGAGCCATCATAAATAAATCTCATTTAGAAAAATATGAGAGATGATGCCCATGGTTATCTAGCCCAATTATATCATATAGATAAATTCACGTACTTGGTAGGAAATCGCCTAGGACGAGAAGTGGCAGAAGCTGAAGTTATAGAAATACATGTTTTAACAATAAACTTTATGACATGAGATGATTAAGGACCATAATATGATTGAAGAGTTAAATAATTACTTTAATCCTTTCATATGGAAGTCATATGTATACCCATCACTACTTAAGTTTTTTCTAGATAACGATAATATTATCATAAATATTACCTTTGGTTGTTAAAATCTTACACCATTAAGAGGCATATCATTCTCCGTCAAAGTCTTTGTATTTTTCTAATTCAAGAGTGCTCACAAAATTCACTTATTAAGCCTCATGATCCTCGACTTTGGCCTCCTTAAAATTGAAGGAGAAAATGATTCTTTCATTAATTGTGGAACTCCATCTCGGAAGAACACTTTATGGCAACATATTATTTAGGTAGTATCTTTTCAACAACTTCTTCATATGATATTGATTCTCCAATTTCTTATTCACTTGAGAAGGTTTTCAAACAACATATTTTTTTAAAGGAAGCACAAACAGAGAAGCCTCATTGGATAAGGATACTCAACCATAACCCACTGGAAACAAATTCATCAGGTACAAGAATGGAAGAGTAGGAATGAGAAAACTTGGAAGCTTCTTCCACCAAAATAACATATTTATGAAAATTGTAGTATCCCCTTTTGTTAGCAAAGGGCATCTTTACAACAGAGGTTGAGAAGGGGAAATAAAAAAAAATAATCAAACACATGAATGACAAATTAAAGAAGAGATGATTGTTAAGAATGTGGAAACTTACGCTTATAAAACCAATTTCGGTTGATAGGAAAATATGTCCATTCATGTTTGGTCTCTCAATTTCTGTAAACGAAAACAATTTATCCTTCGTAAACAAAAACAAATTTATCATTCCACACTTTCTTATAAGTAGAAAAAAGGGTTGCTCTTTCGGTCAGGACTTTCACGATAATAAAGAATTCGCTTATCAAGAAATGATCAAATAAACTTCTTAATATAATTATAGGCGACGGTAGAACACTCCATAAATTGGGAAGAAGTTGGCTAGTACAAATGGTCGTTATCTTAAAAAAATATTGACAAGGTCTCGAGCAAGAGGGAACCTAAGTCCATCATTCAAACATTAATTGAAGTATGCCACTTTATCTTTCCGGACGTTAAAGGGATTTTCCCCATTTATAAGAAACCTAACATTCACGTCGAGTGGAATCGCCCAATCGATAAAATGTTTGCACATTCATCTTTAGTTATGATTGATCCACGATGCTCCTCACCTGCATTTGAGTAAAATCTTCATCCCCTACCTTTGGAACATTTTTGCGACCACCAATGTTGCCTCGACTGATACCTTCTATCGTCGAAAGATTCATGCCTTTAATATATATATAAAAAATAATAGAAATAACGAGTGATATAATAACTTTAAACAATTTCTCATTATTCACTATAGTTGTCCTTTTCTTCTTTGGATTTGTGTGACAAACTGGATGCGTAAACTTATAAACATCTTCTAGTTTAGAAGAATTAACCCCAAATAAAATACTGGTTTGTTTATTTAAGTTATGCGAGTACTCAATACCTTAACTGTTTTTAGCTATTTATAACAAAAATTGAAAATTTGTTGTAACAATAATACCAAGAATGTAACTCATTCAAGATAATCAAGAAACTCGTGGAAGATGATAGAAATAGTTTAAAGTGAGAAAATAAAAGAAAACAAAATGAAAGTAACAAGTATTAATATCCAAAAGTAAAAATATAAAATCCTTCTTTTATTCTATGACTTTGATTAAGATTTAGAATGAGTGATTTGGATTAAAAAAAATTATGAAAGGCCAGAATCACATAGGATGAAAAAAAATACATAGATCTACTTAATAAAACGTTTTTAGTATGGGAATTGTTTTCCAACATTTCACTAAAATACACAAATAACTTTCTAATTTAAAAACTTTATCACTAAAAACACCAAATAAATTCAGACTTACTACAAAAGTCATCTTTAAAACGTATTACTTCGACTAAAGTCATTTAAATACTTAAATTTCAAAAGAATGTGTAATATATAAGTGCTTAAATAAAATAGTATAATTTTTTTTTTAAATGTATCCTATGTAACTATAAACTGTACAGATAAATAAAGTTATAATGACTATGAGTATCACATTCATTCTTTTTTTAAAATATGTTACGTTATTAATAACTATATAAGCTTCTTCTTTTTTAATTTTTACCGATTATTTTAAATTTTGGATCTATTTAATCTCACGGAATAATTCATATCCATCTATTAATAATATATATATAAGAAAATTTGATTATCGGAGTAATTCTAGTAATTTATTTCGGTTTACGAATCAGTACCATTGTTTAATTTTGTCATTTTAAAATTTATTAATTGTTTTTAGAAAAACATACGCATCCTACTTAATCCAATTATATATCAGTGTAATATGTGATTTTATGATTGATTTTAAAAGCAACACGAGACTACTATTGTTCGACTTTATTTTTACTTTTTTTAACTCAAGTTTCAACGACCCATTTGTATCATGATCAAAACTTGACCTTAAGTTGGTTCTCACGTTCAATTTTAGCTTCAAGAGCACGTCTTGCAGAAGAATATCCTATATAGGTTTAGCATCACCATCAGTAAGGGCTCGGAGATCACATACGTGAGTTATATAATTAACCTTGGCTTGATAAAGCATGGTCAAACCATTGAGAGTAGCGTGAAAACAAAAAGTCATATACATACAGAATATAGTTAGTTCATATTCCACATTATAAAATAAGGGAATAACCAATTTTAAGTGTCTCTTATCAAGGTAACGAGATATATGTTGATTTGAGGTTTTCTCTGGTTTGCCAATGTAGCAAACTGAGTCAATATCAAAGTAATTTTTACTAACGAGAAAACATATGGTGTTGAAGATGTACCAAAATTAGGTAAGACAGAATTGGATCCATAACCACATCATCATTAACATCTCTATATGCAGCTCCTGATAGTAGCATAGTAGATTCGGCCACCTTTGAAGGATCATCATAAATACTGATAAGAGAAGTTAACACGAGCTTTGATGGTGATAACCGTATCTTCTTCTAACACAACCTATTAACGTTTTCAAAAATCGATGTAATTGTTGAGCCTGTAAGATCAACCACTATAAAATCATCTACATTATAAACTATAATTGTTGTTTCATTATCAATAATGAGGGTGGTTGTTCCAGAAGAAGAAACTAGCAAGTTAAAGCTATATTTGAAATTAATAACCTTCATTTATCGTCTTACAAACTCATCACGATCCTTTTTAATAATCGTATTCCCTTCAGCAACAATATTCTCTATCATAGTTTTAAAATCGAGAATCAGACTAACCTCCAACACAACTTCCTTACCTCTTCCACCAGAATTTGGCGCTTCTTTCACCATAGAGCCATCATAAATAAATCTCATTTAGAAAAATATGAGAGATGATGCCCTTGGTTATCTAGCCCAACCATATCATATAGATAAATCCACGTACTTGGTAGGAAATCGCCTAGGAAGAGAAGTAGGAGAAGCTGAAGTTATAGAAATACATGCTATAACAATAAACTTTATGACATGAGATGATTAAGGAGAAGAATATGATTGAAGAGTTAAATAATTACTTTAATCCTTGCATATGGAAGTCATATGTAATAAACTGGTCTTCTTCGTTTCAGAAAATATGATATAGATTATAAAATTTTAATATTATCTTAAATAAACTCGAACTGATTCCGCACCAACTTAGTTTTGATGTGACTTTTACAAGGCGACTTATAATTTAGGTGTGAGGTGGGATTGGCTTTGATGTGAAAAGCGGGTCTTTATCCTTTGTCTATGTAATAAACTGGTCTTCTTCGTTTCAGAAAACGGAACAAACAAGTTTTTATTGACCACAGTCCAATTTTCTGTCAAGATGCCCTTTCATTTGTCACGTCAGCGGTCACACATGGAACGCTGATGTGGCATCAGGAAAAAAAAATAGAATTAGGTTTTACTTTTACCTAACTCTATTAACTAACTTATAATCCAAACTCAAGCCAATCAACAAAATAATCCGACTAAGCCCAATTAATTTAATTAAAACTAGCCCACAAAGCAACAAAATCATCATCTTCTTTATTATTATCGTCATGGAACCCACAAAACCCAGACACTATGTTCATGGCAAGAGATCACATGTTCTGCAAAAAAAGTAATATTTCTGTCTCTGCCAAACATATTTCTCAATCTTTCTTCTGAGCCTCCACAAATATCTTCTCTATTTTCTCTTTAGCTCTTTAATCTCTCCTCCACAAACATATCTGGTACAATCTTTTTTTCTTTTTGTCAAATCGCATCTTCGCTCTCAAATCTCGTTTTTTTTTTCATTTTTTCTTATAAGACAATTTATTAAAGGGGTCGATTCCATCTCAATTGGGTTTTTTAATCTCTCTTCAACAGTTCAGAATCGGAGGAAACCCTAATTTTATTGGAGAAATTTTTCGGGATTAAGGTTCTTCACTAATTTAACCATGTTTGGTGATGCTGCTACTGGTTTAAACCCACCCACAATTGAAAATTTGATATATTTGCAAACTTTAGCTATTTATGATACTCAAGTGATTGGACGAATCCCTCATCAACTGTGTTTTTTCTCTAAATTAAGGAATTTGTATCTTCAAATCGACCAATTCGTGGTTCAGCTTCGCGAGTAACAGAAGCTTATTTGCGACTGCAATTTCTTTTTTTCTACAGGCATTGGATGATTGATTGAAATAAGGGTTTTGATTGAACAAGGGTTTTGATTGAAGAAGGTTGAGGTAAACGATTTGGGAAAAAAAATTAGGTTTTAGATAAGAGAATTGGGAAAAGAATGAAGAAATTAGATATTCTGGATAGAAAGAGTGATTTGATTAGATTTCGGGTTAGAAGTTAGGGCTGGGTTGTTGGGTCAGGTCATAAAAATTCGGGTTACTAATCGGGTTAGAAGTTGGGTCAAAGGGCATTAATGGTAGAAAATTTGGGCAAAGGTCAATAGGGACCGTTTTGTTCCACTTTTTGAAACACGATGGACCATTTTATTACCGCTCTAAAGGAAAAGAACGAACTTGTTACAAGTGGGAAACGTGAAGGACGAGTGGTGTTTTTTACCCTTTATCTTTATGTTTTGTGGTTGATTACTTGCTGAACAAACTGTATTTTTTCCCTAAAAATAGTCGAACATAAAATTTAGAAACTAGTTAATCACGATCATCGAGAATCATATTATTTTTATTTTAATTTATTTTATTTCTTTCTCTTTTAGGGAAGACATGTTATATAAATCACTATGCAATTTATCACCAATGGTCCAAGCACATAAAACATATAAAAGACAACCTGAAAAAAACATAGGAATGAATTATGATCGAAAATGGTTACAGATTTCATATTTTGTAAGTAGTCTATATCTACAGAGAATAAGTATAAAATACTAGATAATTTCCCTAATCGGCCCATACCACAAGACTAACAATGATACTATCACAACACTTATGTGATAAGTAAGAAGAAGTGCAGGGACTTAAATGTAAATAATAGAAGGTTAAATGAACAATTTTTAGTACATATTTTTATTAGGGACTACCATGTAATAAGTCCTTTTGTGTAACTGTTTTCAGTTATACACTTAGTCATTGCGACTTTATATAAAGGCCAGAGTTGAACTAATAAAGGGGCAGAGGGACTTAAATGTAAATAATAGAAGCTTAAAGGAACAATTTTTAGTACATATCTTTATTAGGGACTAACATGTAATAAGTCCTTTTGTGTAAATGTTTTCAGTTATACACTTAGTCATTGCGACTTTATATAAAGGCCAGAGTTGAACTAATAAAGGGGTGTAAACTTTATTCTGACTTACTTGTGTTCTCACTCTCTCTCTAAAATCTTTCTTTCACTAAAATACTCTTATTATAATTTACCAAAGCAACTCGTAATAATTGAACTTACCAAACTGTACTGCCGGACATAGTATACTGTCAACGCATTATTCGACTTATTCACAACAAATCTTCCTCTCGTGGCGAATAACATTTCTTTACTATCAGTAAAAAAACTTTTCTTCTTCTGACTCGCCAAATGCCCCTAAGGCATTCACTGTATATTGTGAACACCAATCCACTTTAAACACTCTTTAAACTTTCGAACTAATACTGTCTTGGTCATTATATCAGCTCGATTATTGTGTGTAGACACTTTTTTCAAATCAACAATTCTCTTTGATATTGTATCACGAATAAAATGATGTCTGGAATCTATGTGCTTTGTAAGCTCATGGTATATTTGGTTCCTTGTAAGGTATATGTCGCTTTTATTATCACAAAACCATGTCGTAGTACTCTTATCCAAGCCCAAATCTGCCACCAAACCTTGCAACCATATTGCCTCTTTAACTGCCTCTGTTACAACCATGCACTATGCCTCTATTGTAGACAAAGCTACAGTATCTTGAACTGTGCTTTCCAACTGATCGCACTCCCAGCTAGAGTAAATATATATCCTATTAGAGATCTCATTTTATCTATATCACCTGCAAAATCATAATCAACAAAACCAACCATTGATCTTGTAATATCATTCAACGATCTACCAATACCGGTCTTGTTAAAAGTTAAGTCAATGTTCGCAGTATTCTTAAGATAAAAAATTATTTATTTCACTGCCTGCCAGTGTTCTTTCCCAGCACATTCCATGTACCTACAAACTACACTAACCGCATGTGAAATATCAGGACGTGTGTATACCATAGCATACATGATACTACCAATTGGACTTGAATATGGAACCTTCGATATTTGTTCCAACTCAACATCCTCATTGGCCGCTCCTGCTGCAGACAACTTGAAATGAGTAACAAACGGGATGCTAACTATCTTAGCATCAAACATGTTGAATCGTTGTAGAAATTTTTGAATATATCTTCGTTGAGACAAGTGTAATGATATTACACTTCTATTCCTGATAATCTCCATACGAAGATTCTTCTTTTCTCTAACCAGATCATTCATGTCAAACTCAACACTAAGTTGCTTCTTTATCTCCACAATGTGTGACATACTACAAGCAGCAATAAGCATATCATCCACATACAACAACAAGTAAATATAAGAATCATCTAACATATTCTGATGATACACACAACTATCATATGGACTCATGTTGAACCGTTTTGACACCATGAATATATTAAAATGTTTGTACCACTACATAGGTGACTGTTTTAAACCATACAATGACTTTTTCAGCAGATAAACCTTGTCTTCCATATTAGGTTCGATAAATCCCTCAGGTTGTCTCATGTAGATTTGCTCCTCCAATTCACCATGTAGAAATGAAATCTTCACATCCAATTGCTCAAGCTATAAATCTTGCAAAACTACCATAATTAACAAAACTTGAATCGAACTATGCTTCACCACTGGAGAAAACACTTTATTGAAATCGATTCCTTCCCTTTGAGTAAAACCCTTAACGACTAGTCTTGCCTTGAATCGAGATGTCTTAACCCTTGGATTACCTTATTTTTTCTTGAGCACCCCTTTACTGCCTACTACCTTCTATCATTTACGCAAGTCAACAAGCGTCCATGTTTGATATTTACAAAGAGATTCAATATCTTCCCCCATAGCACTAGTCCATCGATTTGCCTCTGAACTCGCTATAACTTCTCTGTAGCTACTAAGTTCTTGCATCTTAACTTCTTTTGTAATTGACAGAGCATATGCAACTAGATTCGCATACCTTTTTAGAAGTTTTGTATCTCCTATTTCTCTGCCAAATGTTATGTTATAAGGTTGTTGTTCTGATTCGGGTGCATCATCATCACTATCATCCGATGCTGACGCTTCACCTCCTGATTCTGGACCTACCTTAAAATCGCTCGAAGTATTGGACCTAGTAGGAACTGATTCTACTTCAAGCTCCAACTGTTTACTCATAACCAATCCTGATTCGACAATTTCTCATACATCCTCCTGACTGTCTATCGAAGCAAACTCATTAAAAATCATGTCCGTACTGATGAGAAAACCTGGAGACTTTGGAGAGGTACACCATAACCTATAACCTTCACTCCATTAGCATATCCTATAAATATGCACCTCTTTGCCCTCGCCTCAAGCTTACCATCTTTCACATGAGTGTACGCAGGACAACCAAACACCCTCAACTATTCGTAATCAGTCGATGATCCAGACCAAATCTCAAAATGAGTTTTAAAATCAATAGCCGTTGATGGAGACCAATTCACCAAGTAACATGTTGTATTGATAACTTCGGCCCCAAAAATCATTTCCCACACTGGAATGCAAGAGCATGTTTCGTGCCTTGTCACAAAACATTCTATTCATTCATTCTGCGACCTCATTCTGTTGTCTATCATAGGCCGTTTAATTTGTCTTCCTGCTTTCTTCTCATTCATGTTTCGTGCATTATCACTATTCCCTCAACTTCGCAGAACCCTTTAAACTCATGGCTCCAATATTCTAACCTATTATCTATCATAGGTCGTTTGATTTGTCTTCCTGCTTTCTTCTCAATCATCATCTTCCATTTGAAAAAGGTTGAATATGCGTCATCTTTCGTTTTCAGAAAGTAAACCAACACCATCCTTGAATAATCATCAATCAAACTTTTGTAGTATCTGGCTTTGCTCTTCGAAGGAATCATGTTTGGACCCTAAAGATCCGAGTGAATGTAGTCCACTGTCCCTTTAGTCTTTCTTACAACGATTTGCTGAATTTGAATCTAGTCTGTTTACCAAACACACAATGCTCACAAAAACCCAATGATTCTGCTTTATACCCTTTCAACAGATCTGTATTTTCTAAAATAACTAATCCTCTGTCACTCATGCGACTAAGACGAAAATGCCATAACAGCTTTTGATCCTGCCTACTTTGGCTATTACTCCTTGATGATGCTACTGTAGTATCGCCCATAGCAACACTCCCCTGGAGAACGTAAAGACCCTTCTACAAACTTCCTTTCATGCACACCATTGACCCTTTTGGCACTTTGATTACATCGCCTTCTATACTGTATTTGTAACCCCGAGAGTCTAGTGTCCCAAGAGAAATAATGTTTTTTTTTAACCCAGGAACATGCCAGCACATCAAAATTCTAACAACTCCATCAAACACTCTGATTCTGACATTACTGATACCACCAACAGTCAACGAATGATTGTTCCCTAGATACACAGTTTCCTGCATTGTCTTGTAAGTATCGAATAATTGCTTGAACTGACACATATGATATGTAACGCCAGTATCAAGTACCGAAAAAATATTCCCACAATCTGAACTCACGGACAATACATCTCCTTTACCACTGTTTTCACTATCGTCGGACTCGTTCACACCTTCAACAATGTTTGATGTATATTTATTTTGATTTCCCTTTTTACCATTCAGTTTCGGACAATCTCTCCTATAATGACCCTTCTCACTGCATTCATAACAGTTTGAGTTCGTTACCTTTTATTTGGACCTACAGTTATTCCTTCTTAAAGAACTCTCTTTGTTACTAGATCTTCCCCTAGTCATAAGACCTTTCCCTTCAGCCTGATTGTCATGCTGCAACTGATTCAACTCCTTTGACTTCAGTGCCCATTTGATATCTGTTAGCGATAAATTATCTTTACTATACATTATGATATATAAGAAGTTTTTATAGAGAGCTGGTAACAATCTCAACACAAACAAAGCTTGATCCTTATCCTCAATTTTGATATTTATGTTATAATTGATTTAAAATTATCTAAGTGCTCAGTTATGGACATACCTTTTTCATTCTGAAATCATACAAACGCTTCTTCAAGTATAATAGGTTTACTAATGATTTCTTTGAGTAAAGATCTCATAACTTCTTCCATGCGTAGGCATCAGTCTTCTCACCATTAATCTCGCGAAGAACATTGTCTTTCACACTCATTAAAACCAGCACAAATCCCTTTCTTGAAGATTTTACTTCTTCTCTTCTTTCATTTATTCTGGTAACTTATTCACCCCAACCTTCCACAACCCTTGCAGTACCAATGAATATTTCAGTTTAATCTTCCGCAATGCAAAGCTAGATCCCCCATCAAATTTGTCAATCTTGTATTTGGTTGCTATAGACATCATTGTGAAACCCTAATTGCAAACCCTGATTTCATAATGTGGTTTTAATACCAATTTTTTTATAAATCACTATGAAATTTATCACAAATGTCTTAAGAACTTAACAGAAATAAAGGACATAATGAAAAAGACACAAGAAGTGTTTCACTATGATAGAAAAAGGTTACAAATTTCAGATTGTGTTTTGGTGTAGTCATGGTAGTCTATTTATAAGGAATAAATAGAACTTACGAGATAATGGGCCTAATGGGATCATACCACAAGACTAACCATGATATTGTTACAAGACTTAATTGTAGTGCCGGACACAATACATTGTCAAAGAATTATTCGACTCATTCACAACAGAACCCGCATCTGCTACTCAACGAGTGCGCACATGATAAACCATCAGTCTGACGCAATAGCCTGTAAACCAACGCCAAAAGGTAAACCACACAATTTGACAGGCTCAGTCAAGAAAGTGTTTGTAGAGGGACTCAACCGTTCCATACCAAAATTCACGTCCATAAGAGTAATGGTAATAGAAGGTGCAGAATAAGAAGAATATTAGAGAACTCTAATAAATTAGAAATACTTCCCGAAGATAAAAGGTAACCACTAGATATAAATATAAAGACAACAAGATCCGTCTATTATAAGGATATGAGAATGTTAGGGGCCTAAATGTGAAAATTTTAAGGTTATATTTGATCAATTGTATAGTTGTTAGATGATATATGGAATATTTATCAATATGAGGGGTTATAATGCAATTTTCCCATTTATGTAACAGAATCAGTTATACAAGTCCATACGTCTATAAATAAAGGTTGGGGTTGTGAAAAAAAACATAAGACATTTTTTTATAAGACTAATATGACTCTTCTCTTTTAATTTATCTCTCTATCATTCAGTTCCCTTCTCTTTTATCCTGTTTCTTAAGAATTACAATTTATACTTAACAAATTTGCAACCACAGTGGGAGTTTAATCCGATTGGTGCCTTGATTTCATATCATACACCACTGGTTATATAATTCTTGATAACTGATATCGCTCTTGATTGATATGGAACCACGAAATAAATCTGATCCGTTGGTCGAAAAGCTATTGAGACTTTAAGGTCTGATTCGTGTAGGGAATAAAGTAAAAAAGATGATCATATTCCTGTGCAACAAAGTTATTCTGAAATCAAAACTCGAATGACTAAGTTGTTGGATAAAATTTGAGGTGCAACAAGTTGTACGAAAATGCGAGATGGAAAATCTATATGATCAATCATATACAACTCATCATATTTGAAGCGATCAAAAGAAAACACACTTTGAATCTGATAAAGAGCACTAAACTTCACGATAAGATAAAAAAAATATAAACATAGATATATCACATCTAGTGATGAGTGTGATAGCTCGCAATACGAGGAAAGATTGTTTGAGCAGAAAACGTACCGTGGTTCCTCAAAAGAAAAAAAAAGTCGACCTCGGAAATCACGCAAAGAATATAAATTAAAAATAGACAATGAGGCACGTCACGTGAGGGATGTTGTTTGGTGTGAAGGAAACATGTTTAATCAATACACATGTGTAGCATATCAAAGCTCGTATACTGTCATGGGGGATAGGGGAGATGACCATTATGTACAAGGAATAAATTGTAGAAATTCTCCTTTAACTACTGAGATTATGTCCATATCTCTTCCAAAGCGATTTGATATTTCTAAGGTCGAAAATAAGGGCGTTAACTTTTGGAGCTCTTATGGCTCAAGTCAAGATCAAATTAAAGTGGAAGAATCATTTAGGGTTCGAGGTGGGGTTGGATCTATTCAAATGAATTCAGGGAATGTGTCAATAATCAAGGACACTCCTCGAATTATCAGCCACCTCGTCCAAAGATCAACCATATTTTACCTCCTCGAGCAGGAGGGGAATCTTTTCAAGCAATAATAAACAATCAACATTATAAACCTTGGTCAAATCAATATATTAGGCCTTAGTACTATGCAGAATTGACTGAGAATGTAACTATTATCTTCGAGAAGTCTAAAGTCCATGTGAGTTTTAAGAAGCAAACTCCTGTAAATAGACCAAGAGAAGAGGGCAATAATAGGTTCTGCAAGTATCACAACGATGTTGGACAACACTGCAGGTTTCATAACATTGAAGAAGGAGATTCAAGTTGTAATAGAAAATGGTAAGTTAGTTACCTTTGTTAAAGGGAAAAGCAGTGGATCAAAAACTCTGAGCACGTCGGCTAATCAAACTTCTAATCCGAATTTAAAGGAATAAAGTGCACTTATGATTTTAAATGGAAAATGTGATGATTTTGATGCAGCCTCGAAATATTTATACACCGATCCAAATCGATTAATTTTGGTGGTTGTGGATGAACCAGTGAAGCAAGGTCGAGTTCGAAGTTTATGTGAGTATTTTGAATCCTTGGCAATTTTTGGAGGATATTCTTTGGGTGGTAATACAAATAGTTTAAATAAAACACATGTAGTGAGTTTAACTACTCAAATAGAAGGAAAAATATCTGCTCGTTTGTATGGAAAGAATGACACTCCTTTTATTTTATTCGATGAGGATGATTTGAGAGGAATAGCAGGTCCTTATGAAGATGCAGTGGTTATTGGAGCAGAAATAGTTGGGTTTGAATTTCAACGTGTTTTAATAGATACATGAAGTTTCGTTAATGTGTTGTTTAAGTTAATATATGATATGATGCGTAATCCACTTCAAATTCCTCAACAGATCGAACCATAATTTGCTTTACAGGTGTAACAGCTCAGGTGATTGGAGAATTCGAGGGTGAAATATGTTTGGGAAAGGACCTTTTAAAACAAAGGTCCAAGTCTTATTCATTATCGTGGAATTTCTAACCAGCTATAATGTTATTTTTAAGAGATCTTGGCTTTCAAAAATGTATGTTGTTCTTTCTAATGTTCGTCAGTGGTTGAAATATGTGACTGGAGTTCGTGTTGGGATGGTTCGAAATGACCAAAAGGTAGCCACAAAATGTTATGCAACAATTATTCGTATTTGAGGTTCTAATGGAGAGGATCAGATGGCTGAATAGTAATAAGGGGGGTTAGCCTCGGATGATGAGGGAGTGGATGATCTGAAGAAAACCTCGGGTTCTTTAAAAGTGAGTGAAAAGATTGAGGAATATTCTTTTTCTAATGGGAGGACTCTTCGAATTGGGACGTTGTTATCATCTACTTTTCGTTTTCAATTGTTATAAGTTTTGTTTGAAAATTTGGATGTCTTCACTTGGAAAACAGAGGATATGGTAAGTGTTCCACCTGAAGTGATATGTCACAGCTTAGCTATAAATTCGAAGATGAAGCCTCTTACTCGGAATAGACGTGCTTTTTCTGTAGCAAAATTAGAGGCTATTGTGGTAGAGGTGGATCGCTTATCTAGGATCGGTGATGGTTAACAAGAATAATGGAAAGTGATGAATGTGTGCTGATTTCACAGATTCGAATCGACCATGTCCTAAAGACTCATTTCTTATTACTTAAATAGATCATTTGATTGATTCCATTTCAGAAAACAAAATTTTATCTTTTTGTGAAGTGTTATCAGCCTCGAGGTCTCTTATTCTTATGAATGTGTTCATTTTAGAAAGGCTTTGGGATAGATGAGCTCTTGAATGAATTCGAGGAATTTTCTTGCGTATGATTTGAGGAGAATCAGAATTTATGGGTGGTGAAGTTTTTTCTAATCTTTTGTGAGTAGAGGTGCTTTGATTGACTTTGCGATTCTTTTGAAATGGAACATTTGTGGTACCAGAAGGTGCCGGAGAAGAATTTTGAGGTGACATAGGTGGTGGTGATGCCTGCCTATGAAATTTTAGTGAATGGTATTTTCTAGGTTGGATGAACTCTGAAGCCTAGAAATGTTTTTGTTACAGTTGAAATTACCATAAACAATGGTTGGAGTTGAAAAGTGAGGATAATTGTCTACAACACCAGTTTCCTTGTATTCAGCTTTCATTTCACTATTACACAGGTAATCATACAAGCCAAAAAATGGGTTTTTTGGTGGCATGGGAATTTTTCATAAACTGAAATGAAGAAAAATCTCCAGGATTAGTTCATAAATTTTGAAGGTTGGACAGGAAAGATGAGTTTTCCGGTAAAGGTAACCAAGAAATTAGGGTTTCATGTGAGAAAAGCCAAGAAATTGGTTTTCAGGTGAAGGTAGCTAGGGATTTTCTTAGGCAAAAGCAGTTTTCTCTCACTATAAGGTTTTTGTGTCTCACAAATAATGAGTGAGAAAAGTACTTTTAAAGGTGAGAAGAAATAGAAAATGGTCAGAGAAGTGGAAGAGGTGGTGATGATTATTGGGTAGAAAGACGGAATGCCAAACAGTTACTTTTGAAGAGATAACATGACACCCGTTAATTGTCAGACCTAGTAGCAGTCCTATTGGATCTTCACATGCGTATTAGGGAATTCCAAACATTTCAAACCGTTATGAAAAAGCTAGCAAAGACTTGTATGTGAATATTCGAAGCAGAAGGAAAAATGTTATGTGTGGAGTGTTTGGATCAAATTCGAAGTTAATCAAATTATAGTTTATTCGAGGATGACAAGTGTAGAGTCTAGAAAATTTGAGATATGTTTTTATTTGAGGACAAAAGATGTTGAAACAAATTATTTTGACAAGAATATAGGAAGATCGAATTCGAAGCAAGTCAAATTTTGGCAAGTAACAGTTTTCACTTAGTGTATTTTTCGATGATTCTTAGTTTTTATCTATCGAATTTCATAAAAACTAAGGGGGGTTACTGATAAGGATATGAGAATGTTAAGGGCCTAAATATAATAAATTTAAGTTTATATTTGATGAATTGTATAATTGATAAATGATATTTGAAATATTTATCAATATGAGGGTCTACATTACAATTTTTCCATTAATGTAACAGAATCAGTTATACAAGTGTATACACCTATAAATAAATGTTGGGGCTGTAAATAAAACACAAGATATTTTTTCATAAGACTAATATGATTCTTCTCTTTTACTTTCTCTCTATAATTCAGTTCCCTTCTCTTTATCTTCTCTCTTAAGAATCAAAATTTATACTTAACATTCTATACTTCAGATATATTATACAAAAAATGGTTAACTAAGTTACTACTTTGGCGTGTAGGAACAAATCAAAGGACTTTCATTATAGAAGAACTACATTATGGAGAAGGAAACATTTATTATGGATACAAAGCATTTTACCAAAGAATTTTTCTAAAGGGCTACTATTGGCCAATAATAATGGAGGATGCAAAGAGAAAAGTAAAATAGTGTGATGCATGCTATGGATTCGCAAAATCTATACAAATCTCGACAATATTACTAGAGACCATAGCCAAAACAATATTGTCCAATGAATTAATATATGTCTTAAAAGTAAATATATGTTATGGGTATTGGATTTCAAGTGTCATCATTACGGATAATGGAACTCAGTTCCAGAATAATAAGATCACAAGTTTATGTACTAAAAAAGAAATAAAGCAATTTTTAACTCTTCATCATCAATCCAACGGTCAAGTTGAAGTGAGCAATGTGACAAAAACTGAAGGAATCAAGAAAATATTGGAATGAGTTGCAGGAACCTAGGCAGAGTTCTTATAAAAATTATTATGGTCATCTAGAACTACACGTATAAATGGTCGTTATCTTAAAAAAATATTGACAAGGTCTCGAGCAAGAGGGAACCTAGGTCCATCATTCAAACATTAATTGAAGTATGCCACTTTATCTTTCCGGACGTTAAAGGGATTTTCCCCATTTATAAGAAACCTAACATTCACGTCGAGTGGAATCGCCCAATCGATAAAATGTTTGCACATTCATCTTCAGTTATGAATGATCCACGATGCTCCTCACCTACATTTGAGTAAAATCTTCATCCCCTACCTTTGGAACATTTTTGCGACCACCAATGTTGCCTCGACTGATACCTTCTATCGTCGAAAGATTCATGCCTTTAATATATATATAAAAAATAATAGAAATAACGAGTGATATAATAACTTTAAACAATTTCTCATTATTCACCATAGTTGTCCTTTTCTTCTTTGGATTTGTGTGACAAACTGGATGCGGAAACTTATAAACATCTTCTAGTTTAGAAGAATTAACCCCAAATAAAATACTGTTTTGTTTATTTAAGTTATGCGAGTACTCAATACCTTAACTGTTTTTTAGCTATTTATAACAAAAATTGAAATTTTGTTGTAACAATAATACCAAGAATGTAACTCATTCAAGATAATCAAGAAACTCGTGGAAGATGATAGAAATAGTTTAAAGTGAAAAAATAAAAGAAAAACAAAACGAAAGTAACAAGTATTAATATCCAAAAGTAAAAATATAAAATCCTTCTTTTATTCTATGACTTTGATTAAGATTTAGAATGAGTGATTTGGATTAAAAAAAATTATGAAAGGCCAGAATCACATAGGATGAAAAAAAATACATAGATCTACTTAATAAATTTTTTTTAGTATGGGAATTGTTTTCCAACATTTCACTAAAATACACAAATAACTTTCTAATTTAAAAACTTTATCACTAAAAACACCAAATAATTTCAGACTTACTACAAAAGTCATCTTTAAAACGTATTACTTCGACTAAAGTCATTTAAATACTTAAATTTCAAAAGAATGTGTAATATATAAGTGCTTAAATAAAATAGTATAATTTTTTTTTAAAATGTATCCTATGTAACTATAAACTGTACAGATAAATAAAGTTATAATGACTATGAGTATCACATTCATTCGTTTTTTTAAAATATGTTACGTTATTAATAACTATATAAGCTTCTTCTTTTTTAATTTTTACCGATTATTTTAAATTTTGGATCTATTTAATCTCACGGAATAATTCATATCCATCTATTAATAATATATATATATATATATATATATATATATATATATATAAGAAAATTTGATTATCGGAGTAATTCTAGTAATTTATTTCGGTTTACGAATCAGTACGAATGTTTAATTTTGTCATTTTAAAATTTATTAATTGTTTTTAGAAAAACATACGCATCCTACTTAATCCAATTATATATCAGTGTAATATCTGATTTTATGATTGATTTTAAAAGTAACATGAGAGTACTATTGTTCGACTTTATTTGTACTTTTTTTAACTCAAGTTTCAACGACCCATTTGTATCATGATCAAAACTTGACCTTAAGTTGGTTCTCACGTTCAATTTTAGCTTCAAGAGCACGTCTTGCAGAAGAATATCCTATATAGGTTTAGCATCACCATCAATAAGGGCTCGGAGATCACGTATGTGAGTTATATAATTAACCTTGGCTTGATAAAGCATGGTCAAACCATTGAGAGTAGCCTGAAAACAAAAAGTCATATACATACAGAATATAGTTAGTTCATATTCCACATTATAAAATAAGGGAATAACCAATTTTAAGTGTCTCTTATCAAGGTAACGAGATATATGTTGATTTGAGGTTTTCTCTGGTTTGCCAATGTAGCAAACTGAGTCAATATCAAAGTAATTTTTACTAACGAGAAAACATATGGTGTTGAAGATGTACCAAAATTAGGTAAGACAGAATTGGATCCATAAACACATCATCATTAACATCTCTATATGCAGCTCCTGATAGTAGCATAGTAGATTCGGCCACCTTTAAAGGATCATCATAAATACTGATAAGAGAAGTTAACACGAGCTTTGATGGTGATAACCGTATCTTCTTCTAACACAACCTATTAACGTTTTCAAAAATCGATGTAATTGTTGAGTCTGTAAGATCAACCACTATAAAATCATCTACATTATAAACTATAATTGTTGTTTCATTATCAATACTGAGGGTGGTTGTTCCAGAAGAAGAAACTAGCAAGTTAAAGCTATATTTGAAATTAATAACCTTCATTTATCGTCTTACAAACTCATCACGATCCTTTTTAATAATCGTATTCCCTTCAGCAACAATATTCTCTATCATAGTTTTAAAATCGAGAATCAGACTAACCTCCAACACAACTTCCTTACCTCTTCCACCAGAATTTGGCGCTTCTTTCACCATAGAGCCATCATAAATAAATCCCATTTAGAAAAATATGAGAGATGATGCCCTTGGGTATCTAGCCCAACCATATCATATAGATAAATCCACGTACTTGGTAGGAAATCGCCTAGGAAGAGAAGTAGCAGAAGCTGAAGTTGTAGAAATACATGCTTTAACAATAAACTTTATGACATGAGATGATTAAGGAGCAGAATATGATTGAAGAGTTAAATAATTACTTTAATCCTCGCATATGGAAGTCATATGTATACCCATCATCACTACTTAAGTTTTTTCTGGTAACGATAATATTATCATAAATATTACCTTTCGTCGTTAAAGTATTTCGCCGATTAAGAGGCATATCATTCTCTGTCAAAGTCTTTGTATTTTTCTAATTCAAGAATGCTCACAAAATTTACTTATTAAGCCTCATGATCCTCGACTTTGGCCTCCTTACAAATTGAAGGAGAAAATGATTTTTTCATTTATTGTAGAACTCCATCTTGGAATAACACTTTATGCAACATTTTATTTCGGTAGTATCTTTTCAACAACTTCTTCATAGGATATTGATTCTCCAATTTCTTATTCACTTGAGAAGGTTTTCAAACAACATATTTTTTAAAAGGAAGCACAAACAGAGAAGCCTCCTTGGATAAAGATACTCAACCATAACCCACTGGAGACAAATTCATCAGGTACAAGAATGGAAGAGTAGGAATGAGAAAACTTGGAAGCTTCATCCACCAAAATAAAATATTTATGAAAATTGTAGTATTCCCTTTTGTTAGCAAAGGGCATCTTTACAACAGAGGTTGAGAAGGGAAAATAAAAAAAAATAACAATCGAACACAAGAATGACAAATCAAAGAAGAGATGATTGTTAAGAATGTGGAAACTTACGCTTATAAACCCAATTTCGGTTGATAGGATAGTATGTCAATTCATGCTTGGTCTCTCAAATTCCGTAAACGAAAACAAATTTATCCTTCGTAAACAAAAACAAATTTATCATTCCACACTTTCTTATAAGTAGAAAAAAGGTTTGCTCTTTCGGTGAGGACCTTCACGATAATAAAGAATTTGTTTATCAAGAAATGCTCAAACAAACCTCTTAATATAATTATAGGCGACAGTAGAACACTCCATATATTGGGAAGATGTTGGCTAGTACAAATGTTCGTTATCTTAAAACAAAATTGACAAGGTCTCGAGCAAGAGGGAACCTAAGTCCATCATTCAAACATTAATTAAAGTATGCCACTTTATGTTTGCGGACGTTAAAGGTATTTTCTCCATTTATAAGAAACCTGACATTCACGTCGAGTGGAATCGCCCAATCGATAAGATGTTTGCACATTCATCTTCAGTTATGAATGATCCACGATGCTCCTCACCTGAATTTAATTAAAATCTTCATCCCCTACCTCTGGAACATTTTTGCGACCACCAATGCTGCCTTGATTGATACCTTCTATCGTCGAAAGACTCATGCCTTTAATATATATAAAAAATAATAATAATAATAACAACGAGTGATATAACAACTTTAAATAATTTCTCATTATTCACTATAGTTCTCCTTTTCTTCTTTGGATTTGTTTGACAAACTGGATACGGAAACATATAAAGATCTTCTTGTTCAGAAGAATCATACCCAAATGAAATACTATTTTGTTTATTTAGGTTATCCGAGTACTCAATACCTTAACTGTTTTTAGCCATTTATAACAAAAATTGAAAATTTGTTGTAACAATAATACCAAGAATGTAACTCATTCAAGATAATCAAGAAACTGGTGGAAGATGATGAAAATAGTTTGAAGTGAGAAAATAAAAAAGCAAATCAAATTGACGAAAGTAACAAGTGTTAATATCAAAAAGTAAAAATATGAAACCCCTCTTTTATTCTACGACTCTGATTAAGATTTAGAATTAGTGATTCGATTAAAAAAAATTATGAAAGACCAAACTCGCATGAAAAGAATACATAGATCTACTTAAAAAAAACTTTTTTAAATATGAAAATTTCTTTCCCCCATTTTCTTCAAAATACACATATAACTTTCCAATTTCAAAAACTTTATCGCTAAAAACACCAAATAAATTCAGACCTACTACAAAAGTCATCTTTAAAACGTCTACACCCATATTATTTTGACTAAAGTCATCTAAATACTTAAATTTCAAAAGAATGTGTAATATATAAACTGTACAAATAAATACAGTTATAATGACCATGAGTATCACATTCATTCGTTTTTTTTTAAATATGTTAAGTTATTATTAACTATATAAGCTTTTTTTTATTCTTTAACCTTTTATTAATTATTTTAGATTTTGACCGATAATATAAAATGAAAATATGATTATTCGGAGCACTTCTAGTAATTTATTTCGGTTTATGAATCAGTATGAATGTTTAATTTTGCTTTTTAAAAATTTATTAATTGTTTTTAGAAAAACATTCGCATTCTACTTAATCCAATTATATATCAGGTGATATGTGACTTTACGATTTATTTTAAAAATAACATGAGAGTACTATTGTTCGTATTTTATTTTTACTTTTTTAAATTTATTTTTAATTTTGTAAAATTGATAAAATAAAAATAAAAAGGTAACAATTATTTTAAGAAAATCTAAATAAACTATTAGTTTGATTTTGATTTTGAAACTATATTGCTTAAACTTAATTTGATTAAAATACAGAAAATCAAAACCATAAACATTGTTTTACATTAGATATCAACTAATATGATGGTATAAAAGTTAAATGGAACAACAAAACTTGAATATTTTTAAGGGTAATGGTAATCGATTCTTATTGACTAGAAAAACAATCAATAAATGGTATAAATATGAATAAAGTGATAAGTGATAATGTTTCATATTCTAGTTCACAATGGTGCAATGGTGAAAACGAGGTGTATTAGAACAAGCAGACGAGTTAGGAATGAAGAGTAATTGCATTTGATGAAGCGGTAAGTATTCATAACTACCGAAATGACAAATGAAACCGGAGTGTCAAGAGTCTCTTTGGATTAATGTCTTCATAAATGAGAAACACCTATTTATGTACTAGGAACTCCCTTATATAATAAGATACAGTGCTTAACACATCACTTCCTAGTTACTACCCAAAACTTTCGTATAAGTATAAATTGAGATGAGGCTTAACTTATGGATAGATGAAGAGACTAAAGAAGTTGTAATTTCATAATGATTGAACAAACAAATGATGAAATTATGCCAAGCATTGTCAGTGAACTTTCTTGTTATTTGTCTGTGATGTGTAGGCCTTGAACATTCTTATTGTTTGTCTGTGATGTGTAGGCCTTGAAGCTACTTAACGTTTCTTTGAATTCAAAGAAGGTGTTGACTGATGTTTTCCTTACCAAAAAGGATAACAAATGTGCAGAATCTGTTGTAGCTGTCAAGACTGAAGTTTGATTCTCTATTTCATTATGTTGTCTGCCAAAACAACCATAGTTGATACTCAACTGCTTTCAAGTCTGATTTGCAATACTTTAAGTATGTTTATTTAATTCGAGTTTCTTATTTAAACCAAGTTTGTTTTTGTTGAAAATATGATATAGATTATAAAGTTTTAATATTATCTTAAATAAACTCGAACTGATTCCGCACCAACTTAGCATTGATGTGACTTTGATACGGCGACTTAAAATTGAGGTGTGAGGTGGTATTGGCTTTGATGTGACTATTATAAGCCGACTTTTAAAAGCCAATCGCACATCAATTTCGCTTTTATCCTTTATCTTTATGTTTTGTGGTTGATTACCTGATGAACAAACTGTCTTTTTTCCCTAAAAACACTCGAACATAAAATTTTGAAATTAGTCATTCACGATCATCCAGAATCACATTATTATTGTTATTTTTTCTTTCTTTTTCTGAAGAAAACTCATGTATAAATCATTATGCAATTTATAACCAGTGGTCCGAGCATAGAAAACAACCTGAAAAAACATTGGAATGAATTATGATAGAAAAGGGTTATTGATTTCATATTGTGTTGTTGTGTAGTCCTAGTACTCTATATTTACGGATACTAAGTATAAAAGACTAGATAATTTCTTTAAATCGGCTCATACCACAAGACTAATAATGATATTATCACAACACTTAACTATGATAAGTAAGACTTAAATGTAAATAATAGAAGGTTAAATGAACATTTTTTAGTACATATCTTTATTAGGGACTAACATGTAATAAGTTCTTTTGTGTAACTGTTTTTAGTTATACACTAAGTCATTGCGATTTTATATAAAGGCGAGAGTTGAACTAATAAAGGGATGGAAACTTTATTCTGACTTACTTGTGTTCTCGCTCTCTCTCTAAAATCTTTCTTTCACTAAAATACTCCTATCATCATTAACCAAAGCAACTCGTAATAATTGAACTTGCCAAACTGTACAGGCGGACACAGTATACTGTCAACGAATTATTCGACTCATTCACAAAAAATCTTCATTTTGTGGCGAATATCATTTATTTACTATCAACAAAAAAACTTTTATTCTTCTGACTCGCCAAATGACCCTAAAGCATTCACTTTATACTGCGAATACCAATCTAGTTTAGGAACTCCTTAAACTTTCGAACTGATACTGTCTTCCTTAAACTTTCGAACTGATACTGTCTTGGTCATTACATCAGTTGGATTATTGTGTGTTGACACTCTTTTTAAATGAACAATTCTCTTTAATATTATATCACGAACAGAATGATGTTTGGCATCTATGTTCTTTGTAAGCTCATGGTACATTTGGTTGCTTGTAAGGTATATGGCGCTTTGACTATCACAAAACACTTTTGTAGTACTCCTATCCAAGTCCAAATCTGCCACCAAACCTTGCAACCATATTGCTTCTTTAACTGTCTATATTACAATCATGTACAACTGATCGCACTCTCAGCTAGAGTAAATGCATATCTTGTCAAAGATTTCATTTTATCCATATCACCTACAAAATCAGAATCACCAAAACCAACCACTGATCCTGTAATATCAGTCAACGATCCGCCAATACTAGTCTTGTTAAAAGTTAAGTCAATGTTCGCAGTATTCTTAAGATAAAGAAGTATCAATTTCACTGCCTGCCAGTGTTCTTTCCCAGCACATTCCATGTACCTACTAACTACACTAACCGCATGTGAAATATCAGGACGTGTGTATACCATAACATACATGATACTACCAACTGGACTTGAATATGGAACCTTTGATATTTGTTCCAACTCAAAATCGTCTTTGGCCGCTCCTGCTGCAGACAACTTGAAATGAGTAGCAAACGGGATGCTAACTGCCTTATCATCAAAAATGTTGAATCATTGTAGCACTTTCTGAATATAACTCATTTGAGACAAGTGTAATGATCCTACACTTCTATTCCTGATAATCTCTATACGAAGAATCTTCTTTGCTCTAACCAGATCATTCATCTTAAACTCAGCACTAAGTTGCTTCTTTATCTGCACAATGTGTGACATACAACAAGCAACAATAAGCATATCATCCACATACCACAACAAGTAAACATAAGAATCATCTGACATATTTTGATGATACACACAACTATCATATGGACTCCTGGTGAACCCTTTTGACACCATAAATGTATCAAAATGTTTGTACCACTGCCTAGGTGACTGTTTTAAACCATACAATGATTTTTTCAGCAGATAAACCTTATCTTCCATATTAGGTTCGATAAATCCCTCTGGTTGTCTCATGTAGATTTGCTCCTCCAATTCACCATGTAGAAATGAAATCTTCACATCCAATTGCTCAAGCTTCGAATCTTGCAAAACTACCATGGTTAACAAAACTCGAATGGAACTATGCTTTACCACTGGAGAAAACACTTTATTGAAGTCGATTCCTTCCCTTTCGGTAAAAACCTTAACGACAAGTCTTGCCTTGAATCGAGATGTCTCAACCCTTGGATTACCTTCTTTTTTCTTGAGCACCCCTTTACTGCCTACTAATTTCTGTCCTTTAGGCAAGTCAACAAGCTTCCATGTTTGATATTTACGAAGAGATTCAATCTCTTCCCCCATATCACCAATCTATTATCTGCCTCTGAACTCGTTATAGCTTCTCTGTAGCTACTAAGTTCTTGCATCTCATCTTCTTTTGTAACTGACAGAGCATATGCAACTAGATTCGCATACCTTTTTGGAAGTCTAATATCTTCTCTTTCTCTGCAAAATGTTATGCTATAAGGTTGTTGTTCTGGTTCGGGCGCATAATCGTCACTATCATCCAATGTTGACGCTTCACCTCCTGATTCTGGATCTACCTCAAAACCGCTCAAAATATTAGACCTAGTACGAACTGATTCTACTTCAAGATCCAACTGTTTACTCATAACCAATCCTGATTCGACAATTTCTCATACATCCTCCTGATTGTCTATCGGAGCAAACTCATTAAAAATCATGTCCCTAGTGATGAGAAAACCTGTAGACTTTGGAGAGGACACCATAACTTATATCCCTTCACTCCAGTAGCATATCCTAGAAATATGCACCTCTTTTCCCTCGGCTCAAGCTTACCATCTCTCACATGAGTATACGCAGGACAACCAAACACCCTCAACTGTTCATAATCAGTCGATGATCCAGACTAAATCTCAAAAAGAGTTTTACAATCAATAGTCATTGATGGAGACCAATCCACCAAGTAACCCGTTGTATTGATAATTTCAGCCCAAAAATCATTTCCCACACTGGAATGCAAGAGCATGCTTCGTGCCTTGTCACAAAGTGTTCTGTTCATTCTTTCTGCGACCTCATTCGGTTGTGGTGTTCTAGAACAAGTGCAATGGCACACTATTCTTTCAACTTTGCAGAACCTTTTAAACTCACGACTCCAATATTCTAACCTATTATCTGCCATAGGTCGTTTGATTTGTCTTCATGTTTGCTTCTTAATCATCATCTTCCATTTGAAAAAAGGTTGGATATGCCTCATCTTTTGTTTTCAGAAAGTAAACCAACACCATCCTTGAAATATCATCAATCAAACTCATGTAATATCTTGCTTTTCTCTTCGAAGGAATCCTGTTTGGACCCCAAAGATCCGAGTGAATGTAGTCCACTTTCCCTTTAGTCTTTATTACAATGATTTGCTGAATTTAACTCTAGTTTGTTTACCAAACACACAGTGCTCAGAAAAGCCCAATGATTATACTTTATACCCTTTCAACACGCCAATGCCACAACCGATTTTGATCCTTCCTACTTTGGCTATTACTTCTTGATAATGTTATTATAGCATCGCCCATAGCAACACTCCCCTAGAGAACGTAAAGATCCTTCTGAAAACTGCCTTTCATGCACATCATTGAGCCTTTGGCACTTTGATTACATCGTCTTCTACACAGTACTTGGAAACCCGAGAGTCCACTGTCCCAAGAGAAATAATGTTTCTCTTTAACCCAGGAACATGCCAGCACATCAAGATTCTAACAACCACGTCAAATATTCTGATTCTGACATTTCTGATACCATCATTAGTCAACAAATGACTGTTCTCTAAATATATAGTTCCATGTATTGTCTTGTAAGTATCGAATCATTGCTTGAACTGACACATATGATATGTAACGCCATTATCAAGTACCCAAGATGTTTTCCCACAATCTAAACTCATGGACAATCCATCTCCTTTACCACTGTTTTCACTATCGTCGGACTCGTTCACACCTTCAACAATGTTTGCTGTATTTTCCTTTTGATTTTCCTTCTTACCATTCAGTTTCGAAAAATCTCTGCTATAATGACCCTACTCACCGCATTCATAATAGTTTGAGTTCTTTAACTTTTATTTGGACCTACAGTTCTTCCTTTTTAAAGAACTCGCTTTTCTTCCCCTAGTCATTAGACCTTTCCCTTCAGCATGATTCTCATATTGCAAATGTCTCAACTCCTTTGAGTTCAGTGCCCATTTGATATCTGCTAGCGATAACTTATATTTACTATACAATATTATATATAATAAGTTTTTATAGAGAGCTGGAAACGATCTCAATACAAACAAATCTTGATCTTTATCCTCAATTTTGATATCTATGTTATAATTGATATAAAATTATCTAAGTGCTCAGTTATGGACATACCTTTTTTCATTCTGAAATCGTACAAAAGCTTCTTCAAGTATAATAGGTTTACTACTGATTTCTCTGAGTAAAGATCTCATAGCTTCTTCCATGCGCAGACATCAGTCTTCTCGCCATTAATCTCACGAAGAACATTGTCTTTCACACTCATTAAAATCTAGTACAAAACCCTTTCTTGAAGATTTTGCTTCTTCTCTTCTTTCATCTCTTCTGGTAACTTATTCACCACAACCTTCCACAACCCTTGCAGTACCAATAAAGATCTCAGCTTAATCTTCCACAATGCAAAGCTAGATCCCCCATCAAATTTCTCAATCTTTTATTTGGTTGTTATAGACGTCATATTGAAACCCTGATTTCATAATGTGGCTCTGATATCAATTTTGTTTTAAATCACTATGCAAGTTATCACAAATGGCTCAAGAAATTAACACAAATAAAGGACATACTGAAAAGGACACAAGATGTGTTTCACTATGATAGAAAAAGGTTACAAATTTTAGATTGTGTTTTGGGGTAGACCTCGTAGTCTATTTATAGAGAATAAATAGAACTTACTAGATCATGGCCCTATAGGGATCATACCACAAGACTAACAATGATATTGTTACAACATGTAACTGTATTGCCGGACACAATACACTGTCAAGGAATTATTCGATTCATTCACAACAGAACCTGCATTTCCTATTCAACGAGTGCGCACAGGATAAACCCTTAGTCTGACGCAATAGCCTGCAAACCAATGCCAGAAGGTAAGACACACAAGGTGACAGGCTCAGTCAAAAAAATATTTGTAGAGGGACTCGAACTTATGACATTTGGTTACAAACATGCCTTACTCCACCAACTCATCTATCCATTTTTAGACCATATTCGCCGTGATAATAAATGAGAGAGATAAAAAAGAGTTACAAGAGTCATCATTAGTAAATTCGTCATGGATGTTAATTCATCCATCGAAAAGCGCAAAGAGATTGTGTTTAACAACTAAATCGGTCAACTTTTATTCTAAAAAATCGATGAAATGGATACTCGAACCCAAAGCTAATCAAGTAATCACACCTCACCAGTAAAGTTAATGTAACGAACAACATAATAGTGAAAATCCAAGTTTAAAGAAAAAGTAAGGTTAATAGTAATCGTGCACGAGGAAGAAGAATATGAGTTAAGATGATACGATGTCACGTATGCGTTAGTGCCAAGAACTGCTAGCGAAATGTGCAAAAGATAAAATAAAATCTTAGTTTTGAAGGGCCTATTGTCCATTGTCCATATTTTACGTTATGTTTTGGGTGATATGTGACGGTACCAAAGCAATGCTATGTTTGAAACATAATCGTTAATATTTTGGTAAGTAAAGGGTGATATTTTATGTTTTAAAGTTAGAGACCAATTGTCCATAGAATAGATAGCCGGGAGACACGCCATTTAAGAAAAAAACTGAATCCTAGAATTGTTTGTTGAACTACATATTTTCTTAGTGACTGTTTGTTTCTACCAAAGTACCGCTCAACTCCGCTTTTTTAAATATCTGAACATATCAATAACTTCCTATTTATAATAAAAAAAATACATATAATAATGCTAAAATTTATTTATGAATAATTTAAATACTGACCATTATTTGGTATGAGGGTCTCTATATATTTATATAAATTTGTTGTCATGGTTTAATATATATATATATATATATATATATATATATATATATATATATATATATATATATATATATTTGATCTATTTTTTTATCATAAGAGCTATTCAAACAATTATATTGTCAAGCTCGTTCTTAGAAATATGACTTCAGTTTTTTTGTCAAAGATATACTAACGGCTCGTATGTTTTCAACTTATATTAATGTATGGCACATAATTATTGATAAGGATATAAATACCTGAGGAGTGAAAGCAATTATAAAAAAATATTTTAACTTGAATGTTTTGTAGTTAAAGAATATATTTAATAAATAATGTAAATGACAGGACTTGAGAGGGTAATTTATTATAATTTTAACCAAATCTATTATTTACACCCATTTTCTATAAATAAAGGAGGGAGATTGAAAACAAAGGGTCCTTGACAATTTTTATTTACAACTGATTTTAATTCAATTCTCTTCTTATGAAGCTTGAAGTACTTTCTCTTCTAAAATTACTTTATACATTTTACCTTTGCACGAAAAATTTATACTTAACATTGGCTACCACAGAGGGAGGAAGGAACGTACCTAGATAATAGATTAAAAACTGAAAAAGTTTACAATTGAATTACGATGAATCCTGAAATTAGAGTTGATCCAACAATCTTGATGGAAAATAACACACTAGAGTTAGGCTTAGCTATGGAAGAAAACAGGGATGGAATTCAGAGAAACAAACAATGTGAATAATCTAATGTGGAGGATGAGATGGATCATTTACTAGAAATGATAGTTTTTTTGAATGATCTACTTGACCAGATGAAGCAACAAATTAAGTCTAGTAAGGTGCGATCCGAGGAGCAACGAGTTGATTTTAAAAAAGATTCGGAAAATATATCTAATGGGTCTTATATAGCTCACCGGGTACGAGGTGATCACAAGAAAATACGTTTTCACTCCACACAAAAAGAAAAGAAAGATAAACATCGGTATATCTCGACCGGTGAAAGTGAACCTTTTGGTTCAGAATATAAGGATGATTTGTTTAGGCAGGAAAAAGATTAAATTTCTTCGAGGAAATAAGGTAGTCGGCATCAGAAATCGCGTAGAGAGCACGGTCCAAGAAGGAAGATAAGTCTAGGAATGTGAGGGACAAACTTTTGTTTAAGGGTAACACATCTAATCAGTATGTTAATACTACAAACCAAAATTCATATGCAATTATGGGACCAACTGGAGCAAGTCAATACATGCATAAATTAGATTGGAGGAATTCTTTTTTGTCCTCTGAGGATACCTCTTCCTATGGGCTTTAATATTTCAAAGGTTAAAAAAATTGATGGTAGACAAGATCCTGACGATCATATTGAATAGTTTAAAAATTACAAGGTGAACTTTGAGGATGATGACAAGTTGGTATGTAAAGCATTCTCATAAAATTCTAAGAGCATCGCTTTAAACTGGTATAATAGAATTATGAAGGGATCTATAACCAGCTTTAGGGTGTTTATATTGCATTTTGAAGACAGTTTATGGGAAGCAAAAAGATGCGAGCTAACAGTGATATTATAATAAAATTTAAACAAGCCGTGGGAGAGAAATTAAAAAATTATACTAGACGATATGTGTTAACAAATATAAAATTGGAAGATTGTGAAGAGAGAGTCGTCATGACAGCCTTTAGAAAAGGGTTACTCTTGATAATTTAACAAACAAGAGTACGACGAGAATGGCATTGGAATTTGGCATTTTAAAGGCTTAATTTGAGGAACAAATCAAGGTAGAATAGTCGACAAAAGTTCGGGTTGGGGATAGCTCCACTTAAATAAATTCAGGGCATGCACCTGCTGGCCAATGGTATGAGGAAAGCTCCTCGAATTACCAGGTACCATCTCGTCCGAGGGAGAATACTAGTCTTCTTCCTCAAACCTGAAGAGTATCTCAACGTTCTAGCTATCAACCTCCTTGGGTGAGGTCCAACTAATAGATAACGCTACAATTTGTTTTGGAGTTAACTAATAACGTAGAAACAATCTTTGAGAGAGCCAAGAATCATGTTAACTTTAGAAAACCAACCCCGATAAATAAGCCAAGGGAGGAGCACAATAACAAGTTTTGAAAATACCATAACGACATCGGACATGATACAATAGACTGTATAGCTTTGAAGAAATAAATTCATATTTTCGTAGAAAACAACAAGCTGACGAGTTTTGTTAAATGGCGTAATAATGGTCGGAATAATCCAAGTACGTATGTCCAACATATCGTGAAGATACCTTCAAAGCAAGATAATACATTGATGATTGTGGATTCGAAGTTAGAAAACAGGGAGGCTTCGCCGCGGCTTCCGAATATATAGATTCGGACCCAGATTAAAAAATAGTATTGGTTGTGAATGAACCAATAGTTCATGGGAGTGTTCGTAGTTTGTTGAAGTATTTTGAGAATCTAGCCATTTTTGGGAAATATTCTGAATGGAAATACTAATAGTTCAAGAAAAATACACGTAGTAAGTTTGGCAACTGAATTAGAAGGTAAAATGTCTACGCACCTTTATGAGAGGAATATTACACCTTTCATTTTGCTTGACGATGATAATTTGAGGGGTATAGCTGGATCCCACGAGGATGCAATAGTGATCGATACAGAAATAGCAAGAATTCAGATCCAACGAATACTAATTGGTACGGGTAGGTCGTCGAATGTATTGTTCAATTCAACTTATAAGAAGATATGCAATCCACCTACGATTCTCTGATCTGAGTGCACCATAATTGCATTTACAAAGGTAGCCACACAAGTTATTGGGGAATTCAAGGGAGAAGTTTTGTTGGGAAGATGTTCTTTTAAGAAAAAAGTTCAAGTTTTTTTATGGTAGTGGAATGTCCGACCAGCTATAATGTAATTTTTGGGAGGTCATGGTTTTCTAAAATGCATGATGTTGCTTTAACTGTCCACCAATATTTGAAGTATGTAATCGGTGACCGCGTCAGATTAGTTCAATGGGATCAACAAGTGAAAAGAAAATGCTATGTAATAACTTTGCATTCCAAAAAAGGTGACCATTAGTGATCAAATGACTGAATAACAATCAAGGGGTTTGAATTTGGATGATAAAGGAGTAGATGATTCGAAGGAAACAACGACATCGATAATAGTAGGAGAAAATGTGGAGGAGTTTATGTACCTTAATGGGACGAGTTTGCGAATAAAGGAATTATTTTTACCTACTTTACGTTACTAATTTTTAAAGTATTTGTTTGACAATTTACATATGTTTTCTTGGAAAATCGAGGATGTTGTAGGGGTTCTGTTCGAGGTAATATGCCATAGCTTGAATATAAATCCAAAAATCAGACCTATCTTTCAATAGAATAGAGCTTTCTCTATAGAAAAATATGAGGTAATTGTGGCTGAGGTTGATCAATTATCCAAGGTCGGACATATACGGGAAGCACAGTACCCATTGCGGATTTCAAATTCAATTCTTGTCAAAAAATAACGGAAAATAAAAGATGTGTGTTGACTTTACGGATTTAAATAGGGTGTGTCCAAAAGATCAATTTCATGGACGAAGAATTTATTAGCTTTTTAATTTAATATTAAGGAATAAAATTCTTTCTTTCATGAATGCATTCATTGGTTACAATCAGATCCAAATGAATAAGAACGATCAAGAAATTACTACGTTTATAACTGACCGAAGATAGAATTGTTATCGGGTCATGTCTATTAGTCCTAAGAATGGTGGGGAAATGTATAAAAGATTAGTAAATAATGCGTTTGATTCTCAAATTAGAAGAAATATGGAGGTCTATATTGATTATATGTTAGTCAAAATCCAATCAGATGACGAACATCTACAAAATTTGGATGAAACGTTTTTTTTAATCTTAGAGCTATTCAATTGAAGTTAAATCCGGAAAAGTGCACCTTCGGTGTTAGGTCGGGAAATTTCTTGTGATATATCATAAGTTAAAAGGGAATAGAAGGCAATCCTTATCAGTTAAAGGCTTTGATAGCGATGACCCCCCCCCCCCCCCCCCCCAGGCAATGAAAGAGGTGCAGGATTTGATAGGGAGGTTGGATGTTATTGAGATTGTTGAGGACATCAATCGGGGAGAAAATATTGTAGCAACTTCTCTGGAAATTATTGCATACATAGAGGAGTATCCCTAGATATAATTACAATAAAGATTATCTATATTGACAAAGTCACAACAATGTAAATATTCTAAGGAAGTATTTGTCACTACAGACAAAGATCGAGGCGATTAATAATTTAATATAACAGAGTTTTTAATTAAAGGGAAACTACATCCAGATACAATATTAGCTTAGAGGTTGAGATTTAGAGCCCATGGTTATAAAATATTAGATAGAGTCTATATAAGAAGTCTTTTAGTAGGCCATTGTTACGATGTTTAGGCAAGAAGAGCCCCGGGTAGCTTTATCCCAACTGCATGAGGGGGAGGGCTCTGCTCATTTTAGATTTAAGGCTTTGACAAGAAGGGTTTTCTTTGGTAAGGTGTTATTAGCTATCAATAATGAATGACGTTAAAAATTTAGTAAGAAGCTGCAATACTTGTCAAAGATTCGCAAATTCTATCCATAAACCGGCAGTAACGCTAATTTCAATTTCCGAAGCAGTTTCCTTTGATAGATGGGGATTCGATTTAGTAGGATCATTTCCCATAGCTTCGAGAGGACAAAAAACCGTTATAGTAACAGTAAATTATTTTTCAAAGCGGGCTGAGGAAGAACCGTTATCGGGGACGAGAGCTAAAGATGTTATAAAATTCATTATATCTAATATATGTTGCCGATTTGGGGTTCCCCGGAAGATTACTATGAACAATAGACCACAGTTTAATAACAAAGAAATGATATTTTATGGTAATTCGAGGGGAATTACACAACTTTTCAACATCGTTTCATCCACAAGCGAATGGTCAGGTTGAAGTTACTAGCATATTTAGTTTAGAATGATTAAATAAAAACTCGACATATTCTGCTGGGAAATGGCCAAATATTATATTCAAAAGGTACTATCGACTTGTAGAATCACAAAGTTTTGAGAAAATTATTCTTGCATACAAAAAATGGCTCCAAACTGAGAAGGACCTTACTCAGTGGTAAAGAGGGTTAAAACACGTCTGCATCGCCTCCAAGATAAAGAGGGGAGACTTTTGTAGCATCTTTAGAACATTGAGCATTTAAAATTGTATTGGGAGTAATGTTTGGTACGTTTATGATATTGTTACTTTCTTTCTTGTATAGTCTGTACTGTGGCATAATCTTTCCTCTCCTAGTAGCTCGAGAAGGTTTTAATGAATTCTCAAACATATATATCTAGAGTTATGAATGAAATTTCTTTTGATTGGTCAAATTTTTCTTAGGTGATGATAAATTTATTATTTTAAAAAATTACACAAGAACTAATCATATTTGGGGTAATTTGCAAAGATAAAATTATAGGTTCCAACATTCACTAAAAGCATTACTTAAAGTGTTAATTTGTATGGTGATTTAATTCGAAGTTCTGACATTCATTAAAATCATTTTCGAAATATTAATTTTTATGGTCATATAATTTAAGGTGCTGACGTTCATTAAATTCAAAGTATTAATTTGTGTGGTGATATAATTTAAGGTGTTGGCGTTCATTAAAAGCATTATTTCAAGTGTTGATTTGTGTGGTGATATAATTTGAGGTTGATGAGGGAATTCTCATCGCTTAGTATGTCCGAGCAGAGGGGAAATGTAAGAATACATAAATAACTCTAGACCGAGTGAGTCATTATATAAGCTGACGGTTAATCAAGGCTGCGCATCAGAAAATGACAAATATAATGTAACCAAGGTCTCATAGAAGAACAATGCAGACCAAAGCTATATCGTCGAGGGCTAGCTGATGAGCAAATAATAACCAACAAGGCATCAAATATATGGAGGACGATGAGAGCTCGTACTACAAAATGGAGCTCGGCTAAATTGATGCATCGCTGAGCAAGCCGAGCTAGAGTCAATATTAAAGAAACGTTCAGACATCTACCGAGTAAATAGATAGAGGATGAGCAGAACATACGAGACCGACTGAATCCTGCTGTTAGAGACAGATAATCAAGAGAATTATTAAAGGAAACATTGAAAAACTGGTCAACCGTGTTAATGCACAAATTCTGAAGTAATGACCGTAAAATTAGGATCTCTATCATAAATATCAGTCTACGCAGTAGATTAGTGGGAATGTATATTAATTAGCTATTTAATATGAGCAAAAGAAGGTATAAATAAGCCCTAAGGTCTAAAGCATTTGGATATTTTTCTTTTTTATAAATAAAATTCCTACTTGTTACAATCTTTGCTATATATTTCCTATAACAAACTGGGGGAATTCCAAGAAACAAACCTACCATCTAAAGCTAAGGCTATCTAACCATAGTAATAACAAGGTCAGGGGATGAAAGGGAGGTTCATGAACCAAGAGAAATGACAGATCAGAAAAGAGCAGCTGCAAACCCACCAGGGGGACATGATTAGTTCCCCCTGCAGCAGTCATTGACAACGGTGTGGCGGCGACATGCCCTTTGAAGTAACACCCCAAATGGGACCGCCGAAAACCATAAGTTAACGCCACTTGCACCGGAAAATGTAGTGGATCCTATTTTTACGAAACAAAAGGCGAGGATCCGGTGACCAAGACGACGATCTAACAGTTTGAGCAGCAACTTCAACACCTGCAGCAAGAGAAGCATTGATTGGCATGTGAACATGAGGCTAAGGAACAAGATGTTCATGCTACTATCCTCGGACTGAATAATGTAAGGAAGGCACTAAATACTAAATTTCGGGGTACTAGCCATACAATCCCTCTGTCAGGACCCGATGCTAGCCATTCAAATCGTGGGGACCACTCTTTTAAGCACAAGGATGGAAGGGAAGGAGAAGGTGAAAGTGGAAGCAAAAGACGCTCCAAATATCACGAACTCATGCAGGCAGAAGAGCCCCAGGCCTCTAAGAAAGCTAAAGAGGTTGAGGTCGTCCAGTGCAATCAAGTGCGACCGAAGCTATCCACTTATATACTCGAGGAATCCGTGGAAACAATCCTTGGAGTGCAACTCCCCAGAATGTTTGATCCATTTAGGATAGAAGCCTAAGATGACAGAGGAAATTCAAAAAGACGCCTGAAATAATTCTGCAATATGATGATCACAGTTAACCCTGATGATCCTATGCTCTGCCGAGCTCTATCCATGACCATCAAAGATAATGCAATGGAATGTTTCAGTAGTTTACCTAAAGGATCAATTTATGATTTCGCAGCATTGTAGAGAGCCTTCTGGGAGAGGTTTCTAGGTAACAAAGAGCTCAAACGCGAGTGCGACTCAAGCATGGATATTTACCGGAAAAATAGTGAGTCGTTAGAAAGCTATGTTAGACGTTTTGTCCACTACATGAATGGTTTACCAGATCTGGCAGAAACTATGGATGTCGCCTCGCTCAAAAAAGGCCTTAATTGGCGAAGGAATCTCAATGCTAATTTAATCTGGTTTTCGACTGAAAATATGAGAGACCTGTTTGCCCGAGCAAACACATTCATCCAGGTGGATAACGCCAGGAAGGAAGACTCCCCAGAGAGACTTATCTATGACCCGAGAGAAGGGCAGTCTGACCGAAAGAAGACAGATGAGGGACCTCGTAGGGATATTTTTCGATGAACTATACATCAGGATAATCCATCCAGAAGATTTACCCCGTTGACTGAGGCTATCTCAGTATTCTACGATCGGACAAAAAGGAGAACAAGATATTTTCCTCCACGATTGATGATTGTTCCATGCTTCAAAAAGTCTAACAAGTACTTTTGCTCTTATCACAATGACCACGATCACCCGACTTAAAGGTGATGGTAGCTCAAATAGGAGATCCCAAGGTTGATTGATGATGGGGAGCTTGTTAAATTCATCAAATGACAAGATCATCATCGCGAACCTGAGCAAAGAGAGAAAACTTGCCAAATCAATGACGAAAAGCCTAACAAGGAAAAAATAGCAAACACGGGCAAACAACAGTGTTTATTGACCGTCATGGAAGGACATCCGAAAATAACTAGCAACATCGAGGGTACAAACAACAACGATCCAAAAACCTCGCTTATTCTAGCTGAAGCACAATCTGAGGTGGCTAATAAATCAGTATTACATAGTCAAGACTCTACACCGTCGCTATTCACTATCGCCGGAGGAAATTCTGAGGTATCACATGACGCAAAGTCCAACAAGTGGGCAAAGGCCGATCAGGAGGTTTAGATAGTCAAGGTTTTTTCCTATCACAACTACCGGGATCCTGTCGCTGACCTCACATTTAATGATAAAGATTTGAGGGGGGTCACCACGCCGCATGAGGATGCTCTAAAAGTGAATATAAACATTGATGGGGGGGGGTCATAGTAACCTGAGTCCTAATATATGGAGGGAGCTCAACCAATATTATCTTCAAGTCCATCTATGATCGCATACATGAAGTGCCACCCTACAAACCAACACAACGAACCTTGGTAGGGTACGAAGGTAAGGCCTCATAGTACGTGGGCGAGGTTGACCTGATGGTCAAAGTCGGGTATGGGGCCACCAAGAGCGTGATATCCAGTTTGGGTGGAAAACCCAGTTTTGGTTAAAAAGAAGGGCGACCAATAGAGAATGTGCGTTGATTTCACCGATCTAAATCAATCTTGCTCTAAATACGTATTTTATTTGCTTCGTATTGATCAGTTAGTGAACTCAGCATCAGGTTATGAGTACTTTTATTGTATGTATGCATACTCCGGATATATCAAACTATGTTTAGCCCGTCCGGTAAGGAGCACACGGTATTTCAAACCGAGCGCGGGCTGTACTCTTACACTATGATTCTATTCAGTTAAAAAAACGCAGGATCCACATACCAATGTTTGGTCAATCACATCTTCAATGACCATATAGGTAAACACATGGAGGCATACATAGATGGCATGATTGTTAAAACACATACACCCGACAAACAACTCGAGGTACTTCAAACTGTGTTCGACGTTCTATGTCAACATGATTTGAAGCTTAATTAGTAAAGTTTTCTTTCCACATACAAAGCGAAAAACTCCTCGGCTATGTGGTGAGAAAAAACAAAATCGAGGAGAACCTTGCATAGTTGCAGGCAGTTATACAGCTGGCACCACTTATAAATGTGGGCACAAAAGCTAAGAAATTTGCATGGACAGAGGAGTGTAACACTGCACTCAAGGAACTAGAAAATTATCTCACCTCGCGTTAAATACTCTCAGCACTGGTAGCGGGTGAGACTTTATTCTTATATTTATTTCGTTTATTTTTCTCGGTCAATGTAATATTAATTAGGGAACTAGACGGCATACAACGACCCATTTACTAGACTAGTAAAACTTTGGTTGACGTCGAGACTCAGTACCCCAGTCTAGAGAAACTCGCGCTCGGCTTGGTGGTAGCAGCTCAAAAGATGCGCACTTATTTTTAAGGACATACATTTGTGGTCTGAACCTCTTTTCCTCTCAAAGTTGGGTTGTAGAAACCCGACGTATCAGGAAGACTGACCAAATGAAGTATGGAGTTAGGAGAATACGTCATCAAGTTTGAGCTTCGCACCACAATCAAGGTTCAAGTTGTAGCTGATTTCCTCACAGAATTTTCCACACCTGGCGAAACAACCCTTCGAAATGAAATCTTGGCTGAACCTAAACCGTTATAATGGTTTTGAAAATAGATTGAGCCTCTAGCGCATCCAATGGAGGGGCAGGTATCATTCTTAAACCATCTACTGGAGAGAAAATCTGCCAAACGATCCGCTTTAATTTCTCAATGACCAACAATATAGCAGAATACGAGGTCGTGATTAGTGGAATGAAGTTAGCACTTATATGCAGGGCTCGAATTCTCTAAATCCGATTAAATTCACAATTAGTCATCAATCAAGTGAATGATATATACGATGTGAAAAAAGAGGGTATTCGTAGGTATCCGACAGCGGTTAAGGAATTTGAATCCAAATTCGCCACGGTAGCATACGATCAAATGCCCCGCTTGCACAACTCCGACAATTATTGGACACAATCCTACCTTCTGTATCTCCAATCGGGCACCCTACCAACTGAAAAAATAGCCACCCGAACACTCCAACTAAAAATAGCTAAATAGTGTGTACTGGATAAAATCTTATATTGAAAAAGAACCACACAACCTTTTCTCAACTACTTTTATTCTGCCGATGCTACCTCGATTGTGCACGGCCTACATTCTGGAGACGTCAGGGCCCATTATGGATATCGCAATCTTATTCGACGCTTTTTATTTGCAGGTTATTACTTGCCCGACTTGGCCGCCGATGCTGAAAAGCTCGTTCAACAATGCCACCAATGCCAACAGTTCGCCAACACTATTTATTTCCCGAGTACGCCAGTTCAAGCGGCTGTTGTCCCTTTCCATTTCGACAAATTATGGATTGATTTAGTAGGGCCATATTCTATGGTGACCGGTTAACAACAGTTTTTTATGGTTGCAGTGGATTATTGCATTAAGTGGGTCGAGGGCAAGGCTCTCTCCCGCACCCAAGCCCAAGAAATATGTGACTTTATACATCATGATATTTTATCTCGATTTGGAATACCTCGCGTCCTGATGACAGACAATCGTCCCTAGTTTCGAAATATGGTGGTTACCACTTTCTGCAAATGTTTTGGAATCAGTCAACACTTTTCCACACCGTACTACCCACAGGGAAATGGATAGTTCGAAGTCACAAACTGTACTATATTGGCAGGAATAAAAAAGAAACTCGAAGTTGTCAGGAGAAAATGGTCGGACAAGCGGACCGAGGTTCTTTAGGCATATCGAACTACCCCGTAGACTATAACTGGAGAAAATCCCTTTGCTCTCGTCTATAGCAGTGAGGTTTGCATCCCAGCAGATATTATTATCCAAAGTTATAGAATCCATAATTACGAAGAGGGCAGCAATACTACTGACTGAGCAGTTAGCGTAGACCTTATTGAAGAGTGGTGCGACCAAGCCCGAGTCCGAGAAGAACACTACAAGATCCTCATGCGATGGCATTTTAATGCTCGGCTAAAGCCTTGTATATTAAAAGCCGGAGATAAGTTAATGAAGAAAGTTTTCCAAGGCTTAGACGATAAAGCACTAGGCAAGTTCATACCAACTTAGGAAGGGCCTACACAATCATCTCCAAGGGACACATCAGATCATACCACCTCACCGACGCCTACAGGCACACACTTAAGAACATATAGAATATTCATCATTAAAAATTATATCCCCCAGATATGTAACTTACAGGATGCGCTTCTTTTCCTCCTTGATGGCGCACGGAGGTGTTTTTTACAAGGCATCAGACTTCTCATTCTGTTTACTTTAATACAATTTATTGTTTTTGCCAATGCATGTGTTTATTTATTAATTTTCTACATTATTTCAATAGTGAACGGGTCACTAACCACGTATATGGGCTACTCAAAGGGCCATGCTGAGCCTAGAACATAAAGTCTATTAATACGAAAAGGCTACGTGCCACGCCTATGGGCTACATAACGCGAACTGATCTAGTATCAAACCCATAATCGGGCCACGCAATAGGGTTTAAACGATCTCTCCACGAATAAGCTGAGGGGTACATCTCACTAATAGCTACGTAATGCGAACTGATCTAAGATCAAGCCCTTGAATGGGTCACGCAATATTGTCTAGCTGACCTCGCCGTGAATAAGCTAACTAATAGCTACGCAATAAGCTTAATTAAGCTCAACATTATAAGAACATGCTCCATAGTGATAACTGATAAATACAAGTCTCCATAACTAAGGAAACAAAACAATATCGACATTAAACTAATACAAACAATAACGATGTCATAGTGATGCGATTAGAATTATCTAGTTGTCTCACAAACAAGGCAAAAATAGATAAGGTTAGAATAAGTAACGATTACAAAACAATAAAAATACTAAATTCAAATATTTTATAAACATGGATTACTTCAGGCGTCAGGCACCAAGCTCAGGTCGTTAACCTTAGCATATTTTGGTTGTTCAATATTTTGATGTACTGTGTCTGCTTTAGCTACCAAAGTAAGCACTTTATCTAGCTCTTGTTGCGACCACGCCGAAATGACAGTTGACGTACCCCCTTTTGGGCATCAATTCGCGACAGTTGCAAATTTTTCTAATGAGCCCAACTTCATACCCGGGTTCAAAGACATCAGTTCAGCTATAGTCTTTTTCTTGTTTTGGGCCAGTCTCGCCATAGGAACCTCCGTGAATTACCCTTCTCTCTCGTCCAAATTTTTTGCCGCATTCTTCACAACAAGGTTAACGCTTATTTTCACTCAAAAAAACTCAAACCTACAACACACAGTACCTCGATCGCCAGCACCACTTGTCTCTGTACTGTTTTGCTCATACATATTTTATCGTAGATGGACAGCTCCGGGATCATTTAGAGCTGTTCAAACATTAACATTGATGGAGGTGGAATTACCACACCTGGTAGTGAGAGCTCCTCATCTACCCTCTTACCTTTTTTCGTTGCAACTTCTTTTTATTTTGTTGGTAACAACTCTAGTCTCACTACATCCACAACGGCCGACCCTGAGCCCACCTCTTGCACAAACGAGGGAGACGGACGAATCATCAAAGTATTGATAAAAATTTTCATTCTCCGAGATAACTCTTCCGGGATTTGTTTTTTCAATATGTTTTCTTCATCATCTGGAGAACCTCTGCTCGGTTGAACTCCCACTTGCGCTTCATCCAGAATTATTACCTTCGGTGATTTGCCCCGACTATTTTTTGATCCACACTGGAGGCTTTTTCCACTGGATCATCTGCCCCTCGTGCCCATCAACATCATCTTCGTCCACCAGTTAGAGTTTCTTCATTGACAGAGGGACTTCATCCAATATTACATGTGCCTTCTTTTGTAGGGGAGTCACTTGGTCCTCTAATTCATCATGTTCTTCTCAAACCTATCGAGTATGGTCTCTACCAACTTATCTCCTGGTGGAGCAAAAACCTCCACCATCTGGTTCACCTCACCCAACTCCTGAATAGCTCCCACTTCGCCTTCTCCCTCATTCTGGCATTTTAAGGATGGCGAGCTCCCTGCCTTCCTCGCTTTACGACCCTGGGGTAGTGACAACCACACTGTTGTATTGTTGCGATCCATATACCTTTGTTCCATCAAAGCTCGAATACGTTCAGTGGTAGCCAATTCTCCACTATCTACCATCGTAACTTTACCATCCTTTGCAATAATTAACTCAGGAACTGGCCACAACCCAGCTTTTAAGAAATGCGCTTGGGTAAACAGCCGAGTTGGCTTCTGTAACCACGTCCTGTTGGCCAAGTTAACTAGCTGAATTAAGGGATTCTTTGCACTTTCAGACAAACCTTCTTTGCACCATTCTTGGTATTTTCCCTCACCTGCATCAATCAAACATATGGGTTAATGTTCACCACCAGGGTTTTAATCATATGCCAGGAATCTTTCTTCTTACAATAGGCCTTACAACAACGTGCTAACTGTAAATTCATCAAATCATTTTCATTCTTGTAGTTCAACGATACAAACACAAAAGAATGTTTCCAGTTTTTATCAAAGATGGGAAGCTCAACTATTTTCCTAAGCCCGATCAATTTGGTAATGAAGAAGGGTGATTTTTCCAGTTTCATCACGTCAACAACAACCAATAAATTTTCCAAACAGATCGAGATACCTAATAGGCGAGCACTTAACACAATGTTGAGAAAAAATATCCACTTATTCACTGCTAACTGAGTGGGAAATATACATATGAAACTAAAAAATCTCGTATCAATTACTGTAATGGTAGCCGTAAACCCTCGTAAAATAAATTAGTGTATAAACAGGTCTCATTATCCCTCGCCTGATACGGATGCTCCCCAACTTCTGGTACCCTAACTATGACATCACTAGGAATACCATACCTAGCCCTAAAGCTCTGAAAGACCAGGCTCATCAAGGTACCCATACTTGGGGGGTATTCGTTCAAAGTAACTTTTCAAAAATCTAGGATCTTTAAATTTAGAATTCATAGCTTTAACCGATTTTCCTTGCTTCTTTACAATCTTTTTGGGGGCCATCCGGACTGCAATGAGCCAAATAGATGTGTGATATTAAACAAATCGAGTGGACACCTCATGCACAAACACGACTACTAGGGAAGATAGTCTTTTCCTAAATATAATGAACCAAGGATCAACAACTAATGACTAAGGAACTATGGTTTCATGTTCCAATGCTAAGTAAGAAAGCAAAAATTTCGCAAGGCCATAGAAGAGACTTTTTCATATCTTTTGAGTGATTTCAATCTCCTGAGAGTCTTCTTCTTCCCAAGACCTCTCACATTCCAGTTTTAGATGAAAAGTTTCATTTGGATTGAGAGGTGAAAGGATTAACAGACCATTTCAACTGCATTATTTTTTAAGAGATTGAACTTTTAGCCTAGCTCTTAAGTCTGTTGAGTTTTTTCCTTACACCTTTTTACTTCGTTTCTTTTCTTAATCGGCTTTATTCTTGGAGAACTTGGCATATTACCTATGTCATAGGAGAGTTACCAGTAGATTCAGATTCTCTAATGATTCCAAATAAGACTTTATTATCAATTGTTTGTAACATTAAAAATATTTTTAATTAGTTGTTCCACTTGTTTTTTGGTTCATTGTTGAATTTTAAATCTCCTTTTGGTTTTGAGATCTTATCTTATTAGTCAAATTTCATTTGGTTTTATGGTTTTTTTAAAACTTATTTTGACTAAACTACTAAAAAAATATAATCAAATACAATTAAAATATGTATAACAAAACTCCAACTAATTATAAGTTACAATTAGATATATCTAAATATGATTAAAAATATTAAACCTCATATTATTGAATAATAAATATTCGAATACGTGAATTCATACCTAGCTATTTGAAGAGATTTAACAAGAATTTTAGCATGGCATACTACCTATTTAGAAAATACATAAAACATTTGACAAAATCTTGAAACCAAATTATTGGAATTAAAATAGGTAGGTTTTACGAATAAAAAACTACTATTAAACATAAACGGATATAATTATATATATATTTAAAGTATGATCAATGAATAATGATAATTAATTAATGTAATTGAGCTAATAAACATATCAGCATTGTATTTAGATAGCGTATAAATTGTTATAGTTTGCTTAGAGGATTAATATAATTTTTGTGAGTTTTATAAAATCTTAAACATGTATTATAGGTATATTATATATTCAGAAGAAACATGGGGAAGATGGCTCCAAGATTGGCAGAAGCCAAGTATGAAGATATCAGGAACATAGTCTCCCTTTACCCGACATATTGATATTCTCTATCTTCTCTATCTTCAATTCTTCGTTTTTGATCTCTTTAATAGAGATAAATAACAATGTATTGTTTCAAGAAGAAGAATTTCTAGTTCTCCAATCTTAAAACAGTGTGAAAAATCTACCAAAAATTTTGTTCAAAAAATATTTCGCCGACTCTGTTAAACCTTCAGAGCATCTAATTCCGATCGTTATTCAACCAGAGAGTATATAAAAAAAAGTCTAATCATATTTCTTTTTATTTTTCCAAGGAGACTAAAGATTTCCTACTAAAGAACACCAAAATCAATCTTGTGGCAAATGTTTCGAATGGATTACCTAAGAACTCTTCTCTAAATCATTTTCTCAATTCCTTCAAGTTCAAATGTGCTCACAACTGGTTTATCTGAGATTCTAGGCACATCTTTCTTAGGTTTGATCTTAAAGACGATGTTAGCAAGATCTGGGCTAAACATTTTTGGAATATCAAAGGTTCTGTTATGCAAATCTTAAGATGGAAACCAGATTTCCATATCAAAAGAGAATGCCTGATATCATTAGTGTGGATAAGAATACAAAAGAGACCTGAATATCCGTATAACTCTTCCATATTGCACAAAAATTTTTCTTCAATAGGTATTCAAAATAACCGAGCCTAAAAGAATGCAGTCTACGCTCTTGTTGAATTGGAAGTTACTGGAAATCTGAAAGATAGCATTTGGATAGGTTTTGGATCAAATGACGGGTGCTGGTTGAAGGTGGGTTACAAGAATTTACCAACTTACTGCATCCATTGCTTACATATGGGCCATAACTCTTCTGAGTGCAAGAAAATGCATAAAACAAACCTTGAAGAAAACAACAAAGAAGATCTATCCCTCGAAGCTCTGCATACAGGAAAAAAAAAGAGATAATTTCTCTATAGTTTCTAAAGGTCAAACCACTATGTACAGGCCCAAAGTTACATTAAAAGAATGCTAAAGAGATAACACAAAATGTTGATCTCAACAATAAGAAAGATTTCAGAGATCAAGGCCTTCTTGATTCCAAACTGGTAAATAATAAAACTAAAGAAGCTTTTGACCCTGAATAAATGAAGATAATGAAAGCAATACAATTGTTTAATCGGGCAGTGGATCAAAATATCAATCAAGACTTGGATTTATTGGATACAGGTAGACATTCTCCTGCTCAAGAAAACATTGGAAGTAACCCTGTCACGCCATCCATGAAAGCTTTCTCTCCAGACCAGAACTTCAACATTATCTTAAACAAGAAAATCAAAGCTGCAAGAAAGATAAAGAAACCTAGTAAGCTAGTCATAAAGTCTCTTAAACACTTAGAGACCAATATTTGACACAAATGTTTATCTGATAATGATAATGATTCTTAATTAGAATCTGCGCGGTATCAACAACAAAGCTACTATTGGAAGGCTGAAAACAATAATATTCAAAGAGAAAGTTAAAACTTTATTTATGCAAGAGCCAATGGCTAATTCTACTAAGATCAGTAATATTTCTCTTAATCCGGGCTTTACTAGTTTCACGTTTAACATTTCCAATAAATTTGGTTGTTTTGGGATGATGATTCATGCATTAACATCCTTGTTAATCATGAGTCTGGAGGTTGATTACCAGGGTCTTGATAAGTCTTTTTATTTTACGGTGGTTTACGAAAAATGTCAAAGATATCAAAGGATTAGCTTGTGGAATCAGTTCAGAATTATTGCTTCAACAAATAAAATGTGGATCTCTGTTGGGGACTATAATGTTATTGCATCTAATGATTAACAGATTGGATGCTTATCCATTTGTCAAAACAGTATCGATGACTATGTGGACATGATCAGGGATTGTCAGTTAGAAGACGCAGGTTATGTTGGGCAGAAGTTTACCTGGAATACAAACACTAAATGGAAAACATTGGACATGGCAATAATTAACAGAGCTTGGGCTGAATCTTTTAACACCACTCAGGTTCTTCACATCATCAGAACTTCTTCTGACCATACTCCCCTTTTAATTTATGTCTTTCAAAACATAAACAACACTGTTTATAAAATTAACAGAAGCTTTAAATTTATGAATGTTTGGATTAACGATAACTCTTTCTTAAGTTTGGTCAAGCAGAATTGGAATGTTCCAATTAATGGTTACCCTAATGAAGTATTTTGGTTTAAGCTTAAGAGGCTTAAGAAGTGTTTACAGGTTTGGAATTTTAAGCAGTTTGGTGACATCTTCAATAAAACAAAGAACACTGAAAAGATGGTGCAAATGATGGAATCTCTGCACATTTTAAATAACAATGCTATATCTAAAAATAATCTTAACAAGGCTAATAATTTACATATTCATGCTCTGAGGAATGAAGAGATCTTTTGGAAGCAAAAGTGCTACAATAACTGGTTGAGGAATGGTGACAACAACACTAAAACATATCACGCTTATGTCTTCAAAAAGAGAAGGAAAAATACTATCAAAAGCATTAGGGTGGATAATACATGGATATACAACACTGAAGATATAGGCAGATCAGCTGAAGAATACTTCAATTCCGTCCTTTCTTCTCAGCCTTATAAAGACAAAGATGAAGAGCTTGCTATAATGAAAGATAAAAGTTTTGAAAATATTCCCAAGATGGTTACCATTGAAGAAAATGCCAGCTTGATGAAACTCTCCAAAGAAGATAAAATTTGGGAAACCATCAATACCATGAGCCCTGATAGTGCTGCTGGTACTGATGGTTACAATATCATTTTTTACAAAACTTGTTGGAGTATTATCAAACTTGATTTATGCTCTACTATTAATGCTTATATTGCTGGTCATAGTGTTCCTTTAGGTATTTTTGCTATTGCCCTGTGTTTGATTCCTAAAGTTATTAATCATGTGTCCTAGAACAGTTATAGGCCAATTAGCCTATGTTCCATGCTTAATAGAATTCTATCTAGGCTCCTAAACAACAAATTATCAACTATCCTGCCTAGAATTATCTCAAATTCACATGTTGTGTATGTTAAAAATAGACCAATTCATGAAAACGTTTTGATTGTCAAAGAGCTTATCTATGATATTAATAGGTAGCCTAAGTCTGGAAATATCTTGATCTACTTAGACATGTCTAAGGCCTTCGAGAAAATGTCTTTTTCTTTCATTATCAAGGTTCTCTCTTGTTTTGGCTTCTCCAGCAGTTTCATTAGCTTGATTCACAAGTTAATTAGAAACATTAACATATATGTTTTGATTAATGGAAATGTTTTGGGGTATTTCAAAACTAAAAGAGGCTTGAGGCAAGGTGATCCCATGTCCCCAAGCGTCTTAATCATTGGAGAGGAAGTCCTTTTAAGAGGGCTAAATAACCTGTTCTACAATAATAGCAAGATGAAATATGTGTCAAGAACTGACCTCAATATTTCTTGGATTGCGTTTGTAGATGATGTTCTCATTTTCACCAACACCTTAAGTCCCTCTATCAACAAGTTGAGTTGTCTCCTAGATAAATATTAAAGGATCTCAGGGCAGTCCATTAACAAGCAAAAAACAAAGATAATTTTGTCCAACCAAGCTCACCAGAGTAGAGTAAGTTTCCTAGAAAATTTTACTGGTTTTGTTGTGGAAGGTCTATCTTCTACTTATTTGGGGATTACCTTGAATAGTAACAATAAATCTAGAAAATTTAACGTGATGGTGGATAAGATTAACTCTAAAATCAATGACTGGGACAATAAATCTCTTTCCTATATAGGTAGACTTTCCCTTATATCGTTTGTTCTTATGAGCATTCCTTGTTACTGGATGCAAAGCTCTAAAATTCCTAAATGTGTTATCAAAAGGCTTGAATTTTTATTTCCAATAAGTTTCTTTGGAGATCAAACTACAACGATTCTAGCATTCATTGGTCCTCCTGGAATAAACTGTGTAGGCATTTTGAGGAGGGTGGATTGAATATCAGGAAGCTCATTGATATTCAATACACCTTCTCCCAAAAGATATGTTTCAATTACAGGAGGAACTTGAGCTTTTGGTCTCAAATAATGCAAAATATTTATAACAAAAACAAGCATCTTTTGCAAGCTAACCTCATTAGATTTAGCTCTATGGTTTGGAAGCAGCTTGCAGGAATTAAAGGATAAGCAGAAAGCAACATCAGATGGCTCATTGGCAAGACCACAATTGTTCCCCCATTATTGACACTACCAATGACTGGTTTCTTGAGACCAAAGTTTGTACTTTATAGAAGGATGACAAATGTGATATGGATAATAATATGAACAACTTGCTTAGTGATGACATAATTAATCAAATCAACCTTTACAAAGTTAATAAAGACAAGGAGGATAAAATGATTTGGATTCTTTCTCCTGATCATAACTTCAGCACTAAATTAACTTGGAGCAATATTAGACAGAAGAACAACAAGTCTAGTTGAAAAGACTTCGAATGTTATCGCTCCTAAGAAGATGTCTTTTCTTCTGTGGAAAGTGTTAAAGAATTGTATACCTATTGATTCAGTCATGAAGAAAAGGCGCCTTTCCCTTGCTTCAAAGTGCCAGTTTTGTTCTAATATAGAAGATATCAGTCACTTGTTCATTAATTGTGCTTGGTCCATTTGCAAGAATTTTAGTGATATTTTCAATATAAAAATTGAAAGATTCATGGTTCTTACTCATGTAATAAGAACTTTGTTTTGGTTTTCGAATCAATTGATCCATATCACTCATGTCTTTTCGGCTATCATCTGTTGGGTGATTTGGAAAAACAGGAACAATTCCAAGTTCAAAAATATTACCCCTTCTTCTTCTTCCACTATTACCTTAATTAACAAAATCTTTGTTGGTTTGAATGTTTCTAATTTGTTTACTAAAAATCATTGGAGAAAAGGGGAGGACACTGCCTCTTATCTGGGGTGTAGTTTTATGAATAACAGAAAGAATGACACTTACATCAAATGGCTAGCACGTGCTAGAGGAAGATTGAAGCTCAATGTTGATGCTGCTTGTCTTCGAAATGGAGAAACCAGTGGGGGCATCATCTTAAGGGACAATAATGGAGACATTGTGAAAGGGTTGGGCAAAACATTCGGTAAGCTTACTCCTTTAGTTGCTGAAGCTGGAACCTTGCTGGAAGGTCGCCTCTAGTGTAAACTGAACCATTGGAACGATGTTGATGTTGAGTCTGATAGTGAGTCCCTTTTTAACATGTTAGGAGAAGGTAAGTATCCCTGGTTTCTTCATCATTTATTGACGATTTGCAGGAGGCTTATTACTTCTAAAATGACTATCAAGTATACTCCTCGTAGTCGGAACCAAGCAACTGACTGTACATCGAAATTGGTCTTAAATGTTAAAGAAAACCATACTTTTAATCATTCGAAGACTCCCAACAGCTTGCTTGCTATTGTGATTCTGGAAAGCTTAAATATAGGCTACATTAACTCTAATAATGACTGATCTCTCTTTTCTATTGTTTGTATTAGTTTTGTTCAGATTTGTAAAAGGGACCGGCGATGTTAGTTGTTTGAAGATTTTGCTTGAAGAGATGGTGTCGTGGTTTTGTTAAAAGTCTTTGGCTCACTAAAAGCTTGATTGGAGCTGATAATTGAAAGACATAGCTTTCTCTGTTTTGTTCTCAAATGCTATTTGGAGGGATTGCTTTTGGCGCATTTTTTTCTCCCATATATTTTGAGGGATTAAAAAAAATCAGAATAAACTTCCTTATATTCAAAATCAAAATTTTAAAGAGAAACAATTATTTTCTTTTAAGTGGCCCAATTAGTTAGAGTAAAAATTGCATAAGTCTAGCTACTTAAAAAAAATTGAGCCCGAAAAGTAAAGCATTTTCTTCACAAGCCCACTAGATACAATTTTTCTGCAATATGAGGAGATGATATATATGGGAACTTTTTCTTTTCCACTTAGTGAAACCTTAACCCATTAATCGTGCGACAGCTGCGGCTTTATAAGGTCAGGTCAACGACCTTCTCCTACATTAGTATATTTTTTTTGGAGGGAACCCGTAGCCGCTATTTAGAATGCAATGAGTGCGCACAGGGTAAACTCTCAGTCTGACGCGATAGCCTGTAAACCAACGTCAGAAGGTAAACTACACAAGGTACAGGTTCAGTCGAGAAAGCGTATGTAGAGAGACTCGAACTCATGACCTTTTGGTTATAAGAATGCCATACTCAACCAACTCGGCTACCCCATGGAGGATCCTACATTAGTATATGCTGCTCGGTTAATTTGGTTTCTCTTTATTTCTTTGTTTAAAATCTGTGTGTTCAAAACGCATTTTAATCTCTATTCATATTGAATAAACATCGATTTCATGTGTAAAATTTATGATTTTGACGTTCTTGATTCGCTTTTATTTTTCTTCCTAATTTCGGTATTTTTGAATTCTAGTTCTTTTAATTTTATGCGTATAGGAGTTTTACGAGAAAGAGACGAGTTTTATCTATGCATCCAGCTAAAGGTGATAAGTTAGTGTGACATTTTGCTTAAATGTTTATTTTTTGCTTCCAGTAATTGTTACAAGTTCTTATGACTGATTTGAATGAGCGACCATGCATATAGTGCTTGTTTTTGTTATGTATAAATTTGTGAGTGAAAGAATGGATTTGGTTCTTGAGTAACTTCTTTGATGTTGAATTCTTGTACCCTTCTGTATAGTGTTTATGGATTGCGTGTTATGTGTATTGTCGAAGGAAACGAACGCAAAGTAGCCATGAATCAATATAACTCCATAAAATAAGTTGGACCATTACCAAATTCTCAAGTACAGTTAACTACTGATTTGCTCTAAAGAAGATTGAGGGCAAAAATTCTTCGGTCTTCATTGTCGACAATCGATATGGCAAGAAGAAGATTAAGAATGTCGTGAAGAAGATGTATGATATCCAAACCAAGAAAGTGAACACTCTTATCAGGTGAAAATGCCAACCAATGATGTTAACATAATGCTAGTTACTTGTGAAGGTGGAGATTTTATGCGCCCTTTCTTTAATTCCTGTCCAATTATCAAACACTAAAAATATATAGTTTCAACCGCAGAATTTGTGTACAGGTCGAGTCATTTCTGAACAAGTATTGTAGTTAATCTACAGAGTACAGACAATGCTTGATTTGTAGTTCCTATCAAGATTATAGATTATTGCCAAGTAACATAATAAATATAGTGTTAATGCCAATGTAAATGCATGCCCAATGGAACTAAGAATGTTTATAAGATGGATCCCAAGATTATGATGCTTTGGTTGTTGCTAACAAGATTGATATCATCTAAAACATCTGCAGCTAACTGAACTGAGCCTGACTTATCTGTTACAAAGACAGTTTTGTTTCAGTGTTAAGAGTGTCAAGTTCTTTTAAGCTACCAATCCATACAGTACGTTATCTTGTTGCAATCCTATTACATTTGTGGTAGCATTCAGAAATCGAGCGTTGTTACAAAATCTATGCGAATTTGAGCAATTTTTATGAATTTAATGTTTTACTAAATGACTTGGCTCTTCTAATCCGTTTATAAGACTGATTTGCTATGGCTGTGACAGAAGATAGCTTGGAAGCTGTAAAGACATATTAATCATCATATTCTGTGTTGCATTAAATATTGGATTGTGGAACTAGTTTTCCTGCTTTAGGTACTTAAAGTCGTAATATGTGCCTTTGAGAATCAGAGCCTCTTTATTACTTGTATATTAGGTTGTTATATATCTGAAAGAATTAACAAAACAATATACGCTGTTTATAATTTCTTATCCTGAAGAGACAAGAGCAAAAAGCTTCAGTATAGAATAAATCATAGGTAAAACCGTAAAAGTAAGTTATTGAGATTCTTGAAATTCAGAAGCAGCACTTGTTTTGCAGTAATCATCGAAGTGTATGGAGCATCTTAATACCAACTGAAAGGCTGAGCGCTACCACTCCTATGATGATTGCGTATTTCCGGTTGGAGGACAATACGGCATAGGCGAGGGTATAGAAACAAAAGAACAAACAATATGTTATGATTCCTAGGTATGGCAAAGGGGATATGCTGGTTAATGACAATGCATAAGATGAAACTAAACCTAATAAAATAGTGTTAAAAAGTTTGTTTGTGTAACCAGGTGGTAGAAGGTAAATTGTTAGTGCATATGCAAATATTAAGGTACAAGTGTTGAAAAACCAGATTGAACAAAAATCTGGTATGTTCATGACTGCAGTTCCAGGATGTGCCGAATGGGTTATGGTGCTTGGAATTTGTTTGCTGTTGTTGCAAGTGACGTTGCAACTAGGTGATACCGTGTTGTTTGTGCAGGTTATATTGCAAACTGGTGAAGTGGATATGTTGTTACTATCATCAGCTGGCCAAAGACCACCAGCGGGACTGTAGACTCCTTGGAATACAATCGTCATAACCAGTATGGTCACCACCAACATCGCATTTCTGGTATCACCATCTATTTTCATTCTCTGACGAGCTACAAATGTTGTAAAATCTTTAAATTTAGAAAATTCTGCTTTCAGACTTTCAGTGCTATTAGAATTTACTGTGTTTTGGAAGTAAGAACTCATACGACCAGCACGGCTAAGGAGCCTTTGACTATCTATGTTGTGTGCTTGCCCTTGGCTCTCATTATGCTGCAAGATGTCTTGAGCTGTCAAGTCCGTCGAGTTCTTGATCTTCCTTGGAACGGGGTAGTATTTTGATAATAGTTGTATGGCCTGTTTGACATATTTAATTACTTAAAAACCTTGGTTTAGATCAAATTTATCTTCTGGAATGCATTCAAGTTTTTAGAAAATCTAACGTCATTAAAATCTTTTTGTTTGATTTTGGGGCCTCTTCATTTTAAGATTCATTGTAAGGAAGACTTGTTACTTACTATGAATCTTACACTAATTTTTTAAGGAAGACTTGTTACTTACACTAATACGAGTAAAAATTTAAAGAGTTTCAAAGCGATTACCTCATGATGATTGAAATAAGCTGCAGTGTGCAATACCGTGTTGCCTTCTTTATCTTTCCCGTGGAATAATTCTTTCTCCCAAGTATCAGAGTTTGGATGGGTATTTCTCCGAACCCAACCCAACAAAACTTTGAAAGCTTCAAAGTTATTACTTTTCAATGCAATATGCAGACCATTTTCACCTCGGACGTTAATATCTTTGATACAGTCTGGACATGCATTGAGAAATGCAACCAAAACATCAAGATTTCCTTGTTGGACAACGTAATGAAAGGGAGTCATTCCATCTTTTCCTTTGATGCGAACAAGATCAGTGTCGAGTCTCAAAAGCCAAAGTACCATCTCAGTTTTCCCATTCAGCAAAGCTATGTGCATTGGAGTTAATAGGCTTTGATTAAGTTTTCTCGCAAGAGACGGCTTCAAGTACATAATTGCAGTTGCAAATTCAATTTGCCCATTTTCTGCAGCTATATGTAAAGGAGTGGCACCAAAGGGAGGTTCATCGATTTTTTCGAGCACGTATGCATTTTCTTCGATCATATTGTAAAGAGTACTTGTATCTCCGAGGTGAGCAGCTTCAAGCAACCTTATATCCATTGAAACGAACTATGGAAAAGGGTCAGGGTCGCAGAAATTGCAGCTCAAAGATCAGATGTCAAATATCAAAGAAGTTACTGTTATGGAATAATTGATGCCACCATTGTCTTTTATATATATAATTTATATTTAAATTAATTCTAAAGGTGTATATCTATTATATTTATATTACTTTAATAGGAGTTGATTCACGCCACCGACATCTCTATTGGAGAACTATTCAAATAGGGAGTAAAGTTTTCAAACAATATTTAAGAATAAAAATAGCTCATACATGGACGACAGGTTACTGAACAAAAAAAAAAGGTAACCACATTAGAGATTTTGAATAGTCATTAAGAAACTTATGCGATTGGTCCTATCAAATACATGTTGTGGAGATATTTGGCATAGTTTATTAGTTATCTTATTAACTACTGACTCGAAACCGTTCGTTGGTAATCTTATTAGTAACTTGTGAAATTTATTTTACAGCGTTGAAGTTTATTTATATAAATATAATAAGATTCTACAAAATGTCACGCTAACTCCACACATGAAATATGACTCTTCAGAAAAGTAAACAAATATTTTTTTTTACTACGGCAACCAACCGAATTCCTTCGTGACAAACGCAACTGCTATAAACTTCGCGGTGATGATAAACATAGTTACCACAATAAAATATTTTTGTTGCCTAAAATAATTTAAAACTATTCAAGTAAATATCCTACCTCTCCTGGTGGGTCACATTTTTATTGGGGTTAATGATCTAAAATTTTAGAAGTTAACCTCATGGGTAGTAATAAGATTTTTATCTTTTTGCGGATTTTTTTAAAGCTTTTTTTATTTTGGATAACTACGTACCAAATTCATTCATCTCATTATCTCATTTTATATCTAATTTTGCGGTTCAGATTTGTATAGGGATAGATTTGATCACTTCATTTAATCTATATATCCCTACTTATTAAATAAATTTTCATATTTTTTATATGGTCGAATTTTGTTTATAGAATAATTTATTTTTTTTAATTTTACTTAAGTGTAAAAACAATAAATTTGTCGATTTTTTTTATCATCGCGATATATATACATATATAAATATTTTATCAATTTATTTGCCCACATAATTACTAAACATTATTTTGGTTGTACGCTATCTCCATATTAAGATACATAACTTGAAATGAACTCATTTTATTATAAGAGACGACACCAACCCTACATTTTCATAGAAACAATTCATATATCGAATTGTTATTTTCATAAATACGTGTCACGTGTATATTGAATTATATTGCAAGTTATTGGAATTTAATCATTCATGCTAACAGTCATCACATATAATGATATCACATATGGAACTCAATTTCTTATGTTGAAATCTTTCAACAATAACTTTTTATTACTTATTAAAAATTTGATGTTTAGGTTCTCTATATTTGTATTTGGTACTATTATTTATTCAATATAACTTATGATTTTTAGTCGCATCATCTAAATATTGAGTTTGACAATTTTGGACCAATGATTTGGTTAATAGATATGTCACGTTCTCATTAGAATGCATGTACGAGACTGACATGATTCTATTCTGAAATCAATTGTCTAACGTATTCATTTCCTAGCTTTATGTGTCTAAATTTCATGTTGTAGATTCAATTTTATGTTATACCCAGAGTAACTTGACAATCACAATATATTTAGAATATCATGTTTTCCTTCAAAGTGAATTGTATTTCCATCAATAGGTATCATAACTATTCAATTTTCTTTCTTGTTGCAACCAACACTATGAACTCATATTCTATAGTTGAATGGGATATACACAATTGTTATCTTATCCCAAAAAATAGCACCTCCTATAAAAATGAATACCCACTTGATAGTCAATTTGTTATTGACTAGACCCCCGTGCGACATAAGAACATTAGAATACTGAAGGCACGTGTTTTTTGTCTTCTTCGAGTACACTAACAACCCTACCAACAACATTGTAATGTTTTATACTTCGATTACTAGTAAGTTGGCTTGATTTACTCATCACAAATAAAATATCCACTTTGGTGGAGAAAATTATATATATGAGACTTGTTATAGCATTCTCGTATTCGAACTAAGCCCATACTTGACCCTTACTTGTTTTACGATTTTTAAACTATGATCACATTACGAATATGCTTCTGTAAATTATATATGTTTACATTTATCAAGTATTATTTTAATATAACATGATTAATTTAGGGCAAAAACCTTGGGTATTTTAATATATTTATTCTCAATATAGTATATATTTTTTCAAGATCCTTCATCTTTAAAATACATAACATAACCGTTTTGTTTCAATATAAGTTAATTTATTTACGTATAAACATGCATTGATCACCGTGTCACCATATACCTTAGTGTATAAATACTTAGCCACTGTATTATATCTAAACTCATTGGATACAATATCATTGTTAAACGTTTTATGTTGTTTTTCATATGCTTATTTCAAACAATATAATGAGTTAACATGTTTATACACATTACATTCATTTTTTGGAAGTATTAAACCTTTGTTTGTTTCATGTAAACTTCATCGTGAAGATCTTTATTTTGATATTGATTTGATGAATATTTAGTTTGCATACCGATATAAGTGAAAAAAATTTATCATTCTCGTAGTCCTCACAACTAGAGCACATGTATCAAAATAATTCAGTCCCTCATTTTGTCAAAAACCATTGGCTACCAATCTTGACTTACACGCTTGGATTATACCATCTGTGATTTTTCATCTTACATACTTACTAAAAATTGGTTTGCATCTGAAGGTAAATCAATCAATTTTCAAGTCTGGTATGGAATATTGTATTTTATTTAATCACTTATGCCTTATTATCAAAATGCATAATCTCATAAGGATATGACTTATTTATAAAAAAAATCAGAACTGTCTTCCAAAAAAAACTATCACCATAATATTAGTGTGACTTCTTTTAAACTTACTTAATAAAGTAGACATAAATATTTTGGAAATCTATATCGAGGGTCTTAGACCATTTTGTCTTTTCTCCCTTTGAATTCTATAAGATTCACGAGGTTGCTCTACAGCCAAGGTTGTGTTTTGTGAAGATCTATTCTCAATTTCCACATCATCTTGAGTTATATTATCATTGAATGTGGATCCAATGAATTTTGCTTCTCTAGATTTAAACATAAAACTAGACTCCAAACCTAATAGCCTATAAGCTTTGATATTATGTAGATACCTAATAAACACGCATATTATAGCCTTTGGGCCTAATTTATTATTTATATATATGTATTTTTGTAAAATACTAAGCACCACTACATTCTAAAATATCTAATATTTAATTTTCTTCTATTTCATGACTCCTATCGAGAAATTCTATTTTTCCTAAGTAAAATAGAATTACCTATATAATATTTCATTAAAACATAGTCTAAAATCTACTGACATATCAATGTCATCTCAATTAAAGCTATATATTTTATTTTCAACGAATCTATTTTATTAAGGTGTATCAGGTGCAAAACGTTAGGGAATTATCTCGTGTTCTTCACAAAACCTAAAAATTCATTTGATAAATGTTTTTTACCTCAATCCTTACGTTATTGTTTATTTTTAATGTCTAACTGGTTTTGAACTTCTGCTTTGAATATTTTAAATATGATGAAGGTCTCATCTTTATGCTTAAAAAGTAGACATTAGTAAATCTGGAGTTCTCATTTATAAAATTTATAAAGTATTTTGTACTTTGAAGTGTCACGATAACATTTAACTCATATATATTAGTCTGTATTAACTTTGATAGTTTTGTATATATTTTGACACTTTTATCACGGTTTTTAATAATTTTTTATTTTATACATAATTTGTATTTTTCATACGAACCTATATCACAATTTATAAGTTTAATTTCAATAATATCAATTTCATTATGAGATACATGTGCAAGTCAACCACACTACAATAAATAATAATTATAAGAACATAAGTAAATAGAAGATTTCACTCTATTAATAGCTGAGTTATTAGTACATAATTTCACCACATTGCTACAACAACATTCATTTCCGACAAAAGTACCAACCTTGAACAAAACAAGATTTTCAAATTCCTACACGCATCAAATTTTGTGTTTAGCAAATAGATTGATGAAAGCTATTTTTTGGTCAATCGAGAACATAAAATGTGTTTACAAGAGTTATATGTTTCCCAACTTCAATTTGTTTGTGTTTCCTGGCATCGATATTTTTGTACAATTGTTTTCTTCAATTATTTGGAATAAATAATTTCCATATTAGACACATGTATTGAAGCTATAGGGTCAAAATCCCTAAATATGTTAGAATCTTATTCGTTTTGCTTTGTATATCTTAAAAAATAAAGAAAGAAATCAAACTAACTTGTATTCATTCTTCTGTTATTGTTCTTCTTCTACAACAGAAGTCTTAGATGCGGAGGCGGTTATAGAATGTCCCACATAATACAATTCATTTTATTTTGTTGTTATTCAAAGGAAAAAGAAAATAACATATAAAGGGGTAAACGTAAAAATAAACTAATTTTATGTTAAAATATAGAGAGATCGACTGTAAAATAAGATGATTTATCTCGTAATAAACTTTGTGGTTTAATATTCCATTTATACATAGGGATTGGAATATCCTAAATTAAATTGAAGTCTTTGCATAGTACTGAATATTCTAGTTGGAACCCAATAAGTCTCTTCTTTTAAAAATCCATCAATTTAGTTTTAAATTACTACAGTTTGGTGTCTTTACATTTATAATGGACCATAACCTAATTGGACCGTCAAGGCCAATAGCTAAAGTGTTGGGCTGAGGGACCATCTCTTTAGATCCACATCAATCTGACTCGTATTTACACTACACATATTCTTGATATTTCATATCTTGTTATTCGTGGCTTCAATAAGCTATAGGTTACTTACATTTGGTAATTAGACTTATATAAAAACATGATTGGATAGTTTGAATCTATATATGATGTGACATTTCAATTAAAAATATCTCTACAATCTCCCACTTGGATCATCATATATATACTGAAGCATACCCATCAAGGTGTGTATTATATAACATTATTGCTTTCCAGATGACCCAAAATTGACTTATGATTTTGAATGATATGTAACAATGAACTAGGAAGGGCATTCCATGACTTATTCATGCAAAAGTGTTCCAAAAAGTATTGCATTGTCCATTACCACATAAATGAAATTTGACTTCTCGTGAAATACAATATGGAAGCGACGCAACCCATAATCACTACATGGTGACTTCTAACTGGCCCTAATACATTGAATTCAGATCGTTTAAATTCAATGAACAATATAAAAATTAATCATCTTATTATTGAAATAAATATATACATACAATGTGAAACACTAATACAATATAAAATTGAACTAAAAACTAACTAAAATAGAATATACACTCCCACTAAATCCTCTTTAAGCTAAATACATCCATGTGAATATTGTGTTCGTAAAACTCCGAGGGTGGTAACACATTAGGAAAAGTATATGCAACCATGGAATGTGCTTCGATGTGCTCAACTTTGATATGGAAATTTTGTATTCGTTATTTCACATATAGAAACTTGATGTGTATAGGCTCAGATTTTCTTGAGTTATTGTTTTTGTTTCAAAACATGATAGCTGAGCTATTATCCCACTAACTCAAAAGTTGTCTTTCAATTCCCTCAAATTCACACAATTTTATGATAAAGTTTATGAGCTAAAGTGAATGGCTTGAAGTGTCAAAACATATCACATACTCAACTGCTATTGTAGAGATCATGACAAGAATTTTTTTCACCCTCTTCCATGATATAATTCCTCGAGTCAAAATAGATACAATAATTTGTAGTAGACCTTCTAGCGTCCATGCACCCAAAAAATCAACATCTAGATGGCAGGTTATTGAACTTTCTGTATATTAAACGATAATGTTTGGTATTTTCAAGTACCATAACATATTTTTCACTAGATTCCAATGGATAACTCATGGATTGTCCAAATATCTTCCCAAAATTTCAACTATGAAGGATATTTCTGTTTTGATGCAGACCTGAACATAAATGAGATGTGTCGTCATGGCATGCATTTCTAAATATTTATTGAGGCACTTATCGAATGAGAACTTATCATTTATATCTATTTGTATATCTATAGGTTTTCTTGTTTTCCAACCCATAATATAGTATCTAATTTTTTATCTCTAACACAAAAAACACTTCACCAAGGTTTCATGTAAAATTTCTCTTCTAAAACAGTCTTAGTGAAAACTTATATCGTTTATAACAAGTCGGGCTTTGAACAGTACATCGTCCCTCGACTATCACGTTTGGTGGCAGATAGTCCCTTGACTTTCAAATGTCCGTTGAAATTCTCTGGACTATCGCGTTTGGATAAAGTTAGTCCATCAGATCTTCTGATCCAGTCCTCAGATTTGTTTATCACCACTAGTCCCTTGAGTTTAGGTAAATTTTTTCCCTTTGACCAAAATCCTTGTTGGCATAGTTGTTGGTGAGATGGAAAATTGTGTTGACCTGACACCTATTAAATGAATCCTATGTGTCATTTAATTAAAGAAATAATTGAAGCCTTATAAAGATATACTTCTTCTATTTTCTCGAATCGGGCTTCATGTCCTCTATTAACTCTATCAGCAGCAGGTCCATGTCCTCTGTTAACTCTATCAACAGTAGGTCAATGTGCTTCTAAGTTGGTTGCAGCCCCACCATCAGTTAGCTTAGTCCCGGCAGCTGACTGTGAGTTATCTGTAGCTCTCTGTGAGCTGTTTGCGGCACCAACATCACCACTCTCAGACCCAGCAGCAACCTGTGAGGTCTCTTAAGTGGTTGGGAAACTCCTTCTGTTGTGGACCGGTTTCTTGCATTTTGTGCACCTTAATAAAATGAACTTCCTAGACAGTTTTTCTCCAGCTAGTAGTTCAAGCTCGCTTCTGTCCCTCTTCATTTTTATTACCCTTTTCCCACTTTTGACTTCCATAAGTGGTGGCTGACAGAGAGGAAATATAGATTTCTTCCACAACAACTTCCCATTAATAGGGTTGATACTATGCTCGTAGATAGCTTTGTTAGTATCGATACGGTAACGCGAAAGAATGAAGTCGATGGGTCTTTTATTGTTAGCCCATATACCCACAACAGCATGAGCGCGAGGTATACCACTCAGCTTCCAACTCCTACACGAACAAGTCTTTTGAGAAATGTCTACAACAAATGGCCTTCCCCCTGATTTGATTTCATATTGGAGACCTCCAGATTCTTCAATCCAGAACCTCCTAGTTGCCTCTATACTCAACTCCAGCTTCTTCAATTTACTTGGGCAGACTTCACCCTTCCAGGTAGCACTTTACTTTTTAAACTTAGCTAGTCTTTTTATTGTCTGCGTTCTGATACCATCCATCAACGATATGATAGATTTCTCCCTTAGGTGTAGAATAGCCATGTTGAAAGTCTCCGATAGATTGGAGGTCTGTATATTGCAGCATGTGTCCTCTTTGTAGTGGGCTCTAGACCATTGGTTTGGTGGTTTATCTTCTAACCATTTGAAAGCGTCAATATTAACCATTTCCATCTCTGCCATATGTGTATCAAACTCCTCAGGGTATGTGGCTTTAGCTGCTGCCCGTAATATCATTTTCTCTAGTCGACTCAGGTAGGTTTTTTTAAAGTTTGCATACAAATGCCTACAGCAAAACCGATGCTCGGAGTTTGGAAAATCTTCGAACAAAGCAGGGATCAACCTTTCTGTTTATCACTCACAAACAACCACGCTCCCTGGTTTTGGATATCAAGGTCCTCTTCCAACAAATATAGAAACCAACTCCAACGTGATCTGTTTTCGTTCTCCACAACAGCCTACGCAACAGGGTACATTTGATCATTAGCATCAACACCAATAGCCACTAAAAGTTGGCCTCCAAAAGCTCCCTTAAAAAAACACACATCCAAGACAACAACTAGCCTACACCCTGCTTTGAATCCCCTCCTAACAGGTCCCAAACACATATAGAAACGTTCAAAGACATTGTTCGCTTGCTTAATAATGCAAGTAGAACCTGGATTCATTCTGATAATCTCCTCGGTGTAGTCCAACAACCACACGAATTGCTGCTTATCATTCCTTAATATCATCCTATGAGCAATAGATTTAGCCCAATACCTCTTCTGCCGATTAATGCAAACAAGAAAATTTTTGCATCTGATGTTGCGTAGTCTGTCTCGATATCCTCTACATCCCCTTGTTCTTCAGGTGGGACAGACTGGTATTGTTGACATGGTGGGGCTTGCATCTACTCTCCCGCCTCATCATCGGCCTCTGTCGCTGCTTCACCAACATTTTTCTCCTGGGCAGTTGATTCAACCTCAACTCCACCCCCCCAGCGAACATTAGGCCCTAACTCCTCTATGAAATCAGTCCAATTCGAAGACTCTTCAACAGGAGGCTGTGCAATATTTTTTTCTACCCCACCATCACCAGCATCTTTTTCAACCCTCTGTTCAGTGGGCTCACCAGCATTACCAACTGAGTCTTCTTCTACCACAGCCATTTGATCAGCATGTTTTTCAACATTCTGTTCTACCCTACAATCACCATCACCTACTATTTCTTCTTCTACCCTAGCATCACCAGCATCTTCTTCACCCATACCATCAGCCCATCTATTTCTACATCGACCCTTTCATCAACTCTTTCCACACCGACCCTTTCACGAACTGTTTCTTCTTTTACACTGGCCCTTTCACCAACTGTTTCTTTGAACCTCTGTTCTCCAACCCTTTGTTCTCCAACCCTCTGTTCTCCAGTCCTATGGTCTTCAACAGCCATAGCCTTAACAAATTTATCCCTCTGTTCCATCCCAGTCCTTTCACCAACATCTTTTTCGACCCTCTGTTCTCCAACCCTCGGTTCTTCAGTAGTCATAGCCTTAACAAATTCATCCACATCTTTATCCACAAGGTCTTCCTCACTAGTCTGACTCTCTTTCTCTTTATTTAAATCTGACTTTGATTCTGAAAGTTCAACAACCGGCGAAGTTTATACTTTTATTTTTTTTGAAAGGTAAATAATTTACAGCGGTAGAACAACCTCAATATACAGCTTTAAGAACTTGTGCTTGTCTACCATATTGCACAGCTCCAGTGCATCTGCATCACCAGAGACATTTAGCAAATCTTTATCATCCTTGCGTGATGGTAGTTCTTAAGCGAAGTTCAACACGCTAAAATTCTGTTCAGGAAAGCACGTCATGTAAATATGCTCGCTTTTATAGATAAGCAATATCTTGTCGGGGTTCACAGTATCAACTAATGTCTACTTCCCACCCCTGTATGTTACAATACCGTTTTTCTCGTAGAATTTACCACCGTGACGTACTATCATTGTGAATATTTCACGATTGACACCGGCAAATATCACAAAACCAATTTCAAATAAAAAATTGATTAACAAGTCACTGCAAAAGTCTAACTCAAATAGCCACATCTGTCATCTGCTCCTAAATCTATACCCTAGTACATCTCTAATTGCAGCAAAAAACAGAACACTTCCAATGCAACAGTCACTCAAATAGCCACATTTGTCAAACCAAGTGCAAATCTAATGCAACAACAAACAAAACAAGTGTAATGTAACAACAAACAAAACAACAAACATCTGTCAACCCTAGTGAATTTCTAATACAACAACAAACAAAACAACTCACTGTAATAATCTAGCACAAACTGTAAACATCAATAAAACATCAAACAAACAAAGTAAAACAAGTCACTGCAACAATGCAACAACAAACATCTCTAATACAACCACAAACAAAAAAATGAACATCTGTCAAGTCCAATGAAACAACAAACAAAGTAAAACAAGTCACTGCAACAATCCTAATCATTAGACATTAAACATTAAACTATAATCATTTATCAGTTCTTACTATAATCATTAAACATCAATAAAACGTAAAATCAAACGCTTTATCAGGTAACACAAAAGACAGTATCAAAATGTAACACTCGAAGCATCATTAAACATCATTTCAAATTGAATCAAAGTAAAACTCGAAGCATTCTAATTTTAAAAACTAAAACGATACATCAATAAATTAACAATGAAACATACTAATCTCTAAAGCAAAAAACACTCAGGGTTTTAACACTAAGACAATATCGACACTAATCACTCAACAAATAAGGAGACAAACAAAATACATGTATATTCTTGAGAGAATTTCAATTCAATTTTGACCTTCTTTTGTTTCTTTCTCGAACCCTTCTTCATTATTGAATCACGTTTACTATTGCCAAAAATTAAGGCTAGAAATAAGGAGTATAGACTATGATTAAGGAAGAAGATTTAGGGTTCTGTTTTGATTTAGGTATAGATTTATGAGCAGATTTAGGGTTTAGATTTAAGGATTCAATTTGGGGATTTGATTCAGAAAAAAAAAGAGTGAAGAGGAGAAAATATAGGGATTAGAATTCGAAACGAGTTTAGTCTGTCTGTTCAGGGAGAAGGAAATCTAGGGTTTAGATTTTGTTAGGTATTTCATTAAATCTTATCTAACATGACCGATTGATAAAGTCACAAATGACCGTACCAAGACAAATATTCCACGTAGGATAAATAATGTCACTTGGATAAACACACTCAATTATTAATGCCAAGTTGGATATTATAAGGGTAGGTGGGTCATTTAATGTCGCAGACTACGTTTTGGGTTTGACCTAAACTCAAGGGTGGTGAGGTTTATTTTATACTGAGGGTAATTTTATCAAGTGTTTTGGAAAGTTTTTTTTGGAGTACTAAATGTTTGGGTGTTTTGTAGTGAAAGATTTGAGCTGCCTGGTTGTATTAAATGTTCATTACCCTCATTAATGAAAGTAGTTTGGGAATTTATACCCTTAATTATGGACCCATGGGCTCTCGGGTCAAATTATGAAACCGGGTCAAGTTTAAAGACCCATTTACTTATTAAGATGATTAACACATAGCTTAGTCAAAATTGGTTAAGTGTTTCTTTACTTTTGTCATGTTTGGATAATTCATTGGGATGTCTATGTCCGAATTGCCCTCGTCCGGTTAGTTCAGTGAGCAGTGTCAGAGAATTTCGGACTCATCAGTAGCCCCTTTTTCAGGCCTTGTAAAAAATCTTTGGCACGACTAAAAAATCCACTTAGTTAGTGACGACGTTTTCCAATCCATTTATGTATTCAGGTTAAGGTTTGTCTGAATTGATTTCTTCCAGAATTCTAACAGTTTTTCTTTGGATCGTGGGACACGTGTCATAATCTGATTCGACCTACCAGCCGTTTTCCCTAGATTGGCGCTCCCACTAACCCTAGAAAGTAGCCTATGCATTTAAGTTTCCTTACGTCAGCGCAGTCTTTAATCATTGCAAAATACTTTTTCATTTTCTCCTAGGTATCAATTACCTTTTTCTATCAATATATAAATCATTTTTTACTGTTTGATTACCTTTATCACTCAAAAATCTTCTTCATAGCTTTCCTCCCTCTCTTTCAAATTTGTTCTTGGGTACTTTTATTTTCACGGCTAGAAACACCCTTGTAAAAGGTGGTTGGCTGAATTTGTCCGAGTTAGAGAAAACTAAAAAAGTTGAAAGAGAGAGGCATATTGCTGCTGGTCTACCAGTTTCCCCGATCGAAAGGTCTGATAAACCATCCCAAGAGGCTGACCAAGGGTCATCTTCCACCAGGAATCCAAAACCCAAACGGTTATTCAAGCCCAGCCTATCACCAATTCTATCAGGTTCCTCTGTTTAGGAATCCCAACCATCTACTACCAAGGAAAAAGCAGTATCAAGCGTTAAAAAACCCTCCCCATTTATAGCCATGAGATCAAATATTGAAAAATCTTTAGAAAAATCAAATCCACGTCGGAAAACCCGCTTGGTGAAGGCCCATGCCACTGTTTCACAAAACAAACCCTCCGGATCGGAGACTTCCAAGACTACATCCAAAGATAAGCCCTCCGGATTAGAGGTGTCTAAAAAAGAATCACAAGACAAGCCCTTCGGATCTGAGGCATCCAAAGTAGCTTCTCAAGTGACACTCTCTGGAGCTGAGCCTCAACCGGACACCAGGCCTCTAGAAAAAACTGGTGCTCAGTCATCCAGACAGATCGCAAAACCAGAAGCTGAAACCTTCTCATCCACAACGGCTGACAAACCTTCCATAGTGATGGAAGAAGTGATGAAAGACAGTATCGAAGAGGCCCCCTTTGAAACGGAAACGTCAGGCCATACCGGGGAGGCTGCTCTTGATAGAAAAGGCAAAGGCAAAGAAAAAGTTTGTATTACTCATCCGAATCTTCCGGTGTGTTTGGAGGGAAAGGTAGAGCCATGTTTCCTAAAGGTCAATGTAAAGTATTTGTTGGTCATGCAGAATATAAATTACGTCTATACTCATACTGCCGAACTGGGCCGGATCTGGACAAAATGGGGGATCCCAGAGTCTGTGAAGGTAAGGATACCTGTAACTCCGGAGACTCCAATGGATTGCAAACTTAATGAAGTGGTCATCTACACCAAACTATTCAACTGGGGGCTCAGGTTCCCCTTAGACCCAGAGATTGTCAGGTATGTCCACCTGATAAAGCTCTGTCATAGTCAACTGAGTCCGAACGCCTGGTACTCTCTCATTGCCTGTACAAAAATCACCAAATCCCATTCCACCACAACAACACGGGAAACAACTTCAAAGTGGTAGACGACTTGCTGGTGTCAGAGAAGAACTGGAGAACTCAGTTCTTATTCATCAGTGGGTCATGGGAAAATGAGAGGAAAATCAAGACTAAGACCAACCCTAGTATACTTAGTATTAGGTGGAAGATTACAGGTAAGCTTTTCAATTTTGTTTTTCATGTTCTTTTTTTTACTTCACAAAAATCTCACTACTGAATTATTACTTCATTTTTAGTATTACCGAAGGAGTACACCAGATACCTGGAGGAGGAGCAGACCACATGTGCCAAGTTAAATGCATGGGCCGCAGATTGTTGGGGGAACGCTTTCCACAACTATTTTACTTCTGGCAATTTGGTGAGATCTCCCTGTGGAATACCACAGGCCAGAGAGATCTTACATGGGAAGAATTGGCGAGACCATCTCCCTCAGTTATCATCCTCAAACGAACAGAGGAAAAATACGGTAAAATGGCATTGCCCTCTAGAGCCAAAGATCCTAGCAAAATGAAGGAAAAGAAGAAGAAGGCTGCACTAGAGAAAGTTCGGGTTGCTGCTGAAGAGACCGGTCCAGAGAACCGAAGAGGGGAGAACCAAGGAGGAATTGATGCCTCCTTGCTCCAAGTAGTTGAAGACGAAACTGTCAAGGAGACAGGAGAAGAACAAACTCACCAAAGCCTTCGAAGAAGGACAAAAAACGGGGAGCCAGTAGCGATGAAAGGGTTGCCAAGAAGAAGGAGGTCAACTTAGAGGGAGAAATAACTCTTCGTCCTTCGGAGCTTCTTCTTCCACCAGCCCCTCCGATACTACATTGGCAGAGAAAATTCCAACAGATTTGCTACAGGGAGATGGTATCGGAGGAGGGCTCGACATCAGAGCCCTTCAGGACATCGATCTTTACTTCAACGACTCAGAGAAAGATGACTTTGCTGGTCCCTTCCGCTCTACAGACCCGTCCAACATGGTGACCTACAACCAGTAAGTCTTTTTCTATTTCCGAATACCAAGATATAGTGGCCCATTCTCTTCTAGGTCATATTCAACCAGTCCTTAATCTGGAGAGGCAGGTGAAAAATCAGTCCACCCTTATCCAAACCCTCAATACATATAATGAGTATCTGTCAACCAAGCTCCTTAACGCTAATAAAAACATAGAGCCACTGAAGAAAGAGTTTGAAGAGTTGAAGAAGGACAATAAAGACCTGTCAACCAGACTGGCCACTTCGGAGAATGCTAAAACTGAGCTTCACGCTAAGTGTTCTGGTAAATTCAGGCCAGCATCGATAAATACACCAACGAGGTGGTAGATTACTTGGAAAAAAGGTATGCCGAAGTGAAGTCTGACATGGTACTGCTTTTCCACGAAACATTTCCGAAGAGGACACTTCGTACCTTGTGGAAATATGTGGAGTATGAAGATATCTCGTTCCATACCCTGGCTCATGGTGACAAAAAGAACTACTCTAGTGGGATCGATTCTACCACCAATGAAGAGAAAGGAACCGGCGAGAGTTCAAGCGCTGAATTCAAAGGCCCCAAGAAAGGAGGTGATGCAGGAACATCCGAAGGGAATAAACCCTGAGGTTTTTAACTATATTTGTGTTTTCTTTATTTTGTGAACTATTAAAGTCCTTGGATGGCCAAGGAATTTTTGTAATTGTATCCGGTTTGAGTCCGGCTAAACCTTTCACAAAACTTTAAGTCCTTGGATGGCGAAGGCATGTTTTGTGTTTTCATATTGTTATCTGGTTCTTACCCGGACATGCTTATTTTATCCAATTTTTGCTTTGTTCCATACTTGTTTTTAATTTTAATGGCTAATGTTTAAAGAGCCTTTACTTTACAAACATTTAAGGTGAGAGTATCTAAAAATCTCTGATGACATGTATTTAATGGTCATCATTCAACCATATTAATCTAATCTGTCAAAGATCCTTAGTATTAAATTGAAGACTTGAAAGGAATTGTAATCGAATCACACCGAATATTTTAAGAAAGCATCATATTTCATTAAAAAAATCCATACACCTCATTAAAACCTCTCCGCGCCACCAGGATAGAAAAGAGTATGCCCCCTAATATTTACATTGACTTTAAACAAGTAAATATTTACACAACTTTCATTCCAGATATAACCGGAGATGTTCAATATTACATGGGTGTTTCCGGATATTTCCATCTTCGTCTTGAAGCCTATATATCCCAGGCTTAAGTTTTTCGGAGACCTCATAAGGGACTTCCCAGTTCGGAGCCAACTTCCCGAACTGGTTCTCCTTAGTATGTAAGAAAACCTTTCTTACAACTTTATCCCCTTGTTGAAAATCCCTTCTTTAGATCTTGGAAGCGAATCTTCTCCTCATCAATCCTTGATAGTGGGTTGTTCTGAGATGAGCTTTGGCCCTTTTTTCTTGAATTAAGTCCAACTGAATCCTAATTGCCAACTCATTGACTTGTTCGGAAACATTGTGGACCCTATATGATGGTAAGGTTGCTTCTACAGGGGTAATTGCATCCATCCCATACACCAAGGCAAAAGAAGATTCCTGAGTAGATGCCGTGTGAGTAGTCCGGTATGCCCACAACACTTCTTGCAAGTATCTTGGCCACTTCCCTGCAACCCAAACTAATTTCTTTTTCAGACCGGACAGAATGGTCCTCTTTGCCACTTCAACTTGGCCATTTTCTTGTGGGTCGAAAAGAGAAGAGAAGCAATGATGAATTCCCCTGGAGGTACAAAAACTCTCCATATCCTTGTTATTCAATTGTGGCCCGTTATCTGTGGTTATCTTTTGTGGAACCCCAAATCTGCAACAAATGTTAGACAAGATAAAATTTATGACAGCTTCTGAAGTAGTTCCCACCAGGGGGGCTGCTTCTATCCATTTTGAGAAATAATCAATAGCTACAATAATAGTCATGTACCCTCCGGACGCCATTGGTAGAAGCCCAACTAAATCCAGTCCCCAACTAGCAAAAGGCACTGGCTCAGAAATTGACTCCATAGGAACTGCTAGAATATGAATTTCGTTACCATATCTTTGGCATGGGTCACATTTTTTCACCAATTCCTTAGCATCTGCAATTATGGATGGCCAATAGTATCCGGCCAACAAAACCCTCCGGGTTAGAGCTCTATAGACATAGTATGCTGATCCTTCTCCATCATGTAATTTGGACAAAACAATTTCGTACTCTTGAGCCCTAAACAACGCAGGAGAGGTCTGCTAAACTATTTTTTATAAAAACAACCTCCATTAAGATCAAGAATACACGATTCTTGTGTTTTATTTTCGTCGCCATAGTTTTCTCCAAAGGAAAAATTCCACCAGAGATGTATTGAAGAATGAGAAATTTCCAATCTTTGGATTGAACTATTTGTACACTCAAACTCTCTTCCTCTTCCTTGTTCTGATTTGATTGTATGGATGAGAATTCTTGTACATGAATCCGTGGGTAGGACTCAGAGTATACTATGGTTGCTAAGGAGTCTGCCAGCGTGTTTTCCGATCTAGGAATGTGCTCATAGCAAACATTTTTGAAGTTGGCTGCTACTTCTTTAAGAATGAATAAGTATTTGATCAATTGTTCCTTCTTGGCTTCAGACTGACCTTGAGCATGATGGATAAAAATCTGAGAATCACTCATTAATCTAACTCTTTTAGCCCCACACAGAAAAGCTAACTTTAGACCAGTTATACCTGCCTCAAATTCGTACTCATTGTTAGAAGCCCTGAAAGCAAAGCTTATAGCCTGGTATAATTTATCACCACATGGAGAGGTTAAACAAATCCCAGCCCCACAACCCATTGTGCTTGATCCACCATCTGTCCGGAGAACCCATACTTTTTTAGTCTTTTCCTCTAAGGCTGGTTTAGAACTCTTGTCCGGATGAAACTCTACCAGAAAATCAGCAACAAATTTGGTAAAGATAAGTGTTTATGTATTTCATCAAAAGCCTGGCTACACTGTGGAGACCAGTTAAAGTCTTTAGCGCCTTTCAAGGTTTGGAAAAATGGAGCAGATTTGTCTGAAGACCTTGAAATGAAACGATTCAGAGCAGCCAACCTTCCTGTTAGCCTCTCATAATATTTCGAGGAGGGTCCATTTTTAACAAAACATTAAGCTGATCTGGATCAGGCTGTATCCCTTTTTCACTTATTACATAACCCAGGAATTTTCAGGACTGCACCCCAAACACACACTTCTCTGGATTTAATTTTAAATTAACCTTTGCCAAGTTGGTAAAAGTCTCTTGAAGATCAGTCAGGTGCAACTCTTCTTCTAAAATTTTAAACATCATGTCATCGATATATACTGTCATATGTCTTCTAATCTGATCAGCCAATGCTTTGTTCACCGATCTCTGATAAGTAGCCCCAGCATTTTTCAGCCGAAAAGGCATCACCTTGTAACAAAGGAGACCCCTATATGTAACAAAGGTAGTGTGTTCTTGGTCCTTCGGATCTACCTGTATCTGGTTATAACCGGAGAAAGCATCTATGAACGATAACGCCTTGTTTCTAGATGTGGAGTCTACCAACTGATCTATCCGGGGAACTGGGTAAAGGTCTTTTGGGCAAGCTCTGTTGAGGTCAGTAAAATCAATGCACATACGCCATTTCCCATTCTTTTTCTTAACCAGAACTGGATTGGCAGTCCATAAATGATACTGAGACTTCTTTATGTGCCCCATCTTGGTAAGCCGGTCAACTTCTTGTATTATTACATTAGCCTTTTCCATAGAAAATGCTCTCATTTTCTACACAATACGTGCCACAACTCTCCGGATAGACAACTTGTGTGATATAACACTTGTTGGTACTCTGGCCACATGAGTATTGCACCAAGCGAAAACATGTTGGTGATCTGCTAAAAAGGACAACAATGTTTTCTTTAATTTTGGTGCCATCTTGGAGCCAACTTTAACACTTTTTCCCTCAACCAGAGAGTGGGTTTCAACTTCTTCAATCGATATCAAAACACCATGGGTCTCTCTGAGGTCATCAATTTCACCCTCTCCCCAGAGGGCCCCAACAACTGCTAATCTTCATTAATCCGAACTACCCATAGAGTTCTAGGAGCAAATGCAGTTGCATAACATTCTCTTGCTATCTTTTGGCTACTCCGGACAACTCCTACTTGTCCTTGAACCACATACTTTAAACATTGATGGACTGTTGAAGCCACATCATGCATCCTAGAGAGCCAGGATCTCCCAAAGATCGCATTGTAACATGTGGGGCAATCTACCACAACGAATAGTACCCTGACCATCTTCTTGAAAGGGCCTTTGCCCAACAATACCTCCTCCTCAAATTCTCCGATCACATCTGCAGAGCTCCCTGTGAAGCCCACAATAGATCTGTTCGAACGTTGAATCACTGCCGGATTCTTCATCTTCTTATAGGAACTTTAAAAGAGAATATTGGCTGAGATGCCAGTGTCAATCAGAATTCTCCTGATGTTGTTGCCCCCAATTGAAGCTCATATCACTACATCATCCTCATGAGGCCCAACTATATTTCTTAAATCATCCTCATAAAAAGCAATGAAAGGAAAATGAATTTGGGACTCATAAGAAGACATGTGTCCCTCTAACTGAGTATCTAGAGTGTGAACATGCCTTTCCTTGAAGAAAGAGTCGGCGGAGTCATAGTGTCTCCCCCAAATATAGTAAGTGACTCAAAAAAGCTTATGAGTCCGACCACTGTCTTAGTTTGTTCTGTTATGACCCACACTTTATTCCGGGTTGGATCAGGATCCAAATACTCCGATTCGACATAAAATCTTTCAAGAATTACCATAGCCCCTTCGGGAGCAGATGTCCTTGTATTGTTCGTTGGGCCAGTTCGGGGAGCATTGTCAGACCTCTTTCCACTCCTTCTCTTGACATAAGCTCACACCTTGCCCCTTTGAATAAGATTATGTACTTCTTGTTTCAAGGCGATACTGTCTTCAGTATTGTGGCCAATATCATGATGATACTGGCAAAAACAAGTATTACGACTTTCCCTAGGAGATTAAAGCGTTGTCGACTTCTTGAAATGCACCTCATCTTTAGTTTTGTCATAAATGCTTGCCACATTCTCTTTTAATTCAGAAAACCACTCCGGTTGGACCCAAGGTCCACGTTTATTTCTAGACTGCTGGATTCAGATGGGATTAAGTTTCTTTGGCCCAGTTGAACCCTTGTCTGATTTCTTTGGACTTGTATCCGGCCTGATTCTGGTTTGGAGCAGATTGGGCAGACCTCATTTGTCTGTGTACCCTAGTTTTCTTTATTTTATCTACGTTGATTTGTTTTCCCACCTAATTTAGCAAGCCTCCCCAAGTCATGGCCTTCTTCCTTGTCACTGAATCAGCGAGATTTCCAAGGTTTAACCCTTGTCTCAAAGAGGTTATTGCTACTTGCTCAAAGCAATCACCTAACCCATTCTTGGTATTTACAAACCGGCTTATATAGTCTTTTAGTGACTCATTTGGCTCCAGGGAACAATGGATAATAGTATCTTCATTTCCCTTCACCTCCTTACTCCCCACAAACTGCCTTCGAAAGGCCACCCAAAATGTATCAAAGTTTCCGATACAACATTGTGGCAAACTGTTGTACCATTTCAAAGCACTTTCCGTAAAAGATTGAGAGAAGGCTCTACAAATAAGTTTGTCATCATCATCAAAATTCATCATAACATTTTTAAACTATTCCAGATGGTTGTTCGGATCTTTACTCCCATCATATTTCTCTATTTTACTATTGTTAAACCTGTTAGGAAGGTTTCCGGACATGATCTTGTCAGACAATGGTGATTGTCTCCAATTTCTGCTACGATTAAAGACTGTGTCTTCATTTGGTGTTGTAAAAATACCTGGTTCATCATGGAAAGCGAAAGAATCCATCAAAAGTTGGTCTACATGCCTGTGACTGTGGCTGTGGGATAACCATTTACCCAGATGCCTCTTTAATCTCCCATGTCTATCTCTCTTTCTCGAATACTTTTTAACTAGCTTTTGTTTCTTCTTGGACCTCCCCTCATCACTACTTGATGACAAGGACTCCTCAAGCTCATCCTCGTTTGAAGAGCTACTGGAGGATTCAGATTCTGAGCTCTCCACCAGCTTGGACCAGTGAGACTTCTTGGAACTCACATGGGTCTTTTTCATGCTCACATGAGTCTTTGTTGATGGGTCGTTCTCTCTTGGGTTGTCAGTATGGTGAATGACTAACGCTTTCGACTTTTCCTTTAAATCCATCTCTGCCTTTCTAGCGGCCCTCAACGCTTCTATTTCAGCTTTCAACTTATCTCACTCTTCGGTCGTGTACTCTTTATTTTCCCCTACCACCTCCACCAAAGGTGGTGGAATTGCTTGGTCTTCCAGATTCATCCGAATCGGTTTTTCTTGCTGGTTTTGAATGCTAGATTTAGGCACCTTCTACTCCCAATGTGGTCGCCAATTTGGTGAGGTTTATTTTATACTGAGGGTAATTTTGTCAAGTGTTTTGGAAAGTTTTTTTAGAGTATTAAATGTTTGGGTGTTTTGTAATGAGAGATTTGAGCTGACTGGTTGTATTAAATGTTCATTACCCTCATTAATGAAAGTAGTTAGGGCATTTATACCCTTAATTATGGACCCATGGGCTCTCGGGTCAAATTATGAAATCGAGTCAAGTTTAAGGACCCATTTAGTTATTAAGCTGATTAGCACATAGCTTAGTCAAAAGTGGTTAAGTGTTTCTTTACTTTTGTCCTGTTCGGATAGTTCATTGGGATGTCTATGTCCGAATTTCCCTCGTCCGGTAAGTTCAGTGAGCAGTGTCAGAGAATTCCGGATTCATCAAATGGACTAATGGTGATACAAATATCTGGGGACTATGGTGACATGTGGCAGCCTCTCATGGATCAGAGCATCTAGTGGACTAACTTTATCCAAACGCAATAGTCCATGGACTGTGAACAGAAATTTGAAAGTCAAGGGACTATCTGCCACCAAACGCAATATATAGTCGAGAGGCGATGTACTATTCAAAGCCTAACAAGTCGTATGTCAAAAAAATACATCACTAAATAAATTAATTTATCCTCACTGATCGTTTGATATACACGATCCAACACAGAGGTCATCTTAAAACTAAATGAGGTCATGGTCTCTAAGAACTTGTGGTACCAATAAAGATATGTTTGTTTGAGTCTATGCATAAATTTATTTAGTTTACACGACATTGACTTTGAATCTCTTGGAACAAGGGTTTTTTGGTTGTTTCGTCAATATCTCCATTAAGATATGATGTTTTAACACCAATTTCATGAAACTCGAAATCAATATTAGCAACTAGAGTCATGATTGTTCAAAATAAGTAATTTGATGAAACGATAGAAAATGTATCAAAATAGTCACTATCTTTCGTTGAGTGTAATATTTTGCTACAATACACACTTTATTTATTTACATTTTGTTCGGTATTAAATATCCAGTTCCAGCCAATTATTTTCTTCTCCTCGGGTAAAGTGATAATATCCCATTTTGAATTGTGTTGCATCGATTTATACTCTCCTTCATAGCTCTGATATTTAGAGTTTGAACTCTTTATAATATTCTGAAAGGTGATTAGATCCTTCCGAACAACATCAAAATTTTCTACTTAAAACAAAATTGTAACATATATCTGAGGCTAAAAACCCTGGTTAGTCACCGGTGTTTGACACCTGTTGCACTCCTGCCACTAAGCTTCATTCGTCCCCAAAACTAGTCACTGGTCTCCAAAAACGTTACATTTTTGCCATTAGTGCGTGCTAATTAACCTAACCTAAACGACACATGGTAGGCCAATGTACTCAGCTTTGCTCCACATACGACCATTCCTTCTTTTCTTCCAAAAACACCCTTATAACACATTTTACCTTATTTACTTTAATTTTTACCTTTTACTCTTCAATTTAACCTAACCTAAGATTTACCCACCCATTTAACTATTTACCTTTTACCCTAATTTACCATAACTACTAGTTATTACCCACCCACTTAATAATAACCCGACCCATTTGTTAATTTCATCCAAATCCTTATCTGACCCAATTGTGAGTTTTGCCCCAATTTTACAACCCTAACATTTTCCCTCCTGAATTCTACTCTTGGAAACTCAACGAACGATAGCCATTCTTCCGTCCCCACTGACTATCTCACTTTCTCTCTCCCTTAATCACGATTCCATCTGCTAGCACATTTTCTCACTCACTGACTCTCTCTCAAATGCAAGCTCGGTTCGTTGTTGTCATCACTCACTGCCCATGAAAACCCTAGTTCGTTGTTCGTCCTTGTCACCATTTACTTTCCTTAAAAACCCTAGGGTTGTATCCTACTTTCCCCTAATTGAAAACCCTAGGGTTTGGTTAGGGCAACCATGGCGAGTGCTTCTTACCAAGGTTAATTTCAGACTACACTATATGTCTTCTGTTTAGTTTCTTATTCGTAGTTTCATTTGTTAGTGAATCGTGTTCTAATGAGTCTTTTTTATGATTTCAGGTGCTAACAAACACCTTTTCGCTGTTGATTATCATTATGATAGGGAGATTAAAGGAAAACGGGTTTTGAAATATGTTGGAGGGAAGTTGACGACTATCGACTTCATCAACCCAGACAAGTTCTATCGTGGAGCTCCATGAGATTCATTCACTCACGGATGCAGCAGGATCGTGTGGCTATTTCCAGTTTGCTTACAAGCTGCCTGGTACAAATCAGAAAATTCATCTAATCAACAATGATGAAGATGCTTACGCATTGACCCAAATGTTGGATCACTCCAGGTTAGTGACCATATACTCAGACAGGACACCTCCTTTAGAGATCGTGTCTCATTCGAAACGGAAAAAAAACCACAAAAAGTGCCAGAAACAGTGCCTATAGTTGACGTAGAGGGCACCAGTAGCGTCATACTTAGGAGTGAACCTATATACATTGGTTTAGGTCAGGGTAGAGACGATGTTCAAAATGATTTTGTTAAAAAGGAATTTGGCTGTTGAAAAAGAATTTGAATCAAATATTGTTGTTGTGGTAGATGATGGTGCGCTTGTTGAAAATAATGATGGTGCACCTGATCCTAATGTTGTTGAGAATAATACAGAGGGTGGTGTTGATCCTAATGTTGTTGAGAAAAATGCAGAGGTTGACTACGATAAAGAGTTTGAAACATTCATCGATGAAATGTATGATAAGTTCTACCCGAACAAAAAAGGTGCAGATAACAGTCTTGAAGGTTCTGGAGAAACCGATGGGTTAGACGGTAAGAATGAAGATGGGTTAGATGGTAAGAGTGATGTTGAGGATGTAGATAGGGTAGATGATAATGGCTTAGATGATGGTGCACCTGATACAGCTGGTGTGCATAGTGATAGGGTAGATGTTGTTACAGCCGGTGTGCATGGTGATAGGGTAGATGTTGTTACAACTGGTTTGAATGATTAAAAGGGAGATGTTAATGTGATGGTTGGTGCAGATCATGATAAGGATATGGTAGAAGACAATTTGAATGTAGATGTAACTGATAATGTGGTGGCTGGTGCAGATCATGTTGTTAATATTGATAGGGTAGAAGACAGTGCTGTTGAGGCTAGTATCGAATGTGAAGGTGTGAAGGTGTGAAGGCTAGTATAGAAACTGATGGTGTTGGTGATGCAGTCAAGGTTGTAGTTGATGTTGATGGGTCTTCTGATGAAGGTGGGGGTGAAGATGGGGGTCAAAATATGGGTCAAAATATTGGTATGAATGTAGAGGAAGAATGGGGTCAAGGTGGGGGTCAAGATGGGGGTGCAGGTGATGGTTTTGATGGGTCTGGTGATGGAGATGAGGTTCAAGATGGGGGTCAAGATGTTGGTATGAATGTAGAGGCAGAAGGGGGTCAAGGTAGAGGTCAAGATGGAGGTGCAGGTGATAGTTTCGAAGGCAATGCTGATTCTTTTTTCGATGGTGTTGACATGACACAGTTTGACGAATTGCCTGCTCAGACAACATAACCTGCTGAGTCTTCTAATAACTCGGATGATAGCGGCGATAGTAATTACAGTCCATGGGAGTACATCAAAAGTGGAAGTGAAGATGATGAGATATGTTCCAATGGGAGTTTAGAAAGCGAGTGCAGTACAGAGGAGGATTTTGTCAGTTCAAACGACCTAACTAGCCCCGATACGAAAGAAGAAGATGAAGCTACTACTTTTAGGAGGAGTAGGCCTAGGAAGTTTAAACCAAAATTGAAAACATTCAGGCCACCAACTGAATTGAAGTATCTCCAGTTGACAGTTGGTCTTGGATTCAGTTCTACCAATGCATTTAAAGAGGCTGTCAAACAATACGGCATCAAACAGCATCGTAGCGTGAAGGTGTACAAAAACGAAAAAATGCGGTGCAGTTATAAGTGTAGCGAGGCGTCGTGTAAATGGTTTATTTGGGCTTCTTGCCAAGGTTGCGCCCCTGCGTGGAGGATCAAAACTCTTAACGAAAACTACACTTGTGTTCCCACACACATTAACAGATACATTGATGTCACATGGAGTGCAAAACATTACTTAAGGCAATGGCAAGCTAATCCCGACTGGTCTGTAAAGAGCTTGATGACCGAGTTAGCGAAGGATTATTTGGTAAATATCACTAGGGAAAAGGCATACCGTGCGAAGTCGAGAGCTCTCAGTATGATTCTCGGTGATGACAGAATTCAGTTCAGGAATCTTATACAGTATGGTGAAGAACTGTTACGAACTAATCCAGGTTCTACGGTTGCTGTCAAATACAACGATTCTGTGTTCGAAAGAGTTTACATCTGTCTGGAAGGGTTGAAGAAGGGGTTTGTTGCTGGTTGTAGGCCAGTTCTTGTGTTAGATGGCTGCTTTCTGAATGGGCCTTTCGGGGGGCAACTACTTGTTGCTGTTGCTGTTGACGCCAACGATCAGATGTATCCACTTGCCTGGGCTGTGATGGAAAGTGAAAATAGGGGATCTTGGCAGTGGTTTCTGGAGCTGTTAGCCATTGATATTAACATTCAGAACCAAAGAAGCTTCACTTGGATTTTAGACAAGCAAAAAGGGCTTGTACCAGCCTTGAAGGAGTTGTTCCCTAATGCAGAACATCGGTTTTGTGTTCGATATCTATACGCCAACATGAAGAAGGTGTTCCCTGGAAAAGAAGAACATGTACAGTTTTGGGCTTGTGCGAGTTCATCGTTTGTACCTGAATTTGAGTTTCAACACAGCTTGTCATGACTGGCTAGCACAAAAGCCGCCATCTGAGTGGAGTAGGGCTCATTACAGAGAAGATAACAAGTGTTTCATGCAAACATCGAATATGGCAGAAAAATTTAACTCGATTATCTTAGATTATAGATCTAAATGTATAATAAGTTTGTTGGAGGGTATAAAGGAGCAGACAGTTCGTAGGATTATAAAGAAAATATCCCAGATACCAAAGTGGGATCAGCCTATATGTCCTTCTACGTATAAAAGACTTACCAAGAACTAAAAGCTTTCTGGTGACTGCAATGTTCTTCCTTCTGGTGGACCCAAGTTTCAGGTGGAAGAGAGAAGGGTGCAATATAAGTTTGTGATTGACTTGGAACCATGGGAATGTGCCTGCTGTAAATGGCAGCACTCCAGCATTCCTTGTAGCCATGCTTTTTCTTGTATTTGGTTTATTAGTGGCAACCCGATGGATTACGTGTCTAAATGATTTCGTGTGGCTACGCAGAAGGCGATTTATTCTAATATAGTTAACCCAATTAATGGATACCAGCATTGGGCGATGAACCATCTACATCCTATCCAGCCTCCACCGGTTAATATAGTATGAGGAAGGCAAAAAACTGCTAGGAGGACGGATCCTTCGGAGAGACTACAACCCCCTTTGCGAGATACAACAGCTGGAGTGACACGGTTGTCTCGGAAGTACAATAGACCCCATTGTTCCAACTGTAAGGCACCAGGACATAACAAACGAAGGTGCACCTCTACTCCCGGTCGAGCAAGTGTTGCTGCCACTTCTACAGCCAATACTCCTTCTGCACCGGTGAGTCTTCTATAATAACAGTTTATGGTACCTGTTTGTGCTGGTTGTTGATGTTGTATATTCTTTATAACAGGTTGCATCCACAACCCCAATGCCTGCTGCTCAAACTCCAAGATCTACTAGATTGCCGGTAAGTTTGAGATGGTTGTGGTTTTATTTCATGCTTCTGATGCTTGTGCTTGTGGTGACTACCTTGTTTGGCTGAAAGATCTCCCTATGCTGTTATTTCTGTTTTTATGGCATCTCTCTTGTAACAGCATAGGGAGTCAAGGCACATTAATGCCTGATGTAAGTTTTGTCTCTTAGTGTGGTCTAAATTTACTTTTAAAGTTATTATTATTTGTGGTCCAGTTGGTGGAGCTGCATAGTGGTCCTTTTTTTGGGTATTCCCATTACTTTAACCTTTACATTAATTTTTTTGGTTGGTGTGTGTGTGAACAGGGTAGTGTGATCCACTATTTTGAAAGAAGGGACAACTATTTGGCTAGGCACACTACCCCACCTGTAAGATTCCCACACTTTATCTATTAAAGTGATTTTGTGATTTTGTCCATTGTCTTGCACAGTTGCAGTTTTATAATATATTTTAAATTACAGGCTGCTACTCTATATTCCTCTCAAAATAGTATAAGTTCACCACATAGTGGTTGGGTTAGTGGAGAAAGTATGCAAGGTTACAAGGAGGCTATGAAGGTGCAAACCAGAGGTAAAAAGAGGAAGCTACCTCAAACCATTGGAGGCCCTTTCAAGCAGCCCAGGGTAGGTGGACCTTTATCATCTGCACCTCGTTTTTTCTGTTGCCGCAACACATGGTGCTGCAGCAGCTGCTGGTGGGTCTGTATCAGCAGCTTCTGGTGGATCCACCGAGAAATCGGGCAACAAAGCAGTGGAAACTAGTGGTTCACAGGCGTCGGTGGAAGGTAGTGGTAATCATGTCTGATGAGTCCGGATTCCGTCACCACTTCGGACAGGGTCAGTTCGGACAATGACTACCTAACCGGACAGGGGCAGTTCGGACACCTCATCAATTCGACTGTTCGAACAGAACTAAAGTGTTTAAAACATAATCACTTCTTGACTAAGCTACCTGCTCTCCTAATTAGAACTTATGGGTCCTTAAACTCGACTCGGGTCCATTAAACACGACCGGAAAGCCCATAAGGCCCAAATATAAGGGTATAAATACCCAACCACCAACATTAAATGAGGGTAATGAAAATTAAATACAACCAGGCTGCTTAATTCTCTATCTACACTCTATCCAAACATTAAATACTTACAAACTTCCACAAAACTCTAAACAAAAATTACAAACTTACCCTCAGACAAAAATAAACCACACCAATGTCGTTAATATTACCCAACCACAAAACTAGGTTAAAGTGTCTTTTTTTGTGTAGACAACCCATGTTCTGGGTTTTTTTTGGTAATATGTTGTATGTTATGCACAACATAACAGTTCTCCATTTTACGATGTTGTGTGCTGTTGTTTAAGCACTGAAGACTTAATTTTATGGTTTATATAATCATGGTTATATTCTGTACTCATCGTTCTCTTTGTTTGTGGCTCATTGTTTATGTTGTGTACTCACTCTTGGTTTTGTTTAATCACATATTTTGCTACTGGTTTTGTTTAATTGCATGGTTAATGTTTCATGGTTTATGTGACTGGTTTTGTTGATGTTGGTATGGAACTTTAGCTGGAAATGTGGTTGTAAACTGAATACTACTAATTAGTGTTATTTCATGCGTAAATTACAAACACCACAAATTTAAGCTGCATTTACTTGCTTACCAAAATTACAGGTCTCAAATTACAGGTTCCAAATTAATTCATAAAAACAAAAACCAAAACCACAAATTTCATTTCAATCACATTCCCATTCAAATTACAAACACCGTAATTGAAATTAACTTGTTCATCTGCAACAAACAGTCTAAGTTTAAGGTTGCATTTACTTGTTTACGTAAATTACAGGTCCCAAATCAATTCATAACTACAAAAACCAAACAACAAATTGCACTTCAATCACGTTTCCATTCAAATTACAAACATTGTAATTGACATTAACTTTAATAATTTAGCGGACATACTGACAAAATTACCTACGCCTGACTCAGATTACTTAAACACATAGACTAAAAACACACAATCACCAACAAACAGAAACCTAAACATATAATAAGAACCCTAATTATCCAGTTCTTCCTTTCAATCTCTGCTTCCATCTTTCCACGTTGCTTCAATAGACCGTTAATCATGGACTGTGACCTATTGTTAACCGCTAGATTGGTCCATCTAAAGTATTTCCAGTATTGACCTTTCTGATAAAGAAAAATCAGTTAAGACGTGACGAAATACAATAACCAATGAAGCCATAAAAAACTTGGTTCACTGTCAAATAGAACTTACCCCGTAATTACAACATCCACTAAATCTTATGCCAGGATTTGGGACTGTCCATGCCGTTTTCGTTATGCTTGGTAGCCCACATTCACAAAACCCTAAATTGGATGAGTGTTTTGAGGTACTGGACGAGGTCGACATTGTTAGGTTGGTTGAAGATAGAAAATTCGATAAAGTACAATAGAAAGGGTTTGTAGAAGAAATGAGTATCGATTTAGTATAATAGCAGAAGGTGGCTATGGTCAAGAAGAGAATTAGGGTTTGTGAGAATTCAGGAAGCTATCTATGGTGAGTGAAGAAAATTAGGGTTAGATGGTGAATGAGTAGTTTTATTTGGGTGAAATGAACAAATGGGTCGGGTAAATAGTTAGATGGGTGGGTAAATCTTAGGTCAGGTTAAATTGAAGAGTAAAAGGTAAAAATTAAAGTAAATAAGGTAAAATATGCTACAAGGGTATTTTTGGAAGAAAAGAAGGGATGACCGTATGTGGAACAACGCTGAGTACATTGGCCTGCCACGTGTCAGCTCCTTGTTAATTTGCATGCGCTAATTGCAAAAATGCAACATTTTTGGAGACCGATGACTAGTTTTGGGGACGAATGAAGCTTAAGGGCAGGAGTGCAACAGGTGTCAAACACCGGTGACTACCCATGGTTTTTAGCCTATATCTTATAGGATGAATTACATGACATAGTTGTGGGTAGGGCTGTTATCGGTCCGATTCGGTTGGGTTTTGAGGGAACTGGACCGAACCGCTAAGCTTATCGGTTCGAACCGCTAAGCTTTCAGTTCTAATTTTTGGAACCTGACCGAACGGCTAAGCTTTCGGTTCGGTTCGGTCTGGTCCGCTCCGATTCGGTTCGGTTCCGGGTCCGAGTTCGGTTCGGTCCGAATTTGGTCTGGTCCCGTTTTGGTTTGGTCCGGTTCGGTTCGGTCCACTTAAAAAAAAAATCCAATTAAAATTTGATTTTTAATTTTTTTATTGAAGTAAATAATATAAAAACTAAAGTTTATAAGTTAATCTTTTATTTTTAAATAATTTGTAATTAACTATTAATTTTCATACTATAATTTATAAAAGAATAAATAATCGGTTCTAACGGTTTTATTGGTCTATTTTCTATCGGTCCTACCGGTTTATCGTTCTATCAATTCGATTCCGTATCGGTTCTATCAGTTCGATTCCATAACGGTCCTAGCGGTTTTATTGGTTCGGTTCCAAACCGGTTTTTGTTTCAATTCTTTATCGGTTTGCGGTTTTTAGAATGGAACCGCAAACCGGACCGTTAAGATTCGGTCCGGTTCTCGGTCCCGATCTGGTTCTCGGTTCTGGAGAACCGTTGACCGCCCAGTTGTGGGTTCCTGATAAACTGTTAGAGTGTCAATGTTAGAATCAATAATATATGGGCAATGTTAAAATGTATATGGGCTATTTAGTATATGGGTTATTTGCACATCTCATGTGCCCACTAAGTTCCAACTTGCAGATATCTTTACCAAAGCACTAGGCAAGGAGCAGTTTGAGTTTTTGCTTGGCAAGTTGGGCATTCATGCTCCAACTTGAGGGAGGGTCTTAGAGTGTCAACATTAGAATCCATAATATATGAGCAGTGTTAAAATGAATATGGGCTATTTAATATTAGTCTCTATACGGGCTAAGGTTTCTAGGGTTTTCTTTCTCCCACACTATATATATACACTATTATTGTAATTATAGGATGGAGATTTCGGATTAACACAGTTATTGATCCTACCCGCTCAACTCAAACTATACTGTTTCTGTCTCATACACATTCACAATTCTGTATCATACACTAAACTTAATCAAAGCACCAATATAAGATACTAAATGAAGTAGTTTAAATTATTTATAAAAGAAACAACAACATTGTTATTGTTATGTGAAATACTTCTCCTTTAAAACATGCACGATCAAAAAATATAATTGAACGTTTAATGGAAGAATAAATTTTGTAGCTCTTTGAGTGGTATAAACAACCTAGCTAGACAATTAACTGATTTGGATTCCATTTTGTGTTTGTAAAGCTTCGTTTCCGCTGGACATCTTCATACACAAAAATGTTTAAAAATCGTGCGGCTTACAAAATTCATTTGGTGCTTTAACTGCTGCTATAGTAAGTATTTTGTGAAAGATGTGTGAGAGATCATGCTTTTAACTTATTTCCTAATGTGCAAGTTTTATCGATGGCTCCCGCTCAAAGCGAGTTAGTGTGACTACTTTTCGGTCTTACAAGTGGTTATGATTGATTTGAATGAGCTACCATGCATATATTGAATGATTTTACAGGTTGTTATTTTTGTTATGTATAAATTTGAGAGTGAAAGAATGGATTGGGCTCTTGAGTAACTTCTTTGATGTTGAATTCTTGTACCCTTCTGTATAATTTTTATGGACTGTGTTATGTGTATTGACGGAGGCAAGGAACACGAAGGCCTCAAGAATCAGTATAACTCCATGAAATACGTTGGACCGTTATAATTCTCTAGTGCCATGAACGACCGGGTCTTTTATTTAGAAAATAGACGACAACAAAATTTTGGTCTTCGTTGTCGACATTCTCAAGTACCATGAACTACCGGGTCTGCTATTATAATTCTCAAGTACCTAGAACGTGAACGCTATTATTAGGTAAAAATGCCAACTAATGATGTAAACCTAATGCTATTAGTATTTACTTGAGAAGGTAGAGCTATATGTAGGTAATCTACAGAGTACAGAAAATGCTTGACTTGTAGTTCCTATCAGGATTGTATTGATTAGCTGTTATTGCCAAGTAACTTACTAAAACATCCACAGCCAGCTCAACTGAGCCTCGGCTCTTCGAATTCTTTTATAACTTTGATTTTGTATGGCTGTGCGGAAAGGTAGCTTGGAAGGTGTAATAAAAAAAAAATCAAAATAATCTGTGTTGCATCAAAAATTCCATTGTTATACTAGTTTTCCTGCATTAGGTACTTGTAATATATGCCTTTGAGAGATAGAGCCTCTTTATTACTTATATATTAGGTTGTTACATACTTGAAAGAATTAGAAAAACAATATAAGCTGTTTGTAATATCTTATTCTGAAAAGACAAGACCAAAAAGCTTTAGGGTAGAATAAACCATAGGTAAAAGTAAGTGTTCTGCTATTCTTGAAATTCGGAATCAACAGTAGTTCTAACAAGACAAACTTGAACTTGTTAATACGGACTCGTATTTTATTGCAGCAATCAACGGAGGGAATGGAGGATCTGATTACCAGCTGCAAAGCTGAGTGCTGCCGATCCTATGATGATTGCGTATTTCCGGTTGGAGGATAATATGCCAAAGGCGAGAGAATAGAAACAAAAGAACAAAAAACATGTAATGGTTCCTAGGTATGGCAAAGGGGATATAAACATTAATGACATCGCATAAGATAAAGCTAAGCCTAATAAAATAGCGTTAAAGAGTTTGTCTGTGTAACCAGGTGGCAGAAGGTATATTGTTAGTGCATATGCAAGTATTAGGGTAAGCGTGTTGAGACACCAGATAAAACTAAAATGTGGTCTATTCATTACTGCGGTTCCAACATGTGGTGAATGGGTTATGGTTTTTGGAATTGGTTTGCTGTTGTTACAAGTAACGTTGCAACTAGGTGATATTCGGTTGTTTGTGCAGGTTATGTTGCAAATCGGTGAAGTATATACATTGTTACTATCATCAGCTTGCAAAAGACCACCAACAGGACTGTAGACTCCTTCAAATATAATGGTCATAACCAGTATAGTTACCACCAACATCGCGTTACGGGTTTCACCATCTATTTTCATTCTTTGACGAGCTACAAATGTTGTAAAGTCTTTGAATTTGGAAAATTCCTTTTGCAGACTTTCAGGAGTGTTAGAGTTTGCTGTCTTTTGGAAGTAAAAACTCATACGACCAGCACGGCTAAGGAGCCTTTCACTGTCTATGTTCTGTTCTTTCCCTTCCATCACATTTTTATGCAAGATGTCTAGAGCTGTCTGTTCTGCCGAATTCTTGATCTTCCTTGGAACAGGGTAGTATTGCGCTAATAGTTGTAAGGCCTGTTTGGCATGGTAAATAGCTTGAAAACTTTAGTTTAAATCAGATTTATCTTCTGGAATGCATTCAACTTTTTAGAAAATCTAACATCCTTAAATTATTCGTTGTGTTTGATTTTTGAGGTCTTCTTTAAAGACAGATTTTTCATGTCTAATTGTCTGGTCACCGGTATAAATTGAATTGATCGAGTAATGTTAGTAAGACAGACTTACTCTAATAAGTGCAAAAACTTAAGAATTTTGGGGCGCTTACCTCGTGATTATTAAGATCAGCTGCAGTATGCAAAACTGTGTTGCCTTTTCTATCTTTTCCACAGAACAATTCTTTCTCCCAAGTATCCGAGTTTGGATGGGTGTTTCTCCTAACCCAACCCAACAAAACTTTGAAAGCTTCAAAGTTATTATTCTTCAATGCAATATGCAGACCATTTTCACCTCGAACATTAATATCTTGGATACATTCTGGACATGCATCGAGAAACGCAACCATAACATCAAGATTTCCTTGCTGGATTACATAATGGAATGGAGTCATTCCATCTTTTCCCTTGAGGCGAACAAGTGTACTATCGAGTCTCAAAAGCCAAAACACCATCTCCTTTCTCAAAAACCAAAGCTCATAGTTAGTTTTATTCATGTTCTGCACAGCTATGTTCTGCACAGCTATGTGCATTGGAGTAAACAAGCTCTTGTTAAGTTTTCTGGCAAAAGACGGCTTCAAAGACATAACTTGAGTTGCAAATTCAATTTGTCCATGTTGTGTAGCGATATGCAAAGGAGTAACACCAAAAGGAGGTTCATCAAACTTCTCGAGCACGTAAGCATTTTCTTCGATTAGATTATAAAGGGTATCTATATTTCCACCCATAGCAGCTTCAAACAGTGGATCCATTAAAAGGAAATATGGAAAAAGGTCAGCGTCACAAAAACGGCAGCCCAAAGAACAAAAATGTTAAGATTAATCAAGTTATATTTAGGTATTAATGGATAAATTATTCGACAACAATACAATTGTCTTGTATATATAATGAGGAATATAACATTATTGTATACGCTTCACTTGACATGTTCAATCATCCAAATTAATTATTTGGATCTATTTTAAAGGATGCTTGTGATTTGTGAGGTGAGATTTTCACCCCAAGGCAGTTCGAAGGGCCGATTATCGTTTTTTATTCAATTAAAGTGCTAAAGATACTGCCATTAACGGTAGGTTCTGTTACTATCTCACAGTTGTTGCCCGTTGGAAGGCGTGCAATTAAAATTTTACTTTATTTTATGTTACTTCAATTTTCTAATAAGAGTAAGCCGTGTCTGTCACTATCTCTGAGCTGTTGCTCTTGGGAAGGGCTGCAATTAAAATTTTATTTCATTTAATTAAAATTGTGATTCGTCGGATTTTATCTTTATAATTAAACATATATATATATATATATATATATATTATATCTCTTCCTCCCGGATAAAAAAACTCTATTGTTATTTGTTATCCATACAGGATTGGGACCAGTCCGATTTTTAAAAAATCAACATCAGAACAATATCAAAGACAATCCTACTTAATAGCTATAACACAAGATCATACGCGAAGGCCACCATAATTAAATGAAATGACTTCACTCATGACAAGGTCCAGAGAAAAAAGACCGCAAAGCAATCATGTTTCCGGAATAAGATAAGAGCTCTCTTCTATCTGCATCTAAATTTATATTAGTAATCAAGTTTTCATATGGTAGATCCAAATTAGAAAAAAAATAAAAGATTTCTGCAAACATTCAAATCCATAAGGTTGTTCGGTATATCAATTTAGGATTATAGACATATATTAATTGAATTAGATCATAAAGAATATGTCAAAAAAATATGGAAACACAATATATGGACTATTGGACAGTTTTTCCTTAGACTACTTACATGGTCTCCGGGTTTTAATCACATAATTGAATGTCCAATAACTCAAGTCTGGGTTTCTTTCCCAAATCTTCATGAATATTTGTACAATTAGGACACTATAACAAATATTGCAAAGACCATAGGTAAACATCTTTAAACTTGGGTACCTCCTAAAAATATAGCAACCATTAACTGTTGTAAACCTTGGCTAGAAACGGATATCTCCAAATCTTTTGCCCCCAAAGATCTGGATAGGATTTGGGGATAAAGATACTTATTGGCAAGATATCGTTTATGATGACATGTCATCTTACTGCCTAACGTGCAAGCATATAGGGCATAAAGCTTCAAACTGTAATAAACTATTTATAAATAAAGATAGGGCAATCAAAAAAGATAAACATCAAACGTGTGATGGAACTAAAAACTAAAATATGAACCCAAATTCTCATAAGAAAATATGGGTTTATAAATTCAATCTATTATCGTAAAAAACAATCAAAAGCAAAATAATGACCACAATCCATCTCTAAAGTCCATAGGAATATAAATTGTAATGGAATTTAAAAGAGTGTTGAATAAGGATTATTACAATGAAATTTTTCATGAAAAAGATAGATCAAATCATAAAGAACAGGCATTAGAACTTTACTTTACAAAGAGCTCAAGTAATGAGATAATAGAGGCTCTATACAAAATAGAATTAGGAAACATGTTCACCTCCTCTCTGAATATTGTCAAGAATCTCTTAAAAGTTCATCAACAACCAACATACCCTTATCTTTTATACTTGAAAATATTGTTGAAAACAGAAAAAATATCATTAGTAAAAGATTAAAAAAACAAAACCAAAGTTTACAAAGGCCATTTTATTTCAAATATTGTTCATTTAAAAGGATATTCCAGATCCTATAACTCAATATTATAATGAAATCAACTGTCCTAAATTGGATGCTCGTGGAATAGGCAACAAAGGAACAATCCCTAGACTTATATATATATATATATATAAACATGAAAACACAGATTTCATTGATATACAGGAGCCAATGATATCTCTGAATTAACTTGATAAAGTTTCAAAATAATTTGGCTTAAATTATGGTTATGCTAACCTAAGTAATAAAATATGGATATTATGAAAAGAACATTACCATGTTAAGACTCTTCTTGACCATGACCATTTAATATATTTGATGGTCAGCCACTCATCCTTGAACAAGTAGTTATTAGTCACTGTATTGTATGCCAAAGGTTCAAGAATATAAAGGCTAGAAGTCTAGGATAAATTAAGAAAAATATTTGTAGTCAACCAAGAATGGCTTGTTGGAGGTGATTTTAATATAATAACAAAATTTGTTGAGCAACTTTCTTGTTCAACTCTCTGTTTGAAAAGTATTGATGAATTTAATAGTATGATTATTGACTCTAATCTAGAAGATCCAAACATCTCTGGATCTAAGTTCACATGGTCCAACAACAAAAAATGGAAATTTCTCGATATATCATTGTATAATGCTTCTTGGAGAGACGCTTTTGAAATCACAAAGGTAAAACATCTTTCCAGAACTAGCTCGGGTCATTAACCTTTATGTATATAAATTTTATCAATCACCAATATATTAATAACCTCATTCAAATTCCTTAATATGTCGACACTCCACAATGATTTTCTTAAAATAATAGAAATTAGCTTGCAAGAGAACCTTCATGGCTATACTATTAATATTTTCTGGTCAAAGCTCAAAAGATTATAACAAAAGCTAAAGATTTTGAATAAAGACAACTTTGGTAATATATTTGATAGTATAGCCCAAATAGATAATGCAGTAAAATTTTCCGAAACATGCTTTGAAAAATCTAAAAGCATAGATGACCAAATTAAATTATCTAAAGTTAGAGAAACTCATTTTAAACCGTCTTGCCGAAGAAGAATCATTTTAGGAACAAATAAGTACTACAAACTCGTTTAAATAAGGTGATCACAATACATTGCTTTCATAATTATGTAAAAAATTGAAGAAAGTAAAACAAGATGTATAGAATAAGAATTGATGGTTCATGGATTGAAGATTAATCCTTATTAGGGAACTCTGTTGTTGAGCATATCAAAGATCTTACATCCGCTCAATCTAGCCCTTTTGATATAGATAACCTTCAATACATTATATCAGAGCTTATAAGTACCAAATATAATCAAACTCTACTAGCTCATTCTATTTTTGAAGAAATACTGAACTCAATTAACACACTCAATCCAATCAGTGTTGGTGGAGTTGATGGTTTAACTCTATATTCTACCAAACATTTGGTAAGTCATCCAAAAAAATGTTCGTGAAGTTATCATTGCTTATTTGATAGACTATAGTTCTCCTAAAGTCACATACTAGTATTATATGTCTTTTACCTAAGATTAAGTCTCCAAAAACTTGGCAAGATTTCAGGCCTATGAGCCTCTATACATTTTTTATAGTATTTTGTCTAAAACCATTAACCTAAGTTTGGCTAACTTTCTACCCAAGATATTATGTGAGATTCATATTTGATTACAATTATTTTAATGAACATAATCATACTTGTTTCAACACCGTAAACAAGTCATCTTATAGATGTCACAAATGTATAACAACGACAGCTTGGACACTTGGTCAACATTTGGATCATGCAAATATTAGTCTTTCCCAATAATATTATCTTAGTCAATCACAATGCAATGGTGTAAGTTCTGTAGATTTTATTAAAAATGACTTTGAATGCTTGTTTTCATAAGAAAAACTTATATTTTAACGTAGGAACGATATTTTTTTATGAATGTTTTGGGAAACCATTAAAATCATGAATTTATGATCTGCATCATTGGGGGTTCAAGTACGGAGCCATGATTATGGTATATGGGAGGCATCATCGGGGGTTCATTAGTATTTTAACTTTAATACAATCAAACACTTAATATAAATAATTTTGCATATACTGTATGCATTATAAATTGTTGAAAATATATTTAGCACACAAGGTTTCACAAATGTAATATAACAACTATTTTTTTAATGATAAAACAAAAGTTTATCAAATGCTGGGTACTCGGGCAATAAAATTAAAATGGCTTCTCAATATCAAAATAAACATTATCCTCTTTTTGTTATATATTTGAATGGTGGTGAACAATAGATGGTTTTTAGAGTTAAAAGTTATCGAAATATCGCAACCGTTATGCACATTGGTAACGACGAACTAGATGATTCGTCTTGATTGTATTTATACCATGCGATATATATAGTTGGTAAAAGTTTAGCATACATTTTTTATATAATCTATTCACTTTTTCATATTTATTGTTGCTTAGGTTTTGCAAGTAATAGCGTAAATTTTCTTATTCTCATACAGGTTGGAAAAATAAATAAGAAAAACATATAAATTCAATATTTCACCTAAATCTTGCTACCATGATACCAAAAGAATATACGGGTCTTAAGAAAACCAACATATTCGTGGTTGGAATAGCCAACAATAATTCGTTATTTTATTAGTGATGTAATAGTTTCATTTTCTATTGAGTTGGTGAATTCGGTTACGAAGGTTTCACATGTTATTTTTACTTTGTTTCGCACCATACTTTCTGCACGTTTCTCATACAATTTATATAGGGTTTTTACATGTTTCGCGAGTATTATTGTAGATTTTGTATTTAGTGGTTTAGGTTGGAAAATGATAAGAAGAAAAATATAAAGTCATTAATTGGAGTAAATCTTGATACCAAAACACCAAACCAACATATGGATCCTAAAAAACCAAGAGATTCGTTGTTTGAATGGTCTAAAATAATTTGTAATTTTATTGGTGATATAATTAGTTTTATTCATCATCGAGTTGGTGAAATTGGTTATAAATGTTTTTCATATGTTATATCTACTTTATTTTACATCATACTTTCTCCATATTTTGTATATAATTTATATAGGGTTTCTACATGTTTTGCAAGAATCGTCGTAGATTTTCATATTTCGGCTTAGTTTTTGAAAACGATAAGAATAAACATCTAAAGTCAATAATTCATGTAAATCTTGCACCTACAACACCAAACCAACATATGGGTCCTAAAAAACCAAGATATTCGTGGTTAAAATGAAATAACATAATTTTTATTGCAATTTAAACCTAGTTAGTTTTATTCATCATGAATGTGGTAAAATCAGTTACGAAGATTTCACATATATTATTTATACATTGTTTTGCATCATACTTTCTGCATGTTTTGCATATAATTTATATATGGTTTCCACATGTTTCAAAAGCATTATTGTAGATTTTTTTATTCTTGACCTAAACAAATATTTAAATTTAATAATTCACTTAAAATATGTCTACTACAACACCAAACCAACATATGGTCCTAAAGAAAGAAAACATATGTGATTGAAATGGTCGAGCATAATTTGTCTTTGCAATGGTGAATGAGTTAGTTTTATTCGTTATGGATGCGGCAAAATCAGTTATAAAGGTTTCGCACAACACAAATGATATGATCTCCGTTTCGCATCAACTATAATACAAGTTTTCATATATTTTGCATTAAATATTATTTAGTTATCCCAAGTAGTAACATAGATTTTCGTATACATGGTCTAACTTGGAAAATGATAAGAAGAAGCATCTAAATTGAGTTGTTCGCTTAAATATTTCGACTATGACACCAAAACAACATATAAGTCCTAACAAAAGCAGAACATTTATGGTTAGAATAATTCGTCCTTATATTAACAACATTTAATATTTTATTCATCATATATATATATATATATGGTGAAATATTATATATTATTTTTTTGTTTAAAAACATAAAAATATTATTATGCACCAAACTGATGACATATTTTTTGTAATTTTCCATTTCGTCGGTGAATATTTTAGGTTATTCGTGAACGTAGCAACACAATATCGTTAGGATTACGCTGCATCATGCATATGTCAAACTCTTTTGCGAAAATGTTGTTAAATATATTGTTTAACATATTATTAATAGTTATGCTTGATCGCGCAAGTCAATTACACAATGTTTCATAAATAAAAATTAATGTAGTTTGGAATAATGGGTTACCAACGTTAGTGAAATACCTTTCTCAGCGTATTAATATGAGTTCCGTAATCATACTAAAACACACCTAAAAAAATATCATGTGAAACTTGTTTATAACAAGTTTCGCAACGCAATGAATATGAACACCACTTTTTTCCTAGTTATTTTACTTTATAGATCCAAAACAAATCAATAAAATAATTTAAAATAATTATACATCTTCGACAACTGTTTCCAATAACATTACGAGATTTGTAGCATGAATATGTTTCTTTGTAGAAAAACTTAAATTATAAATGTGAGGTTTGAACCTAATGTTGGACCAAACATAATGAAGTGGAGATATGCCAGACATGTACTACTTGATGGTAAAGATGCGAGACTAGGGTTATTCATTTATTTTTATAGTTTTCATTTCTAAAGAGTTGCAAAAAAAAACATATTTTCCGTTTATTTTGCGCATAGCTTTCTTGCGATGTCTTCAAGAAGACATAAAAGCACTTCCACAAGCAAAACCACTAATCATTAAAAATGGCTCAACTATTTCTTGGAAATCATTTTTTAGATTTGAGTGAGGTTTATGGGGTCCTGGGTATTGGCAAAAATAGAACTAAATGTGAGGTTTAAACCTCAGACCTCCGAGTTCCTCTCTTTAATTGTCTTCACACGGCTAAAGCTTAGCTTGCTATTCTTTAATACTTATTACTAATAGTTCCAAATATTTTGTAGTGAGGTTATTCATTACAATAATGTTTGTATAAGTGTTCTAGAGAGAGAAACAAGATAGTTAGAGAGAGAAATGAGATAGATAAAGAGAGAAAAAGACAAATATAATAATAAGGTAATGATTGACTAATGAGTGACCCTTTTACCAAAAACAGATGATGCTTTATATAGTACAAGCAGTAAATCTACGGTTTACATAATTACGATATTTTATGTGATATTTTACATCCCAAAACTTCACTAAGCTTAACCATGAGTGTTAGTTATTACGCAACGCCCTTTATTATTACATATATGTAGGATTTATACTTAATATTTTTATTACATTAAATTAACTTTTTTATTTATCTAATTTCACATAAGAGTTTGCCATCAGCCTTGTGAAGGTATTTGAACAAGGACTAATTCACGTAAATGGATTTTTCTTTATTATATGTCTCATCAGAAAATTATTCAAGAAGGTTCCCTCGGACTAGTCTTCCAGAAGCGTCTCATTGGACTCGTGACCTCACTAACGGCAGAGATGACTTCATATTCATACGCCATTTATTTTAAGCCAGGTATTAAGGTGGTTTATTACAGGTGGCACGCGAGTTGCGTCTTACCTATGTGTCAGAACAGTTTTATGACTAATTATGTATCATAATCCACATGTCGGTTGTTTCTTAACACTAACATATGTGCCTTCAAAAATTATTTGTATATGAAGAGGTGTGTCAGAAATTTTTTATATTTCTCGATACATTGGTGCTTCAAATCATAGGTAGAATGGCTATCTCCCAAAAGAATCTTCATCTTTCCTAGGCACCTGTTAGCTAAAAAAAACCTTTCAACTGTTTGGGCCTTCGTGATCGTTGAAGCCTAGATTGTTTCCTATATATACTTCAATTGATTCACCATTTCAAAGTTATTTGTTTTCACCATTTCTAGAGATATAAAGAGAGCATTTGTTTAGAGAAAAACAGTTTGCTTTACTAAACGTTTTCTTCCACCTTCATTATTATAAATCCTGAGGGTCTTAGGAGATAAGTTGGGATTGGTTTAATATTGGAAAAAGGACTCAAGAGAAAAAAGCCACTGGCATAGAAGAGGAATCTAAACCCTCGCCATTTCTTCAAACAACTTACTACTGTCAGTGGTCTCCCATAAAAAACACTCCAAGGCAGCGAGGACTTTAGGTACCAAAACCCCATCTAATCCGCATGTTGCTCAGCCCTCCGGTCACACATGTCTGAGGCTCGATAGGAGCAATCTCAGGCTTTCCAAGAAATATAGTAAGACTTTTATATTTATTCCAGTGGGAGATAAGCGCCAGGTGACTGAAAAAACTAAATCGACCGTTCAAGGGGGAAGAAATCTCAAGAGACGACTAACAAAATATCCACCAAGATGAATCTTGCATCCATTGTTCCTACTCTCCAAAACACCCCGAAAGGTCTCCTCAAACAACCCTCGAGGTTACTGCTCAGAGAAACTATTACTCAGCTCTTTGAATCCATTTCAAAGGTGCAAGAGAGGCGCACAATTGACGAATTGGATGATGATCAAGAAGAGAATATAGTCTTTGTAGATGCTCAAACTATCTGAGTTGTCCCAACATTGACTCCTCTAGTCGGACCATCCACACCAAATCAAGAATATACTTTATTGAAGCCAAAGAAAAAGAAAAAAAAGGGTGACCTTGACAATATTCGAGGGCTTGAAGAAAGTAATTTTTTGGCATTACATAAGCTATATACTAATACTACCAACCATCCAAAGAAGTCAAGCTCAAAGACCGATGGGTAATTCCAGACTCCATTAAAATTTTATTTCCTAAGGTTAGGGAGACTTATTTGTTGATTCGGGACCATGAATTGATCGTCTACTTATAGATCTTGAATTGGGGTCTTCGATTCCCACTAGACCCTACACTAGTAATGTACTTTGACTTGATAAAGATGTGTCTGATCCAAGTCGGCACTAACATATGGTTTACACTAATGGCATGTATCATGGTTTCTCAGATTTCCCAGATCGCTTTTCCGATGGAGAAATTTGTTGGGCTGACCAGCGTTGCTAAGAACTCTTATTTTACATTCTACTCATTAACTCTTAGAGGTTGAAAAGAAGTGAAAATATTCTTCTTTATCTCCGAACTATGGGAGACGAGCTATGAGAATACTGTTGAGATGCCCCATCGGCTCACGTTGAAATCTAATTCTTATATTAGCTCATATCCTTTTGTTATCGACAGAATTTATTGTGTGATTATCCAATGGTATCCCTTGACATATGAAGCAGTAGCCAGAGAATCAACCACAACATTTCTTGCCTTATGAACATATTCGTATCTTATGCTTTCAAATACTAATTTTAAAATCTTTAATGTTTTGAGGTACTTCACTAAATGGTCTTTTCTAACCTCGAACTCACCAGAAGTGTGATTTATAAGAAGTTACGAGTCGCTTAACAACCTAACATTTTTAGCCACACAAATCTAAGTGAGTCATAATCCAGCCAAAGCAGCTTCGTACTCTGCTTCATTATTTGATGCTTTAAACCTGAAACGGATAGCTTGATGTCTTGCAATACCATTCGGAGAGATCAACAGCACACCTGTTTTACATCCTGATGTGCTTGAACCTCCATTGATTCAAGCGATCTACTATGACTCAAAAATTTCTTATCTACCTCAATTTATGATTATTCGAAATGAAATTCAACAAGGAAATCCGTTAGTGCTTGTGCTTTGATTGCAGTCCTAGGTTCAAATTCAATACCAAAATCTACCAATTCAACCAACCATTTGGTCATCCTTCCTGACACATCAGATGTTTATAAAATATTTTCTAGTGGAAAAGATGTTCGTATAATGATAGAGTAGGCCTAAAAAAAGGCCTCATAATACACTGGTCTTGGCTAAAATTTTAAAACTTTAAATACCGTTTCTCAACATCTAAAATACTTTTACTAACATAATACACTGGTCTTGGGAAATTTTGTTTTTGTCTTGAATCAAAACAAAACTTACTGCATAATCTAACACTGCTACATAAACATTCAATTCCCCCCAAAATTTGGTTTCGTCAAAATTTATGGCGAGGAGAAATATTATTTACTTCAATGAAACGCTTTGGAACATTCTTGGGTCCAGTCAAAATAATTTTCTTGTCTCGACACTTAGAAAAAGGAAGCACATTTGTCTAATGAGTGAGATATAAATATATTCAAAGCTGTTAATCTCCGTGTCAGAATTTGTACTTATTTATTTGTTCGAGGTGGTGCCATAGTGCTTAAATCATTTAATTGTACACGATCAACCTTTATTCCATGCTTACTGATTATGTACCCAACAAACATTTTGGACGCACTCCAAATGTACACTTTTTTGGATTCAATTTCAAATTTATCTTTGTCAAGTTTGCAAACGTTTCTTCTAGATCTGCAAAATGGTCCTCATCCCTCGTGCCTTTCACTAAAATATCATCCATATATACTTCAACATTTCTCCTGATTTGAGTCTTAAAGACTTTGTTTACTAAGTTTTGATAAGTTTCTCCAGCATTTTTCAACCCCAAAGGCATAACCTTATAGCAAAATAAACCTCGTTTAGTGATGAACGAGAGTAGTCGGTTCCTATAGGTAGAAGCCACTAGCTGGTCTATCCGTGTAACCGGGAAGAGATCTTTTGGACATGCTCTATTTAGATCAGTTAAATCCACACACATCTGCTATTTACCATTCTCATTTTCACCAAAAACCGGATTAGCAGTCCATAAATGATATTGTGATTCCAATATGTCCCCGTATTGTGATTCTTGTATCTACTTCAGTCATGATAGCCTCAGATATTTCTTGGGAAAAAATATCTTCTCTTTTGAATGATCGAACGCACACTTCTTTGAACTGCTAATCTATGACAAACGATATCTGCAGGAACCCCTGACATGTTTTCCGTACACCACGCAAACATATGTAACTTTGTTGATAAGAACATAGTTTACTTCTCCCTCACCTCTAGAGATAACTTTGTGCCAATTTTTAAACTTTTTCCCTAGGCAAAAACATGATACTCAAAACTTTCATCTGGGATCATAAACCCGAAGGTCTCCCTTGGATCATCTACGGGATCAGACCATGTGGGAGACCCCACTAATTGCTACGATTTCTTTGAGTAGTCCCATTTAATTTGCTTTGGGGCTAGAGCTGTTCGATAACATTCTTGTTTCATTTTTTGACTGCTTCCAATTGTTCCAACATTGTTTCCCATAACATATTTCAAACATTGGTGAATGGCTAATGCCACATTATCCATTGTAGATAGCCAAGACCTTCCAAAAATTGTATTGTATGATGTTGGAGCTTCTACCATGATAAACAAAACCGTCACTACACTTTTAAATGGTCCCCGACCTAGTTTCACTCTTCTCTCAAATTCTCCTACAACTTTAGTCGTTACCCAGTAAACCCTACAATTGTTCGATATGACCTAAACATTGTTAGAGGATTCGATATCTTGCTATAAGTAGTCATGTACATAATGTTAGAAGAAATGTCATTATCAATCAAGACTCTTCGTATCTCATCCCCGATAATTTCTGCTACAATAACTACCGCATCACCATGTGGACCAACTACATCTCTTATATCATCATCTTCAAAACAAAGTATTGGAGATGAATTTATGTACAAGTATGGTAAATGACCTTCCTCTAATTGAGCTACCAAGCTAGCAATGTGTCTCTTTCGAGAATAATTTGATGTCCCTGCAACAATATCCCCTCCAAAAATTGTTAGTGATTATAAAAAAAAACATAGTTCACTAACATTTCCTCTTACGACCGATTCTTCCACCAGCAATATGTTTTTCCTGTCTGGTTGTAACAATAAATACTCCATGGAAATGTCAAATACATTAATAGGCCTTTGAAATCATCTTAGTGTTTTCTTGCTTTTGAGCTCTAAGAGAGTTTTTTTTTAAATGTTGTTAGCTTTCCATTTTCATTCAAGGTCTGTATCTTTTTTTTCAATGCAACAAAATCCTTTATATCATGCCCAATGTCCCCATGATACTTACAATACCTGTTGCTTCTGCTCTCCTTCAGAATCTGTATCGGAAACGGCTTGTGAAATTAATAGTGTGAACGTGCTCTGTCAAAAATTATTGCTACACACTCTGTCAGCTCGGCGAAATATGTTGGTCGAGTCCATTTGTTAGATATAGGACGGGCATATTGCTGTTTATTCATAACTGGTGTATTCACCTTTGGTTGTGGAGGTACTTGGGTTGGTGTTTAAGTTGGTGCACGAGCTCGGACAATAGTTGTTGGATGTAAATTTCTGGTGGAATTCATTTTGCTCAAACTGTGCCAAAGAGTCCAGCTCTGATGCTTGCGTTTCCTAAACTTTTTTCCTCTACTTGATCTAACAATGCCCCGAATGTCATGTATTTCTTGTCTACAACATTTTATTTCATTATATCGGCGAGTAGTCCCATTCGCAAAGCTGTTAATGACACTTTATCTTCACAACTTTCCATGTCTGTTTCAGCCTTGATAAAATGATTGGTATAATCCTTAATACTTTCACCCACTTTATGTCTACTGTAAATAATTGTTAACCATTTGCGTGAAACATTTTGCTTTCCACGAAATGCTGACGAAAGATATTCCAAGTCCATTTTTCTCTAGTTCATTTTTTTCTTTCTTCAAACCTATGGCTTTATGGAATATTAGAGGACCATCTCGTCGCCTTTTCAAATATTGTTTTTTGTAATTTAGGACGTCGAGTATCCCTCTCCGAAGAAAAAGATTCATACAAACTATATGATTAATATTCGCTAGATTCAGTTGACTCATAAGGATGTCTAGATTTCATTTTTTTTATTCGAATAATAAAGATTGTCTTTTTTATGTCTTTCATCAGTCCGAAAATCATCTTCCATATCATCCTTTTCGGTTATCTATTCTCTTTGGATCTTTAAATTAAGCTTTTGTAAAATCAGCATCGCTTCCTTCTTAGTATTAAAACTTTCAATGTCTTTAAAAGTTCTTTCCTTTTCGCCGAGCTACTAAAGAAAATTCTTCTAGTAGCTCATCGACATCTTGGATTATCGTATTTTTCATTAAGTATTTGTCCTCAATCAGGAGATCTCCAGATGAGTCTCCGATGACACGGTCTTTTATGCTAGATTCTAGCTCTCCTAGCGTTTCTGTATCCATTACTCTCACAGTGTTTTGAGAATAAGACTATAGTTTTGGAAAAACAATTATGGGTACCAATTGTTTTCCCACAGACGACACTAATGATAGTTCCAAATATATCTTAGTGAGGTTATCTTTTACAACAATGTTCGTAAGATGCTATAGAAAGAAACGATATAGGTGGAGAGAGAGAAAGACAAATATAATAATGAGGTAATGATTGATTAATGATTGGCTTCCTAAAAAAAAGAATCGTATTTTTATAATACAAATCAACAATTTATATAATTACCGCCTCTTATGTGATAACTTACACTCCACCGGTTTACTAATCTTAACAATGAATGTTAGTTATTACACAAAATCACTTCAACATTACATATTATTGGATTTATACTCAATATTTCATTACATTAAATTAATTCTTTTAATTATCTAATTTTAGTTATTTTTCAGTATTTTTTCTCCCCATCATTATATATAAAAAACAGTGGATTCTTCGGCTCCGCCTATCTAGCTCCGTATGTGATTCATGTACGGTTCATGTATCTATGTTTAGTAAACTTAATAGTGGGTGCTGTAACTTATCGAAAAAACAAAATTTTATTAAAAAATTACTTTGTAAACAGTGGACAAAAAAATTTGTCACTGCGTATTACAACATTACACACCACTTTGTATTAATTATAAAGATGAAAACAAAATTGACGTCAAATTTCTTCTAACTTAAAAGACAAAAACATCCAAAATCTATAAATAAATACAATAAAAGAAAAGGATAAAAATATTAATTTCTTTACCCAATCAGCCATGTTTTGATACATTCACAAATACGTACTTCGTAATTTTTGAAAAGAACATAATAAATACATTAGTATATATTTAAAAAAATAAAATTATATGAAACATATTAATTCTCAAATTAATAAAATAAAAATGATAATAAATCATATTATCATTCAAAATTTTATATCTATTAAAATTGAAAGTTGATAACAAATTATAAATTATATTTATTATTAAAAGAATTAAAAAAATATGTTTTTACTATAGTTATAAATCTATTTCGTATAAAATAAAATCTATAAAAACAAAATGACAAAATATAAAAAATTAAACAATTAGAAAAGAACAAATCTACTTGTATTAAAGTATATAAATAATAAACTAATAATAAAGTTTATGTCAACTAAACTAATATTATACATGTCACATGTTCCACGCCAAAAAGAATATCAAATCGAAAAGACCCAGCCTCTCTCCTTCACTCGATATGTTCAATTGTAAAATATTTTTGCTAAAAGGAATATACCGTATGTATACTATATCGGTTATATCACTAGTAGTCGTTGGAACACTCCACATATATTAATTTCTTCGAGAGAACTTGTCAAACAGGGAATGAATTATTTAAATTAATAAAAAACGAGAGTCATATGTTAACCCAATTCATTAGACATAATTCTAGTTAAGATACATGGTTTCAACGACTCTCCAAGAATTGGAATCTAGATAAAAGTCTTTTTAATTTTATTTCATTTTATTCAAATATTTTATGTATTTAAATCAAATCTAATTATATTAAGATTTTATTTTATTTGATTTTATTTTATTTTAAAATATTTATTTTATTTCCTTAGGGTTTTGAGAAACTCTTATATAAAGCCTCATATGTTTTAAATTATTTTGAAGTTTTTGGAATAATATACTTTTCTCTCTGAAAATTTCAATCTTTGTTACCTTTAGATTAGGGTTTCATCATGTTACTCTTGAATTAGGGTTTCATCTATCGTTGCTTCTTTTTCTATTTCCGTTGCGTCATCAGTTTGGTATCAGAGCCTCAGTTCCTGCTACGGGTCAAGCATGTTTCTGAATCCTGATTTCATCTGATTCAAGGTTTAAAGAAGAGAACAACACACATGGTCTTGAAGATCGGGAAGATCGTTTGAGTATGAGGGGGCATACCAATCGTTTCAATGATGATCGTATTGATCGGTTATTGAAGGAGTTTAAATTGGCTACCAATCGTCGAATCAAGGTAAAAAATTCTTATCGAGATGATGTCTCGGGCTATGAAGAGGTTTTCAAAACCATTTTTTTCATCAACTGGACATGGGGATGTTGTCTTCAGGCTATGAAAAGGTTTTCGAAACTATTTTTTCCTTCAACTAGATGGCTTCAATGTGACTTCGAATAAGAAGCACTCGAGAAGAAGTATCTTATTCCGATAATGTCAACAATTATAATTCCCAATGTAACGATTGAATAAAATAAAATATATAATTTAGGTTCTTGATGGTGATGGTGCTGTGAATTCGAGGACGAATTCTTGTCAACCAGGAGAGGATGATGTAGCCCAGAAAGTTCAAACAAAAGCCTTTTTAATTTTAGTTTATTTTATTCAAATATCTTATGTATTTAAATCAAATCTAATTATATTAAGATTTGATTTAATTTTATTTAATTTAATTTTAAAATATTTATTTTATTTCCTTGCATTATAATTTAGGGTTTTGAGAAGCTCTTATATAAAGCCTCATATGCTTTAAATTATTTTGAAGTTTTTGGAATAATATACTTTTATCTCTGAAAATTTCAATCTTTGTTACCCTTAGATTAGGGTTTCATCATGTTACTCTTGAATTAGGGTTTCATCTATCATTGCTTCTTTTTCTATTTCCGTTGCGTCATCAAAAAGGCTCTCCTTCTTTTGATCTCTTCACTATGGAGGAAGATGAATTTTATACTTCGCATCAACTTCCTGCTGATTATCATGACAGTTTTCCAGCATTAAATTATATCCCAGAGAAGCCAAGGATCAGGGTCAATCCTGCCTTCGAACCTGCCACAAGTAAAAATAGTGTATCACCTCCAAAAAGTTCTTTCGCAAACTTATTCAAATATAAAGCTGGAAAGATTCACAGAAAGGTAATAAGAATTGTGAATGAAGACAATGGTGAGATTCAATTCGATTATGAGGACTTGGGTATCTTAAAACAAAAATCTATGCATACTCTAGTTGGCAAGTTCGCTAGTGGAAAACCTAATTATGCTTCTGTTAAGGCATTCTTGGATAGCTTTAGATTTCATGGTGAATTTAATGTGTCAAGCTGGGATTTTCATCACATTTTTATTGAATTTGCGTTAAAGGAATATCTATTGAAACCGTGGAAAAGGAATGTGTGGCAAATCGGAAATAAGATCATGAGATTGCTGGAATGGTCTCCAAATGTCAACCCTCACGTTGAAAATCCAACAACCCTAGTATATATAGATCTCCCCAATTTGCCAGAATTCATGTATTATGAAAAAACAATCACTGAGATTTCCAAATCTATAGGTAATCCTCTAAGTGTTTGGGTCCCATTTAAAAACATGGCTAAGCTAAATTACTGCTGAATATGGGTAGTGTTGGATGTTTCAAAAAAACTCCCAAATAAAATCAAAGTTTTGTTTGAAGGTCATACGTTATGGCAAGATCTTGTGTATAACAAATATCGTACCTATTGCAAAAAGTGTTATCACCTGGGCCATGATGAGGGTGTGTGCAAGAAATCTGCTCAAAGGAAGTCTGAATTGCAGACTGTCTCCACAAATCTTCAGTTTAGATTCGTTAATTCATACATTCAAAGTTCACGATAAGGGAAATAAACTAAAATCGGTTCTTATAAATAATCATAATGATTTAAGTAAGAAAGAAGAAAATGAAAAGATTACAGAATTTTGTGAGATCACATCTAAGGGGATTGATAGTAGAGGGGGAATCAATACTCTCCATTTGATTGAAATTGGCTCTTCCTTTAATGAAATTAGTGATTCTTTGAATATTGTTGGGTCCTCCCTCTCTCCTACCAAGCTAACTACAGGGAGCCTTCTGTCTTCTTCTGTAAACAATCAAAATAGTATTGGGAAGAAATATTATTTGAAGAAGACAAAGAAAGCAAAAACTTTTAATTGAAATGTGCTAATCACCTCCAAATGTTTGCAGTATAAACAAACTGCAAAACTTCCTAAACAATCTAAATGACAATAAACTTTCTAAGCTGGAACGTTGAGCAATTGGTAATAAGCAAAGTCAGGCCAGAATCAAAGCTATCAAAAGATCGAAAATCTATATTTCCTTCCAATTCGAGAGCCTATGTTATGTGGTACTGAGATGGAGATCATTGCTAAAAAGCTAGGGTTTCAGGGTTTTGTTGGTAATGTTAGTAACAGGGTTTGGGTGATGTGGAATTGTGATTATAAAGTGGATATTATTGGAAATGACGAGCAATATTTATACTTATTGGTCAGACACAATAATATTCCTAAAGATTTCAGGGTCACAGTTATATACGTCAAGTGTTCAAGGAGTCTAAGGAGAGTGTTGTGGGATAATCTTAGGCAGATTGGAGAAGATGACAAAGAGTGGATTTTGTTGGGTAATTTTAACACGATTGTTGCTCCTAGTGAACAACTTTATTGCATCTCTAACTGCTCTGGTAGTATGGAGGATTTTAATAAATTTATTATGGATTGTAATTTACTAGATGCTGGCTTTTTTGATAATAAATTATCATGGTCAAATGGCAAGCAGTGGAGGAGGCTAGACAAGGCTCTAGTGAGCAATAAATGGGCTTGGGAGGTATGGTCTTACTTTTCTGCATACTTTAATGTCTACATATTAAAGTCAATGTCTATTCCTCACTTAATAAGGACTTTGTACTCGTCCACTAGTAAAGATATTCATCTTCGTACTATTTTGCCTTCCATCATTGTTTGGATTCTGTGGAGAGCTAGGAAAAAACGGAAAATTGAGGATATTACACTCAGTTCTAAAGACTTAATTGGGCATGTGAAATTCATTTTTTCTAGGTTGGACAATGCTGGTCTGCTAAAGAAACAATAATGGGACAAATACAGTGAGATTGTCTTAGTACTGGGTTGCACTAACCAGTATAATGGGATTAGTCCTCCTCTCTCTTTGAGATGGAATTGTCCTAAATTAGGAAAATATAAACTCAATATAGATGGTTCTTGTACTGAGTCTGGTGAAAGTTTTGGTAGAGGCCTGTTAAGAGATCATACTGGTAAGATTCTTCTTGGGTTTGGCAGAGTCTATGGTAAAGGCAGTCCGGTTATTGCTGAGACGAGGGCTATGTTTGATGGTCTCTAAATTTGTTATGAAAAAGGGTATTACATGCTAGAAATTGAGACAAATTCTCGAATTCTAGCCCAAATGTTACTTACACGAAAAGCTCCTTGGTACCTCAAAGAGATAATCAACTGTTGCTACAAACTGATCTCTTCAAACATGAATATCATTCACATCTTCAAAGAGTAGAATGTATCAGCAGTTTGGCTAGCTACTATGGCTCTGGAAACTAATAGGGATTTCGATTTTGAGCAAGATGGAATTCCTCCTAGATTTAATGCAATACATTTCCTTGAAAGCTTGGGTCTTCGTTATCTATGAATAAATCAGAGCTATTAAATTGAAAATCAACTTACGTGGTGATGATCGTATATTTTCGGCTCTCGGTTTCAAGCGCTTTGTTTCGTCAAGCTCATTCTTTGTAATTGTTTGTAAGCTTCAGAGATGGTTTGTTAGGTTTGATGGTTCCTGGGATTGTTTTTAAGGTTTGTTGGTATGATGATTGTGAGAGGAGTTGTTGAATCGAAGGTACGGAGAATGCAAGTTTTTGGTTTTAGGGTTTTGATCGAATTGGGGATTTTGCTGTAATAAAACTGAGTTTTTCTGAGTATGTATTTGACCCAATAAGTAATAAAAGGCCCAAAGTTAAAGGAAAAATAAAAATAAAAACGAGACTCGCGTTTATTATAAGGGAATCCAGCAAATTAAGATTATACTAAATCAGCAACGAGACCCCAATTAATTAAGAGGTGAACTATAAGGGAAATTGCACCTAAAAATATTCACTCAACTATTATACGATGATTTAGTATCCAAGTTTTGTTTTATTACCTCTTAATATCCATTTTCACTATTAAACTTCCACTTAATACTTAATATTATTTTTAATGCCCTAATTATCCTCGACCTCTATCAACAAGTAACCAAAAATTCTCTTTCTTACTTTCTCTTTTTATTTTATTTTTTAAAAGATTCAAAGCTTTCAAACCGGAGCTCTGAAAAAATATATGAAAGCACCATCGCTTTTGTTTTTTTAAGATGAACAAAACTAGATCCATTGATGATATTTTTTATTTTTTTAAAAGAAAATTTCACTAGTAACATGTGAGTTCTTTGAAAACAACTCTCAGGATATAGAGAGAGTTGTAGACAACTTCCGGATTATAGAGTTGCAAACAACTCTCATGAAATAGAGAGAGTTGCAAACAACACTCAGGAAATCGAGAGAGAGTTGCAAACAACTCTTAGATAACAAAGTTGCATACAACTCTCAGGAAACAGAGAGAGTTGTAAACAACTGCCAGATTATAGAGTCACAAACAACTCTCAGGTATGTTTTTCAAACAACTCTCAGGTTAGTAATGGCGAAGGTACTAGCGGGTATATATAATCGGGGAATATTTTTATCTAAATTTTAGGTGAAGGTATCAAGTGACACTATCCTAATTTCGGGTACTAGTGGGTAATTAGGTAGTTGAGTGGGTATTTACTCGTACTTCTCTCAAGTATAATTTTGTAAGACAAAATTAAGATTATTTTGGTAAAATGTATATATTTTGAGCTTTTTTATATCAAATTATGTCAAAATTATTATGTGAACTTGTATGTTTTTATCTGAACTATATAATGAATTTTTGGTGGATTTAGTTGACTCGTAAGAATGTCTAGATTTCACTTTTTTATTCGAAGAATAAAGATTTTATTTTTGATTTCTTTCATCGGTCTGAAGAGCACCTTCCATATGATCTTTTCAGTTATCTATTCTCTAAGGATATCTGAATTAAGCCTTTGTGATATCAACATCAATTCATTCTCAGTATTAAAACTTTCAATGTTTTTTAAAATTTCTTTTCTTTCCGCTGAACTACTAATGCAAATTCTTCTAGTAGCTCACCGGAATGTTGGTCATTATCATTTCTTTTATTCAGTATTTGTTCCTCAATCAGGAGATCTCGAAATGAGTCTCCGACCACACGGTTTTTTATGCTAGATTCTAGCTCTCCTAGCATTTCTGTATCAATTACTCTTACATCGTTTTGAGAATAAAACTATAGTTTTAGAAAAACAATTTTGGGTACCAATCGTTTTCTCACAAACGGTGCCAATGATATTTCCAAATATATCCTAGTGAGGTTATCTGTTACAAAAAATGTTCGTAGGATTCTAGAGAGAGAAACGAGATAGGTAGAGAGAGAAAAAGACAAATAGAATAATAAGATAATGATTGAGCTTTTACCAAAATGGGATGGTGCTTTATATAGTACAAGTATCAAATCCACAATTCATATAATTACCCCCGCTTATGTGATAGTTTACACCCCACCACTTTGATAATCTTAACAATGAGTGTTAGTTATTACAAAACGTCCCCTCAATATTATATATTTTTTGGATTTGTACTCAATATTTTATTACATTAAATTAACTCATTTATTTATCTAGTTTTGCTTATTCTTCTGAATATTTCTTGTCTTTATCATTTACGTTATATCTAGAAAATAGTGGATTATTTGGCCCCACCCAGCTGGCTAGCTCTGTTTATGGTCATGTATCTATGTTTAGTAAATGGATAAACTCAAATTTGAGCGCTTATGTGTTCAGATTAAAATTGGTACCTCTCTTCCTACCACGATCGAGTTTGAATGCTTCGGTAAAAGCACTTCCGTCAGATTGAAGTATTTAGGCCTCCCGGCCTAATACCCCCGTTGCATGGTCTTTGGACATAGCTTCAATGATTTCTCTTCCACTGCTCATGGTGTCATTCATCGCGGTGTTACTCATTATTTTACTGGACTTCCTTCATCCTCGATAAACTTCTTCGAGTCTGATCCCTATTAGGAGATGACACCTCAGACTGATGCGTGATGATGTGGATCCCCTTTGTGATGAGGCTTCTGATAGCCCCTCTTTTGCCCTCTAATAAGGAAAATAACTAACATTTTGTAAGTATTTTATGTTTATACCTTCTTGGAATAAGTGTGTGTTAAACCACCCCGTTAGACAAAAATATGTTAATGAATTTATTATGGAAACCAACATCCATTATGAAAATGTTAATCCCGCCCTTAGTAACGTTTCCCCTTATTGGCAATTCCCTACTAATCACGAGCATCACCATATATGTATAATTTAAATTATTTGGAATGTTAGTGTGATTAATGTTTCTATTTTATCATCCTTGTCCCAACACATTCCTTGTCATACGAAACACCTCAACTTCCCCACCATTTTCGTTTCACTATTATTTACGGTTTCAAAAAAAGTACGGATATAATTCTTATTTCGAATATTCTCTATTCCATCTCCACTCAAGACCAGGGAGTCCCTTAGGTCGCCCTTGGGGATTTCAACGCAATCTGAATTCAAGAGGAGTGTTATGGTTCCTCTGGTGGTTGGTCATCTATTATTGATAACTTTAATAATTGTTGCTTTAATTATGAGCTTAGTAAAATTTGATCAACCAGTTTCTTTTATACTTGGCATAGCAAATATGCTTCTAATCCAATTTATTCTAAGATTGATCGGATCTTAGTTAATAAAAACTGGGTTGACAGTGTTCCAAGCTCTTCCACTCATTACGGTTACTCCCAATCTTATGATCATACTAACGTCACTCTTAACCTCGGAATATTCAGTAACCATAAGAAAACAACCTTTAAGTTCTTTAATATGTGGCAATCCCATCCATTCTTTACAGACATTGTATATCTAGTTGGAACTCCATATACCCTCTACAAGGCATAAATCTGGTCTCTTTCAAACTTAATAGACTTCAACTTTCGCTTCGAAATCTAAACCACAATGCTTATTATGACATAATTTTCAGAGTTTCCAATGTTCAAAATGATATTTTCTTCACTTAAAACCATTTCTCTCTTGATCCTTCTAATCATTTCTTTATTACTAAGAAAACCGAGGCCTCCTTAAACTACATTTTCCTGAGTAGAGCAAAATAATCTTTTGTTAAGCAAAATTCAGAGAAAATTAGCTCAAGCTTGGGGATGGAAACACCAAATTCTTCCATAATAGCATCAAAAACCATTTGTTGCAAAACAAAATCACCTCGATCATGATCACCCATGACAACTTGATTTCTTCCCTACCGGCATCTCCAATGTCCTTGTAAGATATTTTGCCTCCTTGTTGGGGACTAGGCACCCATTTGAGTATCATGGCCTCCCCACCCGTATCTACTCTTTGGTTCATCCTTTTAAAAAGTATGTTATGATTCGTTTGATTACCTGCGATGAGAGAAAATACGCTACGTTCAACAATGATAGTAACAAATCCCCAGGTTTCGATAGTTTTAACTTAAGTTTTCTAAAACAATCTTGGAGCATCATGGCCAATGATATTTGCAATGGTGTCCTAGACTTCTTCAACTCTAATAAAATTGCCCCTTCATAGAATTCTTCTTCGATTGAGCTCATTCTAAAATCTCATACTCCTTCGTATGCCCACGAATATCGCCTATTGCCTTATACAATGTAGTCTATAAAATTATCTCTAAAAATCTGGCCAACAAAATTAAAGATTATTTTCCTTACCTAATTGATAAATTCCAATCGGCCTTCTTTGTTGGATGAAATATCTCCAATAATATTCTTCTCTCCCAAGAACTACTCAAAGGGTACCATCTCAACTCCACAAGAAAAAAGACTCGCTCTAAAGCTTGACTTGATGAAAGATTTTGACAATGTTAGATGAAACCTTATCCTTGATGATGACGCGGCGGAAATAGAAGAAGAAGTAAAGACAGATGAAACCCTAATTCAAGGTTAACATGATGAAACCTTAATCTAAGGGTAACAAAGACTGAAATTTTCTGAGATAAAAAATATATTATTCCAAAAACTTATTTAAAACTTACGGTACATGAGGCTTTAGGGCTGTCAACGGTTCTCCGGAACCGAGAACCAGACCGGGACCGAACCGATAAGGACCGGACCGAGAACCGGACCGAACCTTAACGGTCCGGTTCGCGGTTCCATTCTAAAAACCGAAAACCGATAAGGAACCGAAACAAAAAACCGGTTAGGAACCGAACCGATAGAACCGATAAGGAATCGAACCGATAAAACCGATAGGACCGAAGGAACCGATACGGAATCGAACCGATGAAACCGATAAACCGATAGAACCGATAAGAAATCGGACCAATAAAGTCGTTAAAACCGATTATTTATTATTATTATTATATATTCTTTTATAAATTATAATACCAAAATTAATAGTTAATTGCCAATTTTTTAAGAAAATGAAAGATCAACTTATAAACTTTAGTTTTTATATCATTTATTTTAATAATAAAAAAATTAAAAATCAATTTTTAATTGATTTTGTTTTTTTTAAGTGGACCGAACCGGACCGAAACCGGACCGACCAAACTCGGACCGAACCGAATTCGGACCGCACCGAAACCGGAACCGAACCGAACCGGACCGGACCGGACTGGACCGAACTGAACCGAAAGCTTAGCGGTTCGGTCCGGTTCCAAAAATTAGAACCGAAAGCTTAGCAGTCCGGTCCGGTCCGAACCGATAAGCTTAGCGGTCCGGTCCGGTTTCTTCAAAACCCGGACCGAACCGGACCGATAACAGCCCTATGAGGCTTTATCTAAGAGATGCTCAAAACCCTAAATTAGAATACAAGGAAATAAAATAATTTTTTTTAAAATCAAATAAAATAAAATTTTAATAAAATTAGATTTGATTTAAATAATATAAGATATTTAAAGAAAATAAAATAAAATAAAATTAAAAGGTTTTTGTTTGGACTTTCTGGGCTACATCACTTGACATTCTTGTTTTCAAGGATTTCCTCGACCAAATGATGACTTGGATAATCCAGTGTATTGCTACCCAGTTTTATAGCATCAATGTTAATGGTGACCCTATTGAGTTATTTCAGGTTAGGAAATGACTCATAAAAAAAGATCATTTTGTCGCGTTCCATGTTTGTCCTGATCATGCAAGTACTCTATGGAATTCTTAATAAGAAAAGCATTTATCGTAATTTCTAATTCCATTAGAAATGTCATAAGTTGAATTATTAACCTTTGCTTTATGGATGATCTTATGATCTTCGGCCATGGAGATATCAAATATTGCTTCTCATTAAGGAATGAAACAATGATTTCTTTCTCTTCTCAGGGATGGACATAAGTCCTAATAAAAGGCGGATCATTCTTTATGGTATCAACCCCACCCTTAAGACTGAGCTTATTAATCTTTCTGATTTTAAGGTTGGCTCACACAAAGTAAAATATATGGGAGTTCCTATTATCCCTCGGGGTCTCTCCCGTTCTGACTGTAGCCCCCTCATTTAAAACATTACAACCTATATTTTCTCCAGGACTTTTAAGTACCTCTCTTATGTTGGTCCGTTTTACCTCATAAAATCATTTATTTTTACGGGACAAGTGTAATGGTTACCCATTTTCGTCCTATCGTCCAGAGTTCTTAAATAACTCCTCCAAATCCTTCGTCTCTATCTCCTGACCAGTCATAAATTGAAAATATCTAGTGCCAAAATTACATGGTCTTCATTTACAATGCCCTTGCTTGAGGGATAACTTGGGATTTTGACTTAAGAGTATGAAATCAGGTGCCGTCTTTAAGCACCTGCGGTCCATTATAAAAAAACCTCTAACTCTATCTTGAGCGATTCAATTAATTCTGAAAGAAATAAAAAACAATAATATATGGGATTTATCGTTTAGCTCTACTCCCTCCTGGACCTGAAGGAAAATTTTATCCTTTAGACCTTTGGCCAACAATTCTTTCATGATGGCTATCGGCAACGACATGAAGACCTCTGTTGCATCTTATTATGACCCATGGCTTCTTGATACCTTTGTTGCATCTTACTATGATCATTCCTTCATTTTCAATTCAAGGTTAGTTAAACACATTATTGTCTCTGATTTTATCTCCGATAATTATGGATTTGGCCTTTCAATAGGATATCCACTAGTGTTGGGATTAGAAACAACCTGATGAAGCTCTCTAATATTATCCATTCCTCCTTCAATCATCCACCTTGATGATATCCCTCTCTAGATGACAAAAAAAAACCTTACGATTTCACGATTAAAGATACTTACTCTTCCATTTGAGCGCATATACCCTGTATTGGATGGACGAGTCTAGTCTGGAGTAAATATAATATTCATCATCGATCCGTCATTTTATGGCTCGACATTGATGGCAAGCTTACCATTTGTGAAAAAATTGTTTTTCAGGGGATTGACTATTCTCATTCTTGTGTCATATGCAATGATACGGCTTACCGGGTACAAGAGGATGGACATACAAATGACGTTATAGATTTCCTTGATTGTGAACCTTGTAGTTTCTTTCTTGACGGTCCAAAAGTGCACGTCACTGAAGTTGATATTTTGAGGTAAGTGGAGAATAAGATTATTAATCTCCTAAAGATTACTCTGATTCCTTGCTCGCGCAAATCTAATCTGGGATGGCCAGTTCCAATTGTCACCATCGATGATGTCTGAGACTTTGAGGTTTTTGTCGAGCCTAGAAGTATTAATGATGTGTTCCCCATAATGGGATACCATAGAGGTGAGAATATGCCAAAGATCGTACCAGAAAGAGGTATTAGCCTCATTACCAATCGCCACACTCAACAAGTTACTAATAAAAAGCCGAAGACGTAAATTGTTTATCCAAGTCCAGGAGGGGGAGGACCATAGATCTAAAGCCTAAAAATTAGCAATTTTATTTTTTTCGGATTTGTTCTAGTCTCACGAGATTGAATTATTGTTATTAATTATTAAATACTATGTATGTTTAATGATATCTACATGATTCTAGATTTTTAGGTCAAAAATCCCAAATCCGCCCTCTATCGTGGGAGTGATAACTTTGGACCAGTCCACCTTAGCAACCAAGATCTTCATCTCAGGCCTGACCAAAGGAAATGATGAAAGTAATGGGAAATTTCTTTGAGGAACCTAGAAGAATAATGAAAACTGACGACCAACATCCATGTCTCGTAAACATAACAAATTTGATAATCATGAGCCGACCCGTATGAGAAATGTTCTTAGAGGTCCAGTTACTATACACGAGGTAATATTATAAAGAAGAGGACGATAGCCATTGTGAGAGAGTCGTCCAAATAAAGAGGGGAAATTCCATATATGTTCAATAGAATATGCATTCCTTGTACCCTAAGATATTAATTAGGTCATTACGAGAACCCTTAAAAGGAAGATGTGGCTTTTGAAGGGATTGGCTTGGAGGCCTGTAATTGAGAAGAAGTCATTCAGAGCTTCTTTATTAAGATGGAGAAAGTTGAGACCTCTATTAAAAAATTATAAGATTTTCTACGAAGCAAAGATTGAGAATTTTGAGCTTATGACATTTCCATTGGAATTGGAAAATCTTTTAATTACTATTTTCTTTTAGAATATAATACAGGACTTGGATTACAAGAACAAATAAGAAATAGGAGAGAGGGTCATCTTACATGAGCATCTTCATATCATGGAATTTACCATAAGGGTCACCATTAATGATTATATTATAGGAAAGAGCGAAAATACATAGGATGATCCAAGTGATCATTTATATAATAAGGAGGTCCAATACGTTGAATTTATCTCATGATTTATTATTATCGATTTTGAATAAACTGTTTTTAGTCTCGTCACCCATTACCATGCGAGTTATGGATTCCTTAAACAAATCTTAATACAAAGGAAAGCTAAAACCTTATCCAATCCAAGATATCCATGGGGGTGTTTGGTTCCGAAGAGGTCCTTATAATAGAACACAAGAACATTAACAACACCAGCGGGGTTGGAAACCATCACACTAAATTAATTAGAAATTGAATCAATTTTGTTATGTAAAATTCGAGTTTTAATATTATTGTGAAAACATTAGGTGTTCCTATCACCAAGTTTAAGTAAAATTTATTGTTTACGAAAATATCTTTCATCTCTGCTAATGAATATATAAAAAAGCCTCGATTTGATTAGAGACAAGAGTGGGATTAAGTGGGTCTTAAGTAAGATGAGATAAAGCTTGGAAAATATTACGTTGTTGTAATATTTGTGATTAAGACAACTAAGTTCCAGTTGAAGGCAATATATTTTTTTGGAAAACCAAACTCATTCCTTGAATGTTGGTGGTAAGATTCCAACTATAATAGACAATATCTATGAAAATAGGGTTAGATGGTCACATGTTAAAGAATTTGAACGGTGTTTTCCTGCAGTTGTGCAGGGGAGGAGGGAAGGGCATCCCAAGATTAAAGGGTAATATTGGTATGATATTAAGATCAAATGAACTCATAGTGAGCGAAATATATATGAAAAGACTCATCTGAATCATAATTTATTAAGACACAGTTGATTATGGAATATATAGGATTTCAAGTTTTTTTGTTAACCAAGTTAAAACAGAGGCCCGTAGGGAGGATTAAGTTCACTAAGATCACAATGGTAACAAAAAAAATTAATTCATTAATTTTTGTGGACCAATTCTCAAAAGAGATAATTTGTTCCTTCTGTTTACGAATAAGGTTGAAATCACCTAGGATGGCTCAAAACATTCTTTGATCTTTGGCTGGGATGACCTAATGTAATAACTGGTGGATGAGCTAAGTATTTTATTGGTTGGAAGTAGAATATGTAATTAATGATGCATTGAAAAACAAGAACAAAAAACAAAAATATTATTCTAAAGAGTCACATATTATGAAATAGAGGGAGTAATACCGATCAAAACACTAGACGACCTTTGGGATTCAATAAGATCAAAATTAGAATGGTCATAGCATTCTAAATTAGGATTCATGACAACTAAATTAAAAGAACCACTCAAATTAAGATCAATTTATCTATGTATACTTAAATAGTAAGACAATATAGAAAAACTAGAGATGACATATCTGGTTTATTAAAAAATATCAAAGAGGAAATTACCGACAAAAAATACACCCGAACAGCTAATCAATTCCAAATCCAAGCCCGGACAACTGAGGAACATAGAGGTGAGGAGCATATTAGCAACATATGAAACACTCAAATAAGTAAACAACTTTTATCAAGATTGTAAAGGAGAAAATGTTACAAGCCACTCTTACAACTCACAATACAAGATAAATATTTTATTTTCTTTCACTCAAGAGAGTTATATTGTCCCTCTTTATAACAATCTAATTTTTATATCTTAGTTTCTTGTTTTTAGTATTGGTAGTGTGTAAAATGGTGGGTTACTCCATAGTTTTTAGGAAACTAAGTTGCCAAAACAATTCAACAAGTTACAACTTTTAAACAAGCTAACAAAGTGTAGCTTCCATAGTAAGCCACGAAAGTGTGTCTTCCAAAGTAAGCTAATTAGATGTGGCTTTAATAGTAAGCTAAGAATTTAATTTCTTCATAGGCCTTCTTTAGTGTGCTTTATTGGACTTTATTATTTGGACCAAGTTTATGATCCAATCCTCCCTCTTAAATTTCATCTCGTGACCCCTAGTAATTTATTTAATCTTTTGAAGTCTTCATTTTTTCAGTGCTTGGTAAAAATTTCGAAATCTTGATCTTGTGTCTTCACAAATTCAACTTACACATCGTTTCTTGAAATACACTCCCTTATCTAGTGGTAGCGAACATCGATATGCTTGCTTCGTTCATGGAATATTGGATTCTTTGCTAAGTTGATGGCTGACTTTATCGACATACACCTTAGTTGGCTCATTTTGTGTTAAGTCTATCTCATTCAATATATTTCTAAGCCAAATTGTTTGACTAACACAAGTAGTAGCTGCAATGTATTATGTCTCACAATTGGACAACGTGATAATAGGTTGTTTTTTTATATCCTTTGAGAGTAATCTTTCCCATGAAAAATACATATCCAGTAGTACTCATTTGATTATCTATGTCTCCACCCCAATCACTATCGCTATGAAACGATTGTCTTTGAACCTTAAAATAAGTTGTTGTTGGAGATTTGTAAGGACTAACCTATCCAACTGCATGAAAAATATCCGGTATCGTTCAAGTTAGATAGCGTAGACTTTACCACCAAACTTTTGAATAATGTCGGATCTACACTTTCTACTTCTTCTTTATGTTTGGATCTTTTGACTCCGAACTCCATCGACGTAGTACGCCATGAGCCTTATATTAATAATCTTTAATTCTTTTGTCCTCAATTCCTTGAATTTATTGAACATGTTTGGGTTGATTCCTATGAAGATCAAATCGTCTAAGTAGAGGCACACAATTAAAATATCTTCATTTTTGGTCTTGGTATATAGAGCATGCTCGTATGGACATTTGTTTAAGCCATTCTCTTGGAAAAACTTGTCGATTCTATTGTTCCATGTCCTTAGTGCTTTTTTTAGCATGTAAATAGCATTTTTAGCTTCAATACCTTATCAATATATGGTTCTCGGTATGGTTGATTAGAGTGAAACTCGACTAGAAAATTGGTCAAACCCTACGCTTTGATTTATGTTTTTAGGTTCAAACTTAATATTAAATTCTCTAAGTTCCACTGATCACTTACTTATACGACCCAAGATGTCGGGTTTCTAAACTAAATTTTTGAGAGAAAAAGAAGTTAAGACGTCAACTGTATGTGCCTAAAAGTACGACTTTGTTTTTTTAGTTGTGAAAACTAAGACAAGGCTAACTTATCTAACTTTAAGTATATTTTCTATGCATCCAACAAACTCTTGCTTTGGAACTTTTTTCGGAAGAAGTAGATTGTGCCCGAAACATGACAATCGCGGCCTCCATGCCTTACGGTTGTGCCATACGAACTACGCACGATATGCCTTGCGCGCACGAAATTTACGAATCTGTTACCAAAGGGTTAGAGGTTCCTATAAAGTTATTGTACGAACATAGGAAGATGTTAGACATTCAAGTTCGTACCAATCTAACGACGATCGAGCAATTGATAGCCAAAATAGATAAACTAGTATATGATGTCATGGAATCGAATGACAAAACACGCAAAGAGCACGTCTATAAGAAATGGTTTGGCGTCGTCCATCCCGAAAGAACTTCCCTATTGGAGTCATTGGTGAAGAAAAAATTATGCGGTCGTCCACCTAACAAACGTAAGTTGTCTATTACCGTATCTGAATCATCCACTAAATGAGACAAATTTATCACTAGTTTACAGTCGGAAAAGAGACCAGATAATGTAAGGTTATCCATTGGTTCAGTTACCTCATAAAGATCATTAAGACTTATTGTACGTTCTACGACTCTCTCACTTTGACTACCATTTGATAATGAAGGTTGTGACTCACCTTAAGAAGTTGATATTGGTGAAGCATGTGGGGTTGTGACCTCTTCTGATTACTTATTCGGTGTTTGATCATTTTCTTCAATTTGAGGGAAATTGTGAAGTCATTTTCATGAGACTCAAACTCTCATTTTCCTTTTTTAAAAACTATCAAGTCTCGACTTATCAAAATATTCCTATTGTTTGGGTTGTACAACTTTTGGCCTTTGAAATTGAGTTGTAACAGATGAAGAGAAAACTTTTTATTTTATCCTCTAATTGATTCAATATTCGACTCGTACATGGATATGAGCTACACTTCCAAATACTCTCACATGGTAAATTTCAAGGTTTTTTTCCACTCCATATTTCTTTTTGTTTTTCCTCCAAACACTTCTTGTTGGAGATCAGCTAAATAAGTAAACTGTACATGCCAATACTTTCACCAAAACATCCTTAGGAAGTGTCTTTCTTTTGAGTATGGTTTGCATCATATCAAGGATTGTTCAATTCGTCCTTTCTGGGACACCATTTTGTAGAAAATATATGGGAGCTATCAAGCAACGAAAAATTCCATGTGCTTCATATAAATCTCAAAATTTATTCGATGGGAACTCTTCTCTTCGGTCATATCTCACGGCTTTAATCTTATTTCCTCTCTCATGTTCAACAACTACTTTAAAATTCTTAAATCTTACAAAGATCAATCATTGTCAATTCCAACGTTTTGACGATATCCTTTTATAATAAGTCTCACTTAGTGTTTTTCAATCTCTACCTAAGAATTTCTCTTTGGGAAGTCAGTTGAGTTCCCATGTGTCATTTTTCTCGATGGCGCTAATTTTTCCGTCTATGGTGTCTTTTTCATTTTTTTCTCTTATGTAGCTACTTGAAATATTACTAGTTCACAATCGGCAAAGAGACCAAATAATGTAAGGTTATCCATTGGTTCAGTTACCTCATAAAGATCATTAAGCCTTATTGTACGTTCTTAACTCTCTTCCTATGAATACCATCTGACAATGATGAAGGTTGTGAGTCAACATGAGTAGTTGATATTGGTGAAGCATGTGCGGTTGTGACCTCTTCTGATGGCTTATTCGGTATTTGCTCATTTTCTTCAATTTGAGGGAAACTGTGAAGTCATTTGCATGAGACTCAAACTCTCATTTTTATTTTTTATCAACTATCAAGTCTCGACTTATCGTAATATTCTTATTGTTTGGGTGTTACAACTTTTACCCTTTGAAACTTAAGTTGTAACAGATGAAGAGAAAACTCTTGCTTTTATTATCCAGTTTGATTCGTTGTTTGACTCGTACATGGATATGGCTACACTTCCAAATACTATCAGGTGGTAAATTCTGGGATTTCTTCCACTTCATGCTTCTTGTGGTTTTTTCCCCAAACACTTCTTGTTGGAGATCGGCTAGATTAGTAGACCGTACATACCACTACTTTCACCCAAAAATCCTTAGGAAGTTTCTTTCTTTTGAGCATGCTTCGCATCATATCGATGATTGTTCTATTCTTCATTTCTGGCACACCGTTTTGTTGATGATATGTGGGAACTATCAAACGACGATGAATTCCATGTGCTTCACAAAAATCTAGGATTCATTGGATGGGAACTCTTCTCCTCGGTTATATCTCATGGATTTAATCTTATTTCCTCTCTCATTTTCAACAACTACTTTAAAATTCTTAAATATTCCAAAGACCTCATCATTGTCAATTCCAGGCTTTTGACGTTAGCCTTTTGTAATAATTCTCACTTTTTGTTTATCACTCCCCCCCTAAGCATTTCTCTTTGTTTTGTATAGCCATATGACACTTATTTCCTTGTGCCATTTGGGAAGTGAGGTGAGTTCCCATGTGTTATTTTTCTCATTGGCTTTAATTTCTTCGTTCATCGTGTCTCTCCATGTTTTTTCTTATGTAACTTCTTGAAATATAACTAATTCATAATCGGGAAAGAAACAAAATAATGTAAGGTTATCCATTAGTTCAATTACCTCATAAAGATCATTAAGACTTATTATAAGTTCCACGACTCTCTTACTTTGAATACCATTTGACGATGATGAAGTATGTGAGTCAACATGAGCAGTTGATATTGGTGAACCGTGTGGGGTTGTGACTTCTTCTGATTGCTTATTCGGTGTTTGCTCATTTTCTTCAATTTGAGGGAAAATATAAAGTCATTTTCACGAGACTCAAAATCTCACTTTTCTTTTTTATCAACTTATCATAATATTCTTATTGTTCGGGTTGTACAACTTTTAGCCTGTGAAACTTGAGTTGTAATAGATGAAGAGAAAACTCTTGCTTTTACCATCAAGTTTGACTCGTTGTTCCACTCGTACATGGATATGAGCTACACTTCCAAATACTCCCAGGTGGTAAATTCTGGGCTTCCTTCCACTCAATGCTTCTTGTTGTTTTTTCCCCTAACACTTCTTATTGGAGATCGGCTAAATACGTAGACCGTACATGCCACTACTTTCACCTAAAAATCCTTAAGAAATTTCTTTCTTTTGAGCATGCTTCGCATCATATCGAGGATTGTTTTGTTCTTCCTTTATGGCACACCGTTTTGATGAAGCGATCTGGGAACTATCAAGCGACGACGAATTCCATGTGCTTCACAAAAAGCTCGGAAATTATTGGATGGAAAATGTTTTCCTCGGTCAGATCTCACGGCTTTAATCTTATTTCCTCTCTCATTTTCAAAAAATACTTAAAAATTCTTAAATATTACAAAGATCCGTCATTGTTAATTCTAGCTTTTTGACGATAGCCTTTTGTAATAAGTCTCATTTGTGTTTTCCAATCTTCCCTTAAGAATTTCTCTTTGTTTTGTATGGCCATCTGACACCTATTGTCTTGTGCCTTTTGGGAAGTGAGGTGAGTTCCCATGTGTTATTTTTCTCATTGGCTCTAATTTCTCCGTCTATCGTGTCTCTCCATTTTTTTCTCTTATGTAGCCTTCTTGAAATATCACTAGTTCACAATCGGTAAAGAAACAAAATAATGTAAGGTTATCCATTAGTTCAGTTACCTCATAAATATCATTAAGACTTATTATACGTTCCACAACTCTCTTACTTTGAATACCATTTGACGATGATGAAGTATGTGAGTCAACATGAGCAGTTGATATTGGTGAAGCGTGTGGGGTTGTGACTTCTTCTGATTGCTTATTCGGTGTTTGCTCATTTTCTTCAATTTGAGGGAAAATGTGAAGTCATTTTCATAAGACTCAAAATCTCACTTTCCTTTATTATCAACTATCAAGTCTCGACATATCACAATATTCTTATTTTTGGGCTGTACAACTTTTAGCCTTTGAAACTTGAGTTGTAACAGATGAAGAGAAAACTCTTGCTTTTATCATCTGGTTTGACTCATTGTTCCACTCGTACATGGATATGAGCTACACTTCCAAATACTCCCAGGTGGTAAATTATGGGCTTTCTTCCACTCCATGCTTCTTGTTATTTTTTCCTCAAACACTTCTTGTTGGAGATCGTCTAAATAAGTAGATCGTACATGCCACTACTTTCACCCAAAAATCCTTAAGTAATTTCTTTCTTTTGATCATGCTTCACATTATATCGAGGATTGTTATGTTCTTCGTTTCTGGCACACTGTTTTGTTGAAGAGATCTGGGAAGTAACAAGCGACAATGAATTCCATGTGCTTCATGAAAATCTCAGAATTTATTGCACGAGAATTTTTCTCCTCGGTTAGATCTCACGGCTTTAATCTTATTTCCTCTCTCATTTTTCAAAAACTATTTTAAAATTCTTAAATATTACAAAGATCCATCATTTTCAATTCCAGCTTTTCACGATAGCCTTTTGTAATAAGTCTCACTTTGTATTTTGCAGTCTCCCAATACAAATTTCTCTTTTTTTTGTATAGCCATCTAACACTTATTCTCTTGTGCCCTTTGGGAAGTGAGGTGAGTCCCCATGTGTTATTTTTCTCGTTGGCTCTAATTTTTTCATCTATCATGTCTCTCCATTTTTTCTCTTATGTACCTTCTTGAAATATCACTAGTTCACAATTGGCAAAGACACAAAATAATGTAAGGTTATCCAGTGGTTCAGCTACCTCAAAAAGATCATTGACGCTTATTGTACGTTCCACAACTCTTTTTATTTGAATACCATTTTACGATGATGAAGTATGTGAGTCAACATTAGCAGTTGATTTTGGTGAATCATGTGCGGTTGTGACCTCTTCTGATTACTTATTCGGTGTTTTCTCATTTTCTTCAACTTGACGGAAAATGTGAAGTCATTTGAATGAGAGTCAAACCCTCGTTTTCGTTTTTATCAACTATCAAGTCTCGACTTATCACAATATTCTTATTGTTTGGGTTGTACAACTTTTAGCCTTTGAAACTTGAGTTGTAACAAATGAAGAGAAAACTCTTGCTTTTATTATCCAGTTTGACTCATTGTTCCACTCGTACATGGATATGAGCTACACTTCCAAATACTCCCAGGTGGTAAATTATGGGCTTTCTTCCACTCCATGCTTATTTTTGTTTTTTCCCCAAACACTTCTTGTTGGAGATCGTCTAAATAAGTAGATCGTACATGCCACTATTTTCACCGAAAAGTCCTTAAAAATTTTCTTTCTTTTGAGCATGCTTCGCATCGTATCGAGGATTGTTCCGTTCTTCCTTTCTGGCACACCGTTTTGTTGATGATATGTGGCAACTAATGCTTACCCAAAAAAGATGGTCATGATAGTCGGTGAGATAGCTTCTCTTGAAGCAAATATTGACAGCAATTATATCATCGAAAAATTACTTAGAGAGTTTGGTAACATCTCTTCCAAATCTTTAGAAGAAATCATAAGTTCTTGAAAAGCCTAAAAATTTGAAAATAAGAAAAGTGTTTTGGCTGTAGTCGTGTGACGGTATGGAAAATATGACTGCACTTCCAAAGGAATTCTACTATTGCTTTTACTTCCTTTTCATTGAAGAATCTGATACTTTTGGTCAAATTATTGGATTTTTACGTCTTATTTTGCTATGCACTACCATTAAATCTCAGGACGTAGATGTTTTTTCAAGCAATTCCAAGCAAAAAGACCTCTGCTAAATGGTGCAACCCCGAGCTCAATTGGGTTGTTTAAACTGAAGGTGGTTTTTGATGAGTCCGAATTCAGCATGCTCCCCGGAAGGGCAAATCAGCCTAAGTCTCTCCGAATACCGGACAGGCTACAAGGACATAAATCGGACAGATCATTCGGACCAGACAGATCACTTTGAACACTGTAAACTTAAAGCTGTTCGAACTATGACTAAAGTACCAAAAAACCTAAACACTTCTTGACTAAGCTACCTGCCCTCCTGCTTAGAACTCATGGGTCTTTAAACATGACCCGGGTCCATTAAACATGACCCGAAAGCCCATAAGGGCCCAAACATCACACTATAAATACCCAACCACCAGCATTAACTATGGGTAATAAAACATTAACTGCTACCAAGCTGCTTAATTATCTCTCCACCTTTAAACACCCTTACACTACCGTTAAACACATTTACACCACCGTTAAACACCCTTACACCAGCTTGAAACTCCACTTAAAATTACTAGCCTACCCTCAGGCAATTTTTATCCACACCAAATTGGCGACCACAGTGGGAGAAGAGAGGTTCCTGAATCAAGCATTCAAAACCTGCCAAGAAATTCTGTCCGTATGAATCCGGACAATCCAGAGCTTCCACCAGCTTTGCTCGAAGTGGTGGAAGAAAACGATGAGTATACTGTCCAAGAGCACGACAGGTTAAAGCTTGAAATAGAAGCTCTGAGGGCTGAAAAGGCCAAAATGGGCGTGAAAGAAAAATCCAAGGCATCGGTTGTTTATCACACCGACAATCCTAGAGAGCCTGAGGCTTCGAAAACTCATGTGAGTACCAAAAAGACACATGCCAGTTCTAAAAAGTCTCACCGGTCCAAGCCTGTGGAGAGCTCTGACTCAAGCTCAGAATCTTCAGGCAGCTCTTCGGACAGTGAGGGAAATGAAAAATCCTTGTCCTCTAGCAGCGATGAGGGTCGAACCAAGAAAAAGAAAAAACAGGTTAAGAAATATTCAAGAAAAAGAGATCACCATGGAAGAATGAAAAGGCACATTGGAAATGGGTCATCTCACCACCAGAGGTATATGGACAAGATGCATATGGATCCCTTTGCTTTCCACGATGAGCCAGGTATCTTTGCAACTCCCAATGAGGATACTGTGTTCAGTCGTGGAAGGAATTGGAGGCAGTCTCCACTGTCTTCTAAAATCCTGTCCGGAAACCCCCCCAAGAGGTTTGACAGCACTAAGATGGAGAAGTACGATGGCAGTACTGATCCGGACAATCATCTGGAGCAATTCAAGAACTTCATGATGAACTTTGATGACGATGATAAACTACTGTGTAGGGCATTCTCCCAATCTTTTACGGGGAGTGCTCTGAAATGGTACAACAGCCTGCCTCAAGGTTGTATTAAATATTTTGATACGTTTTGGGTGGCCTTTCGAAGGCAGTTTGTAGGGAGTAAGGAGCTGAAGGGCAATGGAGACACAATAATCCATTGTGCCCAGGAGCCAAATGAGTCCTTGAAGGAGTACATAAGTCGTTTTGTAAACACAAAGAATGGGTTGGCTGATTGCTTCGAACAGGTGGCAATAGCATCCCTAAGGCAAGGTTTGAACCCAGGCAATCTGGCTGATTCGGTGACCAGAAAGAAGGCCATGACCTGGGGGGGATCGCTAAATCAGGTTGGCAAGCAAATAAACGTTGATGAAACAAAGAAAACCAGGGTGCACAGACAGGTGAGATCCACCCCGGTGGCACCAACTCCAAATCAAAACCAGTCCGGGAACAAAGCAAGAGAAACCGGACAGGGGCATGGTAGGGCAAAAGCTCAGTCTCAGCCAGCTGCTCCTGCTCAAAGTAAACAATCCAGAAACAAAAGAGGACCATGGGTCCAACCGGAGTGGTTCGCAGAGCTCAAAGAAAGCGTGGCCACCATTTTCGATAAAACAAAAGATGAGGTGCATTACCGGAGACCAGCAACCTTGCAGTCTCCCAGAGAGCATAGTAACAACTCATTTTGCCAATACCACAATGATATTTTCCATACCACTGATGATTGCATAGCTTTGAAACAAGAGGTTCAAAACTTGATTGAAAGGGGAAAGTTGGGTGCATACGTTAAAAGAAGAAGAGGCAACAGGCCTGACAACACTCACCGGGTTGGTCCAAGTAATGCTGCCCCGGAGGGGGCCATGGTAATAGTTGAAAGGTTTGATGTGGAATCTGAATACTTGGATCCTGATCCAACACGAAATAGGGTGGGTGCTATAGAGGAGTGTTCTAGGACGGTCTCCGGGCTCATTAAATTCTTCGAGTCACTGACGATTTTCGGAGGGGACACTATGGCAGCTCCTACTGCTTCTTCAAGAAAGAGGCATGTTCATAATTTAGCCTCCCAGCTAGAAGGAGGCATGACATCTTATCAATCACCAAACTCATTCCCATTCATAGTCTTCGATGAGGATAATTTGAGAGATATTGTTGGCCCTCATGAGGATGCTGTTGTCATAGGAGCATCTGTAGGGGACAATGAGATAAGGCGAATTCTGGTGGATACTGGAAGCTCTGCCAATATCCTTTTCCTAACCACTTACAAGAAAATGAAAAATCCACCTGTGATTCAAAAGTCGGACAGGTCAATCGTGGGCTTCACAGGCAGCTCAGCCGATGTGATCGGGGAGTTTGAAGAAGAAGTGTTATTGGGCAACGGCCCTTTCAAGAAAATGGTTAGAATACTCTTCATCGTGGTGGATTGTCCCACTTGCTATAATGCTATTCTAGGGAGATCTTGGCTCTCTAGGATGCATGCAGTGGCTTCAACAGTCCATCAGTGTTTAAAGTATGCTGTTCAGGGACAGGTTGGGGTTGTCCGGAGCAGCCAAAAGGTTGCAAGAGAATGCTATGCCACTGCCTTGGCTCCACGAACGCTGGGGGCAGTCCGAATAAATGATCAATAGCAGTTTGAGGGCCTTTCTGGGGGTGAGGGTGAGATTGATGACCCCAGGGAGACCCCCGGAGTGTTGATCCCAATTGAAGAGGTTGAAACACACTATTTGGAAGAAGGCAAAAGTGTCAAGATAGGGTCCAAGATGCCACGACTATTGAAACAAGAGATGTTGAAATTTTTGAAAGACCATCAGCACGTTTTTGCTTGGTGCAATGCTGATGTTACTGGAGTTCCATCAGAGGTGATATCCCATCACCTATCTGTCCGGAGAGATGTGGCACCAGTGTTTCAAAAGAGAAGAGCTTTCTTGAAAGAAAAGGCTGACGTCATAGTACAAGAGGTTGACAGACTCACAAAGATGGGGCATATTAAAGAATCTCAGTACCCTTTGTGGACTGTCAATCATGTCCTGGTAAAAAAGAAAAATGGCAAATGGCGCATGTGCATTGACTTCACAGACCTTAATAGAGCTTTCCCAAAAGATTTGTATCCGGTTCCCCGGATAGATCAGTTAGTAGACTCTACTTCTGGGAACAAGCTGCTCTCCTTCATGGATGCCTTCTCCGGGTACAATCAGATCCAAGTAGATCCAAAAGATCAAGAGCATACCACGTTTGTCACTGATAGGGGTCTACATTGCTACAAGGTGATGCCTTTTGGCTTGAAAAATGCTGGGGTGACTTATCAAAGGTTAGTCAACAAGGCATTTGCTGATCAAATTGGAAGAAATATGGAGGTTTACATTGACGATATGATGGTGAAAAGTGTGGATGAGCAGTTGCACCTGTCCGATCTCCAAGAAACTTTTGCCAATTTGGCAAAAGTGAATTTAAAACTAAACCCTGAAAAGTGTGTGTTCGGAGTGCAGTCCAGGAAGTTCTTAGGGTATATCATAAGTGAGCTTGGAATACAGCCCGACCCAGACCAACTCAATGCCTTATTCCAGATGGAGCCTCCTCGAAACATTAAAGAAGTACATCGATTAACGGGGAGATTAGCTGCCTTGAACAGATTCATCTCCAGGTCTTCGGACAGGTGTGCTCCATTCTTTCAAACTTTGAAGGGTGCAAAAGGGTTCGAATAGACCCCACAGTGTGGTGAGGCATTCAATGAAATAAAGAAACATCTCTCCTCTCCCAAAACTTTGTTCAAACCAGTTGATGGGGAGACTCTTATTGTGTATCTGGCCGTTTCAAGTTGTGCCATCAGTGCTGTGTTGGTAAGAGAGGTCGATGATTGTCCCTACCCAGTGTACTACATCAGCAAAAACTTGATTGATGCTGAGAGGCGTTACTTGAAACTCGAAAAACTGGCATTAGCTCTGGTGATAGCTGCAAGAAAAATGAGGCCTTACTTTCAGGCTCATCCTATCGTCGTCCGGACATCTTTCGCTTTAAAGAATGTCCTTCAAAAAGCAGACATTTCAAGCAGAATGACGAAGTGGTCAGTAGAGTTGGGGGACTTCGACATAGAGTTTGCTCCCCGAACAGCAGTAAAAGCCCAAGCTATGGCTGATTTTCTGGTTGAGTTCCACTCCGATAGGGATTCAGAGCAACCTACTGATTCAAAAGACAAGAAAGTGTGGATTGTCCGAACAGACGGAGGGTCTAGCACCATGGGATGTGGTGCAGGAATATGTCTCACTTCCCCATATGGGGACAGCATGTACCAAGCTATTTCTTTTGCTTTCAGGGCGTCTAACAACGAGTCCGAATACGAAGCAGCTATAGCTGGGTTAAAGTTGGCCCACATCTGTGGGGCTAAAAGGGTCAAGCTTCTAAGTGACTCCCAGTTACTGGTCCACCATGACTTAGGCCAATCTGAGGCTAGAAAGGAGCAGTTGTTGAAATATTTACTCCTCCTCAAAAATGAAGCGCTAAAGTTTAAAGCTGTTGTCTATGAGCACATTCCCCGGGCAGAAAATGAGCTAGCAGACTCATTGGCAACGATAGCATATACAGAGTCCTACCCGTGGATCCATGTGCTTGAAAGCCCTTCTATTCAACTTAGTGAGGGTGGAAAAGAGGAAGTTTTTGAAATACAAGTGAGTCGGCCTCAAGACTGGAGATCTCCTCTCATACAATATATGTCCGATGGTATTATGCCTTCAGATAAGTCACAAGCCAGAACATTGAAACACAAGGCTCGTGGTTTCATTATGTTGAGAGAAGTGTTGTACAAAAAATCCTATAGTAAACCTCTCCTACGTTGTTTAGGGGATAATGAGTCACAAGTGGTCCTCTCCGAATTGCATGATGGTGAGGGATCAGCCCATTGTGGATTCAGAGCTTTAACAAGAAGAGTGTTACTCTCCGGATACTATTGGTCGTCAATCATGAAAGATGCTAAGGAGCTGGTAAGGAGGTGTGACCCATGCCAGAGGTACAGCAATGAAATTCATGTACCAGCCATTCCTTTGGAGTCAATTTCTGAGCCCATCCCTTTTGCTCGATGGGGATTAGACTTGATTGGGCCTCTCCCCGTGGCGTCCGGAGGGCGTAAGACTATAATTGTGGCCATTGACTACTTCTCAAAGTGGATAGAAGCAGCTCCCCTGGCAGGGACAACATCGAAAGCTGTCATAAAATTCATTATGTCCAGCATATGTTGCAGATTCGGTGTCCCACAAAAGATAACAACAGACAATGGGCCACAGTTTGACAATAGAGAAATGGAAAGCTTCTGTGCCTCAAGGGGTATACAGCACTGCTTTTCTTCACCTTTCCACCCACAAGCCAATGGGCAGGTTGAAGTGGCTAATAGAACTATACTATCCGGTTTAAGGAAGAATCTAGAAGGGGCTGCTGGGAAGTGGCCTAGTTATCTACAAGAGGTCTTGTGGGCCTACCGGACAACGCCTGGGGCTGCAACACAAGAGTCTCCCTTTGCCTTAGTCTATGGAATGGATGCAGTAGCTCCCATAGAGAAAACACTCCCTTCCTTTCGTATTCACAACTTCTCCGGACACGCTAATGAAATGGCAATTAGAAATCAACTTGATTTGATAGAAGAAAGACGGGTTAAAGCTCATCTTAGAGTGGCACACTATCAGGGCTTGATGAGAAGCAGGTTTGCTTCGAAGGTTAAAAGAAGAGATTTCCAACCAGGGGATAAAGTATTAAGGAAGGTCTTCTTGCATACTAAGGAAAATCTCTTCGGAAAGTTGGCCCCAACCTGGGAGGGTCCCTATACTGTGGTTGAAAGAATCAAGTATGGGACTTATTGGTTGGAAGACAAAGATGGCAGGGTTTTAACTCACCCTTGGAATATTGAACACCTTTGAATGTACTTGGAATAACACTTGTGTAAATATTTACTTGTTTAAACATCCATGTAAATATTTGGGGGCATACCTTCCCCTCTTCGGTGGCACGGAGAGCTTTCAATGAAATTTGGTGCCTTCTTCAAAATTCTCTAAGTATTTTCAAAATTCTATCTCTTGTCATACTACCCGGACTAAAAGGTCTAAGGGCTATTTAAACTCTAGCCGGAGAATCTTAACACTCTCACAATCCAATAACTCAAAGCTACATAAATTCCAGCTATCTAAACTAAAACAAATAATGAAAGACGATTATGGTTGAGCAAAATAGAAACATTCATTCAACAACTTAAAATTGCCTTGGCCTTCCAAGGACTTTTTGAACAAGTTTGGGCACAGTACAAAAAATATGTCCGAATAATACCGGACACCACAACAAAAATAGTGCCTTGGCCTTCCAAGGACTTTAGTTTGAGTAAAAGATAAATATAATACACCATAAATTAAGGTTGAGCCGTTGAAGATGGCTCACCCTCGTCTACCTTCTTGCCTTTGATGTCGCTCCCCCCTTCGACCACTTTTTTGCCCTTGGGATCATTCTCCTCTTCACCTGGGCTCTCTCCGGTTTTCTCTTCATTATCAGAAGAGGACTCACCGGAAAATCCCTCATCAACCATAGTATAATATGGAAGGTCATCATCATCCACATAGAGTCATAAGTCCCTCAGTCTCCTCTTCGGGAATTTTTCGTGAAAAAGGAGAACCATATCAGACTTCACCCTTTGAATCATTAGCTCTTCTCTTTGTGTCATCTCCCTGGCATAGGCGTTGATCTTGGCCTTGATTGTGGCATCTTTGTCCCTTACCAAAGCAGCCTTCTCTTCAGCAGCCTGAGTCACTGCATATTCCAAAACAATCTTGTCAGTGGTCAGGTTGGTGATGAGCTTCTCCTTTGCAGTGGTCTCTCCCCGTGAGACCGTGAGATCTTTCTCCATACCAGATAACTTCTCCTGGAGATCTTTTATGGTCTGCTCTAGGGTGGAAACTTTTGTGTTGCTCTCATCATGACTCCTCTTCAGCTCCTCGTGTGCTTCCTTAAGTAAATCGGCATTGGTAGTAGCAATGCGGAGGTCTTCGGACAGCTTATCCTTCTCAGACTTAAGGTCTTTGATGGTGTCTGCTTGGCTCCGGACTTGTCTTTCCAGTGTAAGAACTGGCTGCACATTACTAAGCAGGGAATGGGCTATAGTGTCCTTCTCACTAGAAACCATAAAAGTCTTACCGTTAAAGTTGACCGTATTGGAGCTGCTCGGAAGGATGTAGGGCCATGCGAACTCGTCTCTGGGCAGGCCAAGGAAATATTCACCAAGCCCGCCCAGACCGGTGATGTCCACTTCATCCAAGTTGAGCTCTCCCCCCTCAACTTCATCAGTGTGAAACTCTCTGGGGATCTCTTCGGCCAGCGTTGGGTCTGAAGGGCCAGTGGGAAAAGAGGGCTCCGGATCCCGGAGAGCGAGCTCATCTCCTTGTGAAGTCTTTTTCTTCTTAACTACCCGGTCAGCGCTTTCACTTGCTTGTTTGCAAGTCCTCTTGGGAGCCCTTGGAGGTTTTGGAAGGTCTACTTCCTGCCTCTCGGTCTCTTGCTCCACCACCTGCAAGACGGTTGCATCAATTTGAACTTGGGCTGGCCCCTCTGGCTCTATTGGGGCATCCTTCTCAGCATCACCTGCCACCTTCTTGTCTTTTCTTCTGCCCTTCATTTTGCTTGGGGCTTTGGCCCGGGCAGGCAGGTAGAGTGTCCCATCCAGCTCGTGGGACCTTCTCAGCACAATGTCTTCATCAGGCTGGGTGGCGAACTCCTCCCAAGTTAGGTCTCTTCGGCCTGTGGTGTTCCACAGGTGAGACCTTGCTAGATTCCCAGGGGTGAAGGCCTTATGGAATCGATTCTCCCAATTCTCTGCGGCCCAAGCATTGATTTTGCCATAGGTAGTTTGTCCGGCCTTCAGGTAGTCCCCGAACTCCTTTGGCAGCTCTGATAGAACAGAAGAGAAATTGGTTAATATAAACTTAACTTAAAAAAAAAAGAGAAAAACGGACAGAGACTCAAGTTGGGAAACTTACGGTCACTCCTCCACCTACTCCTGAGGAGGCTTGGGTTCTCTCCGGCCTTGATTTTCCTGCCGTTTTCCCAGGCACCACTAACGAACATGAATTGGCTTCTCCACTTACTCTCCGATTCTAGGAGATCATCAACAGCCTTGAGATCGCTCCCCATGTTGAAATGATAGAAGGGGAACTGATGATGCTTGCACAGGTTGGCCACTGCTGCGAACTCTTCCATAGGAAGAGGGATCCCAGATAACCTAGATGCCATGATACATGACATTAAGGTGAACCAACCATTGGGGCTTAGCTGTGTTGGGCAGAGCTTGACCAGGTGGAAGTAGCGCACGATCTCCGGGTCTAGTGGGAACCTGAGCCCCCAGTTAAACAGCTCCGTAAAGAAGACTATCTCGTTTCGTTTACAGTCCATTGGGGTCTCCGGATCAATGGGGATCCTTATCTTCACGTTTTCAGGGATCCCCCATTTGGTGCGCATTCTACCCAGATCAGAGGTATGGATGAATGCATACTTGGTCTTATGCAAGGCCAAGAGGTACTTAAACTCGACTTTGTGGAAGCACGGCCCCACTCTCCCCTCAAGGCACTCCGGCAGGTCGAGACGCCTTAGGTACAAATTTTCTTTGCCCTTTTTGGCAGCAACAGCAGTGGTATCAGCCTGTCCGGAGGACTCGGACTCAAAGGGGACCTCTTCAGTAGAGTCCTCCATTCTCTCCTCCAAAATTGTTGGAGGGACTTCTGTGGAAGTGGTTCGGGGAGGATTGAAGCTTAGCATAGCCTGCCCTCCGGACTGTTGACTACCCGTATTCATCTGACTTCTCACCTCAAGTTGGGTTTCTGAGGCAGAAGATTCCCTAGGGGGGACTGGGCTGCTGGCCTCCGGACCAGAAAGCCTCTCCCGGGGAGCTCTAAAGGGCACTCCAGACCCAGAGTCACTATTTTTTGCCCCCGATTTCGAGGGAGTATTCTTCGAGGTTAGTCCTTTGACTAACCGGCTAGGCCTCTTAACGACTAGCTTCTCCGGGGAGTGGTCAGAATCAGACCCCATGGCTATAAAAGGTGAGGTTTTCCTAACGCTTGTAGCAGTGACTCCTGGTTCAACAGCAGGTCTTGACTCCTGAACTGAGGATCCAGATACAATGGGAGAAAGGGTGGATTGAAAGAGCTTTTTGGGCTTGGTACCTTTGGAGGAGGATGAGCCTCGATCTGATTCTGTAACAGAAGTAACCGGTCTGTCAACTGGTGATGATGGTAGCCATGCTGCTATTCGCCTTTCTTTTTCGACCTTCTGCGCTTTCTCCAACTCTGAAAGGTTGAGCCAACCACCTTTGATCAATGCTGTTCTTGCTGTAAACATAAAACAGCCAAGGGAATTTTTGTTCTAGAGAGAGAAAGCTCTGAGTAAAATTGTAGAGTAAGATTTAAGAGAGATAGTAAAACAGTGAAAATGAATGTGAATTTATAGTAGATTTGAGAAAAAGGAGTTGATTCCTAGGAGAATCCGAAAAGTTGGGTAATGATTAAAAGACGGCGATTGTCACTATTGGCAATTAAAGAGGTTACTTGTGAAAGAATGTGGTGCGAAATTCAAGGTGAAAAAACGGCTGGAGTGGCCAATCATAAAGCGACACGTGTCCCACTAACTCTGGCAAAAACCGTTTGGAATTCGTAACGTTTAATCTGTCCGGGTATACCCACAGCTCTGTCCGGATTAAGAACCACTTCATTCATCGGACTATTTTTCAGTTCTTTGACAAGGACACTTGCTCAAACACCTAAAAAGGGGCTCCTGATGAGTCCGAATTCAGCATGCTCCCCGGAAGGGCAAATCAGCCTAAGTCTCTCTGAATACCGGACAGGCTACAAGGACATAAATCGGACAGATCATTCGGACCGGACAGATCACTTTGAACACTGTAAACTTAAGGTTGTTCGAACTATAACTAAAGTACTAAAAAACCTAAACACTTCTTGACTAAGCTACCTACCCTCCTGCTTAGAACTCATGGGTCTTTAAACATGACCTGGGTCCATTAAACATGACCCGAAAGCCCATAAGGGCCCAAACATCACACTACAAATACCCAACCACCAGCATTAACTATGAGTAATAAAAAATTAACTGCTACCAAGCTGCTTAATTATCTCTCCACCTTTAAACACCCTTACACTACCGTTAAACACCCTTACACCACCGTTAAACACCCTTACACCACCTTGAAACTCCACTTAAAATTACTAGCCTACCCTCAGGCAATTTTTATCCACACCAGTTTTAACCATTAAATGTTTAAGACAAATTGCAGCTTACTTTATCCGAATTTGGCTGACTTTGTAAATGTTGTTGGAAGATATATTTTATCGGCTTATTTAATAAAAACCCGAAAAAAAAAAGATGGGATCATTATGGCCAGAAAACATTGCATGATTTGCATCAACATGTCTTTCTTCTCGGTTACTTCTGGCCAATATTTTAAAAACTTATTGGTACAATATTCTGATATTCGCCAACGTTTGTGCATCAAATTCAGCTCTATTTTGTTCTTTAGAGCCAATATCGCAAGCAGTTTCATTCTATAGATGAGGCTTGGATTTGGTCAGTCCACTTACAAAAGCGTTGGAATTTCAACAAGACATTTCTGTAGTCGACTAATTTTACAAATGGATGAAGCCAAACCATCAGCCATATTCCAACATAAAGGAAGTAATAAACTTTCTCAAAATTATTACCTATTATACCTATAGAGTTCCGTCTGTAATAACAATTACAACGTATAATAATACCATAACTCATACATGACAATCTTACGTCGACCAAGGGGTTTAGAGATAAGCGTTTTTACCTCGTTCAAATACTACAAAGTGCGATATATATCTAATAATGAAGAATAAAAGGAAAGACAGGTTTGTAAAAGAAAAGGTAAGAAATATAGTATTTAAATGAGGGGAGTTTTCTTTTTCTCCGAATATCGTCGTCGCAAAAAGAAAAGAAGTTGCAGTAGTAAACGTTATTCGAAGAGGCATACCAGTCGATATTAAATCTTGGAACGGGAGCGAGAGTCAAAAAAATGACGTGACTCTTTGGATAAACATGAGCTCCTAAGGGCAAGGATAAAGTGGTACTATAAGGAAGGGTCGGACAACAACAAACTATGGTACAAATCCGGAAAAGTCCTGCATTGTTACAACAGGGCTCGGGCAACCAGAGTTTCAATTAACAAGTAAAAAGTTAATTTATGGTTTCGTTTGAATATGATCTTCATGCAACAACTAATGATGGCCACTATTATCGTAAGAGATATATTTGGAGGTAGTTTTCACTGTACGGTGAAATTCTCTCCAGATACCTACCAAATCGTTTTGTATCTCCAAAATGGAAAAGTTCAACGAGAATAGATATCTGAATAACAATCTATACTAGTTTAAGAACTTTATGATGGATTATGATAACGATAATAAGTTGTTATGTCGATTTTTCTCTCAAAATTTCCAACACAATGCTCTAAAGTGGTACAACCGACTTCTGTAAGGTTCTATTAATTTTTTTATATATATTCTGGACATCATTTAGACAATAGTTTGTGGCAAGTAAAGATGTGGGGGATGGAGACACAATAGTCTAGTACCGCCAGTTGGTTGAGGAGAGTTTGAAAGATTACACTAAACATTTCGTTCTAATGAAGAATAGCATACATGATTGTTACGAGCAAGTAGTTATTACTTTTTTCACGAAAGGGATTCTCCCCGAAGATTTGGCTGATAAGGTAACTAGGAAATAATCTTTGACATTTGAGGCTCTACTAGCTCAGGTCGAAGAGTAGACCATAGTGGAAGATTCAAAAATATTAAACTTGATCCATCTGCAAAGATAGGTCCCACAGTCTTCTGCCCCGGTTTATCAACAACAACAGGTCTAAAATTTTCAACTCATGCAACAAACTACTTTTAACTAGAAATGAACAAATCAGATCCTGCCTCGACCTAGGATAAATCAACCCTAATGTTAGTAGCAAGGTCAACTACATAGGTCTTGAACAAGTTAACGGGTTCGAACCAATAATTATGTGAATTAACGAAAAGCATTGTTACTATTTTTATAAGACTGAGAGTTTCGTTCTGTTCAAAAAACCACTTCCAATTCAGAGTCTAAGGAAAAGGTGAAATACCCTGTTTTGTACGTATCATAACGATGTAGGTCACTGATAAGGTCATGGATACCGCAGAAATCTTATGAAAGATATGTGATGAACCGGGCGTACTTAGCAAAGGCATACCGAGCGTTCTAGACCGAGCAGGGCCGATGAAGAAGCAAAAACATAAATGAAGCAAATGAAATTAAGTTAAAGAAGAAAAGTTGAAGAGAGGCAAGCTTCATGAAATCAAGCAGAACAGATGCGTATGAGCCTGAGGCCGAGAAAAATGGAAGACAACCGAGGAAAATCAGAAAGGAAGTGCAGGCCCAAGTAAGGCATGCTCGGTCAGGAGCACTGGTAAATAAAGAAGATAAAACGAGCAGAGTTGAATTTAGGTAGGACACGCGAAATAGTAGAAACTTAATGGCATGCTCGGAAACTATGAAAATTGGTGTAATTAAACGAATAAGCATATTATTCAGGTCAACCCTTGAAGACCATAATAAAAACTATTAAATAAAGATATTGGACAAACTGTTACGGTCAAGGCCTTTATGATAAATAAGTCAATGTAATAAATGTGTGAAACTACTCAAAACAATATAAAAGGGGGATCAAAAGTAACGTAATAGGTTATGTTCTTTTTCTTCTCAAATCAATAAAATTTATTATCTTGGCATATCGGTGTTTCGCGTTTTCATGTTAACATTTTTGGCATCGTATGTGGGAACCCTAAACCCAGCCTTCGTGTTTAAACACCAATGATAATAACTAGATCCGGGATAGATATAGAACTTATGGAAAGACGTGTCCCCGTGGCTAACCCCAATTATTTGAAAATTCCAGTCGTGGAACCAAATAGCCTCTCAATACCAGCTGATCAGGAGACTCATTCACGCGATAGGGTAGAGACTCCAGCAAGAAATTCTTGAGTCGCCATAGATCCACCACTTGCACCAGCTATCGCAGAAATTATTGCTAATGTGGCGGACCAATCCATCCGGGCCGGGAACGCAGAAGAGGTATTTGAAGTTAGACGGCTTGAACAACAAATCCTAGCGTTGCAACTGGCTCAAAAATGCGGACCGGGACCAAGAAATCTGAGACCAGGTGGCCAAGGATACCATGGCATAAATGAACAACGCGATCAATGCCCTAATCATGAAGCTACACGAAGACGGCCACCAGTGGCCCAGGTTTACAATTGAGGTTATCCGAGCCACCATGCGTGAAGGATCCTCCAAGCGCGATAAGCATGGTGAAGAAATGGGGGACAGTGGCGATCAACAATGCCAAAAACATGTGACTACCGATGTTGATGAGGAATAAATAGCGGAGCAATACGACTACGTACGTCCAATGGTGGCGGCGTATGTTCTCAAAGATTCGCCCTTCGTTGAAAAAATCCTAGCTGCCCAATTCCCAAGGAAATTCGACCAATTCCGATTGGAAGCATATGACGACACTAGCTACCCAGAGAGACATTTGGAGCAGTTCAGAAACATGATGCTAGCTTTCAATCTGGATGACGCTATGTTGTGCAGGGCTCTGTTTATGACCATCAAAGATTATGCGATGGAATGTTTCGGTAGCTTACCTAAATGTTCAATATGCGATTTTACACGACTATGGAGTGCGTTCAGGAACAGATTTGTATGTAATAAGGAGCTTTGTTTGGATGCTGAATCTATCATGGATCTCTATAAAAGGATATGTGATCCTTTAAAGGGCTATATCAAGAGATTTGTTAACGTCATGAACAATTTTCCAGATCTGGCCGAAAACATGGCAGTAACATCACTAAAAAGGGGGCTCGACAGGAAGGGCAAGTTGTATGTCGATCTGATAATGTTCTCATGTTATAAAATAGGAGACCTCCTAGCTCGGGCTGACCAATTCATTAAAGTGGACAACGTGACTAAATTCGTTCACCCTGCAGAGGAGACCGCAGTAGACGTCAAAACATCAAATTATGATAGAAGGAAGGTTGAAGAGGGACCTCGTAGAGAATCTTCCAGGAACTCTGATGGTACCCGTATAAAATATTTAAGAAACTTTGACGGGCCCCGTATAAAATCCTCGAGGAGTACTGGCAGCCAGCACCCTACGACCTACAATAACCCCGCTCGACAATTCACCCCGCTCACCTAAGCTATTTCGACCATTTACGACCGCACCCGAGATAAGGTATCATACCAAACCCCAAGAGCCATGTCGGCACCTGGTTATAAGTGATCGACCCGACATTGCTGTGCATACCATAACAACCACTGCCATGCTACTAATGGCTGCTGTCAAGTACGGCAAGAGATCCAAAGGTTGGTTGACAACGGTGTCCTTATCCAATATTTTAGGCAGCAAGAACAAGGCCTGCGCAATAGGACCGAAGAATCTCACCAGGACGAGCTAGAGCTTCGGCTAGAAGACAAAAGTGATGCAGGAAAACAATAATGGATGTTCAATGAAACGAGCCAAGGAGGATCAAAAGGTGCTTTTACAAGGTAGATATTCTTACAGTATCTACAGAGAGTCGGTGGCCGACTTGACGTTTAATGAAGATAATCTAAGAGGAATAAAGACCACACACAAAGACGCGTTGACGATAACCCTACACATTGGAGGTTTCATGGTAACTACGATATTGGTGGACGGCAGCTCTGCTAATATTATTTTCAAAGCCAGCTATGACCAAATGCTCGGAGTTCCTCCTTATTTCAATACGTAAGAGAAATTGAGTTAATGGTGAAAGTAGAGCATGCAATAACAAAGAAAGAACTCAAGAACATTTTCATGATCTCGGACGCACCGAGCCCATACCACGCCATCATTGGAAGGCCATGGCCGCACAAAAAAACCAAAGCAACCCCCTACACCTTTGCCAATGCGTCAAATATCTCGTTGGAAATTATGTAGGAATTATCTGAGGTAGCCAGCATGCGGCCAGAACATGTTACTCAGTAATCGTAGATTTAAGCAAGTCGGTACGATAGCAATTAACAGGCGAGAGGGAAGCAAATTCATGCAAGATAACTATCATTCCCACCTCGCCCAACCCGATGGATAGTGGCGCATGTGCGTAGACTTTACTGATCTCAATCAAGCTTGCCCAAAGGATGCTTTCCTTCTACCCTGAATTGATCAGTTGGTAGACTCCGCCTCGGGTTGTGAATACATGTCATTTATAGATGCATATTATGGCTACAATCAAATCCGCATGCACCTAAATGATGTGGAACATACGACATTTCAAACTGAGCGTGGCCTTTATTGCTACACAATCATGCCCTTTGGATTGAAAATTTCGGCTCTACATACCAGCGTCTAATCAACCACATTTTTCAGGAGCAGCTCGGACACGACATGGAGTCCCACATCGACGACATGATCTTCAAAACCAACATCCCAGAACGACACCTGGAAGTGATGCACAACATTTTTACCATATTGTGTAAATATAATTTGAAGTTGAATCCCCTAAAATGTTCGTTTGGTGTCCAAGCAGGAACATTTTTAGGTTATATGGTCAGCAAGCGAGGAATTGAGGCTGACCCCGCTTAATTACAGGCATTGCTTCAAACGGTGCCACCTACGAACATTGAAGAGTTTCAGTTCCTCCATTCATCAAGATCTCAAGAGATATGCGACTTCATTCATCATCAAATCTTCACACGTTTTGGAATCCCACAAGTTCTGATGACAGACAATGGACCTCAGTTCCAAAACTCCGCGCTCTCCACTTTTTGAAAGCGCTTCGGCATCACCCAACATTTCTCCACCCCATCCTTGATGGCATAAGAAAGAAACTAGAAGGGGCAAAGGGATAATGGTCGGACAAGTTGGCTGAGGTACTATAGGCTTACCGCACCACCCCCTGCGGCGCCACCGATAAAAAACTGTTCGCCCTTGTATACGGAACTGAAGTCGTAGTACCCGCGAAAGTTATAATCACCAATCACCCGTGGAAGTTATAATCACCAATCACAACATTGAAAATTACACAGAGAAGGGCAATAACGCTAAACGAGCGGTCGATATTGACTTAATTGAAAAAAGGCGTGACCATGCACGCTTACGTACCGTTCATTACAAAATCCTAATGTGAGGGTGTTTTAACTCCAAACATTGACCATGGACACTATGCCTTGGAGATCTCTTCATGAGAAAAGTTTTTCGAGGCGTTGAGGATAAAAAAAAACAGGAAAAAACTGGGCCCCAATTGGGAAGGACCCTACACGGTCATCTCCAATTGACACCAATGAGCATTTTGCATCGCCTACCAGAAGGGTCTCGACCTTAAGCACCCTTGGAATATCAGTCACCTTATATTATATCATCCAGCTATGTAATGAAGCGATGCGCTCTTTTTCCCTTCTGATGGCGCGGGAGGGTTTGTTCATGAGGCATCCATCTATGAGCTACACTTAAATCAAATTTTATTGTTTTCTCCTTTTGAATGTGTGTATTTATTCTTGCTCTTTCTAAATTCACGAAGGGTCACATATCTCACCTACGGGCTATGCAGCAGGGGCCATACTGTGCCATACTATGCAACCGGGGCCATACTGTGCCATACTTAGACATGATTTAAAAATACGAAAAATTGCCTAATTGGACACGCTTTTTATGGCTATGCTAACGGGTCATATTGTGCTTAATACCACACTACATTATTATTTAGGCAAAATACTCCAAGCCCATTGGGTTACACAATTGGCCAAACCAGTCGCTTCGCGAATTGAGCTAAAGCTAATAACTTCTATTAGCCATAAAATGAGCCCCACTGTGCTCGATCTTGTAGAGAACAGTTTTAATTATAAACATTCAAAAGTATACACACACATCTCCAAAACAAAACTTTATATAACATATTTCCAAACAAATTTCATAAGTTTATGTTTTAAACATGATAAAATACTACTAGGGATCCGCCGAGTTATCTGCGGCCTTAACACTAACGGTATCGACCACACCCCTGGCCGCAGTATTTTCTTTCTTCACAATGGTCAACAATGTTTGATGCGGCCCCAAATTCATTTGTGGGTTCAACACCATCAAGTCCGCCACAAGTTTCATCTTATCCTTGTGAATCATGCTCATTGCCACCTGCATAACTTGTCGTTCCTTTTCCTCTAAATCTGATGTCGCCTGCCTCTTCATAGTTGCCCGCTCGTGCTCCTTATTTTTCTCGACCTTTACCGTCCGCATCTTCAATTCTGCCAGCTCCATTGTCAAATATTCCATCTTCACAGCTTGTTCCTCCGCCCTACTAACTTGATTTACATTTTGGTCCAGCAACTTCGAGTTCTGAGCTAACAGGGTGTTATTCTTCTTCACTAGCTCGTTGTTTTGAGTTGAAAGCAATACTCACACTGAACCAAAGAACAAAGGCTCCGATTTCTACTTCTCCATCAATCTAATCTCAACGGGGACATACTGTGGTACACGAGCGCATGCGAATTATATTTTATCTGTTCAACAAAATGGCACAATAATTACGACCGACATTGCCAAATACAATAAAGCATGACAAAATAAAGAGCCACGAACGATATATATACCTCCATCGCCAACTCGAGCTGCCTTTGCAGGATCTCGGTTATGGGCATTGTATCATAAAATGACAAGTCTGACCCAAGTTGAACGTGATCAATCATCATTTGTGAAGCTAATGACATCACTAGTTTCAAAGATGAGATCGGCTCGTTAAATTGGACCCTCTCCCCAGCTCCACTTTGTCGCTACCCGGGAAAATCCTCTGGCACCACGACATTATATACCCGTGAACAAGATTCCTCATCCACATTTTTATCCATCTGCATCTTTCTTCTTCTCCTTACCATCAACATCTTTCTCCATTTCTTTCACACCCTCAACCTTATCATTCCCCTCTACCACCACCACTTCCGGGTTGCTGACTGTGGGGGTCACCTGCTCTAAGTTCTGAGGCACATTTTTCCCTTTATCTCATAGTGTCCCATCCACCTTAGCCTCATCAATAGGCCACATCTTCTGTTAGGAAAACAGTACTGCATTAATCACCACCTTAATCTTCTTCTTTAGAGGACTCTCCTCCACGCCCATATGCTCTTTACACGGCCTAACTGACCCTTCTTCGCCTTCAATTCCCTCAGTTACGTCCAGTAAACCACCTTTCTACTCTTGCACCTCCGTCTCGTCACCTTTCTCTACACCCCCCCCCCCTAATGTAAAAGAATAGCCTCTTATCTCCTGCGCCTTTCGACCGACGACAATACTATACCGAGGCCGGAATAATTCTCCTCCTCGTACCTCTTCTCCATCAATGTGTGAAGCCTTTCTAAGCTCGCGATCTTTCTGATCCTGCTCATGATTACTTGCTCATCTTGATATATATGAAATTCTAGAATTAGTCAAACCCCATCCTTTAAATAATTTACCGAATAAAACACTTGCGTCGGATCTACTCCCCAAGCAGCATTCGCAGCAGCTGACAGCTTTGCCAGTAGATTCACTTAGCCCTTGGGTCGACTTTTGTTACACCACTCCTGATATTTTCCTTCACCTGTAAAGCAAATACCCACATCAATATAACCTATGCATTGTCAGATTACATCTACCCCACTACAAGTGCCCTTACATTTGGCTTTTCACCGACTCTCTAACTGCAATTTTAGTTTGGCACTCTCACACTCCCAATTCTCAGAAACATAGATAAATATATGCTTCCAATTCGTGTCCAAGCTTGGCAATTTTATGATATACCTCATCTCATTTAACTGCAAATAAAAAAAATGGTGACCGTGCTAGCTTTGACACCTCTATTGCGGCTAACAAATCAGCTAAACAGATGGGTATTTAAAAACCTGCAAGCTCAACACTATGGTCAATAAGGTTCTCCATCTGTTGGATGTAAGTTAAGTCGGGCATATCCCAACAAAACTAAAAAAAATCCTTAATTAATTGTGGAATAGGGAGTCTTATGCCCCCCTCAAAAAGGGCAGTATACAGAAAGGCTTTGCCTTTTTCGGTAGTGTAAGGCTGATCCCCCGCGTATGGTGCCCTAATTGTCACATCATCCAGCACATCATATTTATCCCTAAACTCCAAAATAGAGCCTTTGGTCAAATACCCATATTTGGGAGTAATTTTTGCAAAACATTCCTCCAAAACCTCAGCACTCTCATACTCTGAATCAACAACTCCAACGGCTTTCCTTCTTACACCTTTCTTGGACGCCATGGTTTAACCGACTGCAATTTTCCAACAGTGGTTATCAGAATTCAGCATCATCCTACTTTAGGTGGGTTCAGTTTTACAAAGGCAGGCTTTCTACAACATAAAGCATAAGACCAAACTCTCTTATATACCAGAAGGTTTTTAAACAACAAACCCTAACACTAACCACATCGCGCCCTTCTACATGAAATTAAAACACACAAGAAAGTAGCAACTTTTACCATACCTGTGGAAGTTCTCTTCATTTCTCTTAGATGAGCACGCAAACAAGGAGCATTAAAAAGGAAGGCAATTAACACTATACTTCAACGGTGGCGAAATATGGAATCCTTTTTCTACAAACGAATCACCAAGCTTTCCTTCGCGAAAGAGATAATGAGCCCACAAGAGTTATGAGGGATAATGCTAAGATATAAAATGAATCACAAAGACTTATTAGGGAAAATGCTGCTTGTCTCAAGTGATGTTAGATTTGTAAAATCAACCGCCACAAAGCATTAATATCCATTAAATCATTTATCGGGAGACTAAACGACTCTATTAGTTTTCAATCTATGTGTCAGATTATTAAATCTACTTTCAACACGCACTGTCACATCTATTGGACACGTCACGCCACATTTTCTTCACCTTTAATATTATTTGATTTTTTATTCCATTAAGTAACCATTACACAATTACTTCTTGGACTAGAGGGAGCCCTGATAAGGTCATGGGTATCGTGGCAATCTTATGAAAGAGATATCAAAATCATACCGAGCACTCTAGACTGAGCAGGACCGATGGAGAAGCAAAAATGACAAATTGAGTAAATGAAATTAATTTAAAGAAGCTAAAAAAAAGAGGAAAGGTTCATGAAATCAAGCAGAGCATATGCGTATGATCCTGAGGCCGAGCCAAATGGAAGACAACCGAGGAAAAGCAGAAAGAAAGTGCATGCCCAAGTAAGGGCACGCTCAGTCAGGAGCACTAGTAAATAAAGAAAATAAAACAAGCATAGCTAAATATAGGTAAGGTCGGGCGTACACAAGACCGAGCGAGAAGGACTCTAAAGGTTAGACATGCAGAATAGAAGCTACTTAATGGTCTGCTCGGAAACTATGGAAATTGGTGTAATTAAACGAATAAGCATATTGTTCAGGTCAATCCTTGAAGACCAAAATAAAGACTCTTAAATAAAGATAATGGAAAAACCGTTACAGTCAATACCTTTATGGTAAATGAGTCAATGTAATAATAGGTTATGTTCTTTTTCTTCTCGAATTAATAAAATTTATTATCTTGGTATATTGTTAAGGTTTTTCACGTTAACAGTCACGATAAGAGGGAATGCATAGCACTAAAATAAGAAATTTAGACCCTCATTGAGAATAAGAAGCTAACTATTTTTGTTAAAGCACAGTCCAGGGGTCAGTAGCAGGTACAAATGGCTAATCAGCCAATGGTCCGAAGGGAGAAAATCGAGGTTGTATCAAAGTATTTAGACCCTATAATGAGTTTGATATAGATGATGAGTATTTAGACCTTGATCATAACTGAATGAGTATTCAATTAATTGATGAGTCCTAACAATAAAGGGATGATCAAAAGTTTGTATGAATTCTTCGAATCATTGACTATTTTTTGGTGAGGATACTCTATCGGGAACCTTCAACTATTCTTGAAAGATACATGTTGTAAGTTTAGCTACACATTTAGAGGGAAGACTGTCAACCCACCTTTACCACATGGTGAGGATACATGTTATATTGAACTTTGGAATGTGACTAAACCTTTACTAAAATAAAAGAAAAATTATCCTCCCGAGAAATTTGGACCAAACATATCGTGAGAGAAAAGCTATTTCTCTACATCGTTGTGTCGGATTATGCAGTAAGTATGGTTGTTAGTCAATAAGGTAAAAAATTATCCACGCTCAGTTTATTATGTAAGTAAAATTCTATTGGATGCTGAAAATATACTTACAATTAGAAAAAATATCCTTGGATGGCATCACGAAAAATGAGGTCATATTTCCAAGCTCATTCTATTATGGTTTGAACCGCATGCCTTGGCATAATTTCTAGTCAAATTCCATTCTGATCAATGTGAGCCAAAGCCATATATTAATGTGTCTTATGATGAATGGGTAATTTGAACCGATGGGGGTTCAAATATATTATGTTGTGGAGCGGGCTGCGGCCGGAGACACGATGTACCAAGTAATACACTTTGGATTAAAAACATCTAACAATGAGGCAAAATACAAAGCAGCATTGATCGGGTTATGTTTTACGCAAATTTGTGGGGCTATGAAGGTTCATCTGATAAGTTATTCACATCATCTTAATGGGTATGGGGCCAGTACAAAGCAAAGAAATACCATTTGGTGAAATATCAAAAAATGTTGAAAGAATTAACAACTTTCTTCGAGTGCATCAAGAATGAGCAAGTTCACCCAAAGAAAATTGTATGGCTGATTTGCTAACAATTATCTCATATATTGAGTGGGATTCATACATACTTGAACAAGAGCACCCTTTGATAACACTAGTTTGCAAACATAAATTATGCACCGAAGAATCATTCCAAATTTCGACAAGCTTGAAGAAATATTGGAGATGCGAGCTCAAAGAATTTCTAATTCGAGGGATTTTTCTAGTTGATAAAGCATTGGCTAAAATCTTAAGGTTCAAGGCACATGGTTTCACAATCCTTATATACATATTTTATAAAAATATATTTAAGTCGACCAATATGACGTCGTCTCGGAGATAATGAATAAATATGATGGTATCTGAATTGCATGATGGAGAAGGTTTGACCCATTGTGGCTTTAAAACATTGAGAATAATGGTTTTATTAGTCGGGTATTATTGGCCTTCTATCACGGTTGATGCCAACTAATTGGTCAAATGGTGCGATACATGCCAACGATATGCGAATCTAATACATGTATTAGTTGTACCACTTAAGTCAATTTATCAAACAATTCCTTTTGATAAATATGATATGGACCTAATCGTACCTTTGACTATGGCCTCCGGGGGATGCCAAACCAACATCGTAGTTGTTGATTATTTATCAAAATGGGTGAAAGTTGAGACTTTTTGTAGAACTAAAGAAAAAATGTTACCTAATTCATTAGATCGAACATATGTTGCAGGTTTAGAATTCCAAAAACAATCACCACGGATAATGAGCCTCAATTTAAAAACAAATTCATTGAAGCTTTTTGTTCTTCCTGAGGTATTCACCTTAGCTTTCCATCACATTTTCATCTATAGGCTAATGAGAAATTAGAAGCTACGAGCATAACTATCTTCGATAGCTTAAGAAAAATATTGGAAGTGAGCACCGGAGAATGGCCAAATTATTTACAAAAAGAATTGTGGGCTTACCAAACTACATCTCGGTAAGGGACTCAAGAAAATCTTCTCATTGGTTTTATGAGATGGATTCGGTAAACCTAGCTAAGACCACCCACCTACCGTTTTGAATTGTAAACTACTCCAAAACGGATGACGTTGAATGCCAAAGAGCCAAACTGGATTTTGGGAAACAAGAATAAAAACATATCTAAGATCCCTTCATTATCAGACTTTGATGAGACGATATGCGTCTCGAGTTCGACGGAAAAAATCTGGGTTGGGGGGGGGGGAATTTAAAAAAAAGTCTTCTTGCACACTAAAGATAAAAGGTTGGGGAAGTTAGGACCAAATTTGCAAGGGTCTTATTCGGTTACTGAGAGAGTTAATCCCAAAACTTATCGACTTGCATATCAAGAAGACAACCCATGTTAGCATATATGGAACATCGAGTACGTAAGGCTTTATCAGAAATGATTGTGAAACGTTATGTCTATTAATTAATTGTATGATGTATTATCCCTTAGACATACTCATTCCTACCTTGGTGGTTCGGAGAGGTAATAGTTAAGTGTCCACATAACCAACTTTTATATAAAACATTGTTTCTTATATTCTTGTGTCACTGTTAATTCGACTCAAATTTATATTTAAAAGATTCCAACATTAGTTGGCCATATTTAAAAGGTTTCAACACTAGTTGGTCAATTGCAAAATGTTCCAATATTAGTTGGTCATGTTTAAAATCTTCCAAACTGTTGGTCAAATATAAAGGGTTCCAACATTAGTTGGTCACATTTAAGAGGTTCTAACATTTGTTGGTCGTGCTCAAAGAGTGCCTCAGTGACCGGTTGAGGATTGATCACTCTGAACTAGGAAAATTTTGAAGATATAATTACAGATAACAATTTATATATTACAGGAAACGAATAGAATAACAAGAGCTGATTTTTATAAAATCTGAGTGCAATCACAAAATACCTTGCAATCACAAAATACCTTGGTCGAGCAGAGACTTAGAACTCTTACAAACACAGTACAAAAATTCATTACTTTAAGGAACAAGAGAAAAACATTTAACGCCTTCGGATTCATTCATCGACTTGTTACCGGTTATTTTGCTCTCGCCTTCGGGATTCTCTTGTAATGATCCTCCCTGGAATTTTCGTCTTCAGATCCCTCATTCTCAGACTCGCCATCTCCGCTCTCTGAATCTCAGGTAGCTTCTAGCTCATCTTTGAACGATATGTTAGCTAACATTATCTCTTAGGGACCAGTACCAAAAAGAGCCAAGGCTTAGCTTCTTGGTTCTAGTCAGATCCTTCTCGACTTTCTCAGTAGTCACGTTTGCTCATCTAATATCTTGGGAAAGACATATGTTTATTGGTCATTTTTCCACCTCTTGTTATATTCGAGTTTGCTCTTCTAAAAAGAACTCCAGCATGGGAATGTTAGCTTTAAGAATAGACTTTTTGTTCCGCTAGCTCTTTTGTGATCAATTAGACTCGACTTTTTTTCATTATCAGCATGGTCTTTTTGTTCTGCATCCATTTTTTGATGACCCTTGTATTCTTCTCGAACCTATGGTATATTTTTGCTCTGTTGTATCTATTTTTAGTTTGGCTATCGGCCTCATTATATGGTGAATAGAAAATGAGTAGATGTTTGATTTTTCAAGCATGAAGAATTCGGCATTCCTCAAGCTAAGGAATATTCTTGTTTGGTCTGAATAGCAAGCTTATGTAGACTACCCTCCTAACTTTGAACTTTAAGCACTTGTTGATACTCCTCTGGAGGAGGTGAGGAATCGCTCTCTGATGCTTGAGCATTGTAACGCTTGAGCATGGAAGATATGTTCGCTTGATCTACGACAAGAACTATTTTCTCGTCCATCTTTGACTCTTTTCTTTTCTTCTTATTTCTCTTTTATTTCCCTTTTTTCCCTTGGTACGTGGGGTGTTTTTTTATTTTAAAGGTTGGGGCTTCTTGTTGTATCTGACTCGCGGTAGCCTTAACAACATCATTTGCTTGCATCATCTCGCTTCACTTTTGCGGTACTTCTAACCTTCTTTTTTTTAGCCTGAACAACCAACGTCATCTTTTTTAACCCTATGGATTCGAGCCCTCTTCTTGGTCGATATCAGCAGCTTCTACTTTCTTTAAAACCTCCTATAAGTGAGGCAGATTCACAAATTCATCCCATGAAAGATTGAGCTTTGATTGTGTGCGCTAGATATGGCTTTGAACTAGAGTGGTTGGTGTGAAAAACTTGTGGAACCGATTTGACCAGTTATTACAGCGCATTAGTTTAACTTCCTGAAAGTATTTTTGATAGATTTCAAATATTATTGTTGAGACTTGGGTATAGCTGCAAGAACGAGGAAAATATAAGCTTTGGGGTGGTACAATTTAGTAATAATTGCGGTTTTAATCAGGAGTACGATGAACTTACTTGTGCTTTACCACTTATTCGGGACTTTGCTCGAAATTTTTCTTCCTTTAAATCTTCTCGCCATTTCCCTTGTAGTCACTCACAAAGAAGAATTGTTGCTTCAACTTTTATCATCCTCTAGAAGACCGCTTACCAGTTTATAGTCATTCCCTAGAGTAATAAAGTTGAAAGGGATACGAGGCTTCCTTGATGACAATTTTACCAGCTTGAAATACTAAACTATTCTAGGGTCAACGAGAACCAGAGCCCTCAATTTAGTGCATCTCGTAGACGACCAATTCTTTGTGTGCAACAGAGAGAGACATCTTCTCTATCTTTGGTAGACGTATCTCCATTTAGTTCGGGATTCCCTAGCATTCCTAAAGATCAACATTTTACTCCTCAGGATAATAGGTATACTTGATCTCATGGAGAGCAACCAAGTATTTATTTTAAACATTACAGAAGTTAGACTGCAGAACCTTGGCTATTATAGAAGGAGTTTGACTTCTGCATTTTTCTTTTTTTTCTTTTTTGGATTCTGAGTCTTCTTTGGTTTTTTATTTGATATTTTTATCTTTTCCTCAACATCACCTCTTGCATTTCTTGAAACATCAGCTTTTGATCCAATATCGTTGTGTTCCTCTATCTCTATCTCTGACTCATCAACCAGCCACTTCAGTTTATCTTCAAAAGTTGTGGGTGTGTAGTTTGAGGAGCAGGATCCTCTTTAAAAATATTAATATCGTTCTCAACCAATTGCTCTAGGGTGTAACTTAAGATGCATCAGTCGTATTTGACCATTTCTTTTTCTTTTCCTGATGATCAGGAGAACACTTTATTTTTTCAAAGCTATTAAAGGTTTCTTCGCAAGAGAACTTTCTTCATTATCCAAACAGCTCATCAGAATAAAATAGGCTCATCGTGCGTTGCATTCATTTCCTTGAGTCCGAGTTGTTCAGGATGGGTAAGTTTTTTACACTAAAGGAGCATTAGAGAATGAAGGATCAACCAATTTGGACTGCTTCTTAAAGAGAAACTTGTCTCCATAGTCAAATACTTGAACAATTTGAGTGGGCCCTTTGTCTTGGTTTAGAAGCCTATCATCTCTTCTTGCTTCTTGTCTCGCCTCTGAATTTTTAGTCTAGAGTATTGTCGATGCGAAACATATAGCTCCGAAGAGGTTATGCAGCATTAGAAAGAAAAATAGGCTAGGCTTTTTGTGGGGAACGTTTATGGTAGCGATTAGGCTGAAACTAAGAGTTGTGGTTGCTGAAAAGTGGGAACTTCTCTCTCTATCACTAGAAATAGTAAGGAATATAAAATTAAGAATATGGGTGGTATTTTTATAGGAGAAAATAGTGAAGCCTAACATATATTTTTCTCAGGCCCAGAGAATACCCACAGGGGGAAGTGGAAAGGTTGCGCCCAAGGAATACTTCGTGGAGAAGTAGAATGGTTTCAAAAAAGATATCACGCTTCACCACTCAAGAACTAGTTCGTAGATCGAGTACTTCTATGATATGTGTACCAGATTGAAACCAAGCGTGAAGTGTACGAGACTAACAATCTTCAAAGCAACAATGGTCATGAGTGAGGCTACCCAACCGGGGTCGATTTGGATCAACTGGAGTTGGTGAAAATCTGATATATGATAAAGTCTGAAGCGATAGTAGAGTTATTCCTCCCAAATGACCTTCACAAAGAATAAAGGGCCTACTGATAAGAACATAATTATCTGACCCGTGAATTTGACTGATAAACTACTAGACCGGAATTTACTTGGTAGTTTAAATCTAATAAATATGTAATATTAAGGTTACCTTGTGTAATAAATAATAAGTATGTTTAATATGAGTAAATTAATAAGGTAGAATAGACAATTTTGGGTTCTTCATATAGACCTAATAACCTTATGGGACGAAAAACCCAATATCATTTATTATATAAAGCCTCCTATATAAATTATATAAGGCACAGTTAATGTTTATACCTACTTTTTTCTTAAATTCTCTTTCTCTCTCTAATCGTTACAATTAAGCTTATCTATTTAAAAGTTCTATAACCTCGCATATGATTTATTTTATGTTATTAACCCTCGGATATCTTTAGAAACATCAGTGATGATACATGCTCATTTGTATTGATATGATCATTTAATCTTATAAATAACAGATATCATGATTTTAGTGTAATCACTTAGCTGAGAGCTTGTCATGGTGTTGGTATAATTCTTGGTGAGGTTTATTTTGGATTGAGGGTAACTATGAAAATATTTTTAGAAAGTGTGTAGAGTATTAAATGTTTGGGTGTTTAGTAGTGAGAGATTTGAGTTGTCTGGTTGTATTAAATGTTTATTACCCTCGTTAATGAAAGTAGTTGGGGTATTTATACCTTTAAATATGAACCCATAGGCTTTCGGGTCAAATTATGGAATTGGGTCAAGTTTAAGGACTCATTTACTTATTGAGCTAATTAGCATATAGTCTAGTCAAAAGGTGTTTAGTCAATTTTTACTTTTGTCCTGTCCGGATAGTTTGGTGACAAGTTTATGTCCAAATTGCCCTTGTCCGGAAATCTTAGTAAGTAGTGATTAAGTTATTCAGACTCATCAATAGCCCTTTTTTAGGCCTTTCAAAAATCTTTGGCAGGACTAAAAAATTCACTTAGTCAGTAACGACTTTTTCCGACCCATTTGTGTATCTAGTTTGGATCGTGAGACACGTGTCACAATCTGATTCGACCTACCAGCCGTTTTTTACCTAGATTGGCGCTCCCACAAAACCTAGAAAGCAACCTATGCATTTAATTTTTCTCGCGCCAGCGTCGTCTTTAATCATTGAAAAACCCTCTTCGTCTCCTCCTAGGTATCAGTTACCTTTTTCTACTAATATATGAACCATTGTTTCATCTTCATCACTCAACAAATCTTCTACAGATCTTTTCACCCTTTCTTTCAAACTTGTACTTGGATAGTTTTATGTTTACGGCTAGAAACGCTCTTGTAAAAGGCGGCTGCTTAAATCTGTCTGAGTTAGAGAAAGCAAGAAAAGTCGAAAGAGAGAAGCGTATCGTTGCTGGTCTCCCGGTCTCCCCAAGCGAAAAGTTTGGTGAACCAACCCAGGAAACTGACCAAGGGTCATCCTTCACCAGAAACCCAAAGCTTAAACAATTGTTAAAACCAAGCCTCTCACCAATTCCATCAGGTTCTTCTGTTCAGGAGTCCCAACCCTCCACTCATCAGGAAAAAGCAGTATCAAGTGTTAGAAAACCCTCCCCTTTCATAGCTATGGGCTCAGACATTGAAAAATATCGAGAGAAATCAACTTCACGCAGGACAACTTGTTTGGTGAAAACCCTCGCAACTGCCTCATTGTCAAAACCCTACAAACCGGAGGCCTCCAAAGTAACATCCATGGATAAACCCTCTGAATCAGAGGTGTTTATAAGAGCCTCGCAAGATAAATCCTCCGGATCAGAGGCATCCAAAGTAGTTTCTCAAGTGAAGTCTTCCGAAACTGAGCCTCAACTGGACACCAGGCCTTTGGAAATAACTGGTGCTCATTCATCCGGACAGACCGTAGATCCAGAAGTTAACACCCTTCCATCCACAACAAGTAATAAACCTTCTACAGTGATGGAAGAAATGATGGAAGACACCACTGAAGAGGCCCCCTTCGAAACCGAGGCCTCATGTCAAACTGGGGATGCCACCTCTGATAGGAAAGGTAAAGGCAAGGTTAAAGTTGGTGTGGCTCATCCAGATCTCCCGGAGTGTTTGGAGGGCAAGGTGGGACCTTGATTTAAAAAAATTAATGTTAAATACTTGTTGGTCATACTAACATTAACTATGTCTATACCCATACTACCGAATTGGGCCGGATCCGGAAAAAGTGGGGGATTCCAGAATCAGTTAAGGTGAGGATACTAGTCACGTCGGAGACTCTAATGGACTATAAGCTCAACGAGGTGGTCATTTTTACAGAGAGCTGCTGAACTGGGGACTTCGGTTCCCATTAGACCCAAAAATTGTCAGGTACTTCCACGTGATAAAACTTTGTCCTACAAACTGAGTCTGATCACCTGGTACTCCTTCATCGCCTGCATTATGGCATCGAGGTTATCTAAAATCCCTCTTCCCATGGAACAATTTACTGCTGTGGCAACCCTATGCAAGAATGACCACATATCATTCTACCACCACAACATAGGAAATAACTTCAAAGTGGTAGATGACTTGCTGGAGTCGGAGAAGAATTGAAGAACCCAATTCTTATTCATCAGTGGGTCATGGGAAAATGGGAGGAAGATCAAAGCCAAGACCAACCCTAGTATGCTTACTAGTAGATGGAAGAGTACAAGTAAGCTCTTCAATTTGGTTTTTCATGTTCTTCTTTTCACTTCACAAACATTTCACCCCTGAATTATTCATTACTTCTTTTTTAGTATTACCGAAGGAGTATAGCGGATATCTGGAGAAGGGCCAGACTACATGTGCCAAGTTGAATGCATGAGCCGCAGAACGTTGGGGGAATGCCTTCCGTAACTGCTTTACCTTCGGCAATATGGTGAGATCTCATCTTTGGAATAGCACAGGTAGGAGAGATCTTTCATGGGAAGAATTGACCAATCCCCCTCCTCTAGGTGTCATCCTCAAACGGACAGAAGAAAAAGATGGTAAATTGGTCTTGCCCTCTAGAGCCAAGGCTCCCAACAAGATAAAGGGGAAGAAGAAGAGAACTGCAACAGAAGCAGTTCGGACTGCCACAGAGGAGACCCGTCCGGAGAACCAAGGAGGGATCGACGCCTCCTTGCTCAAGGTAGTTGAAGACGAGACTGTTAAGAAGGTAGGAGAACCAGAAAATACATCAAAGCCTCCTAAGAAGGATCGAAAAAGGGGGGCAAGCAGTGACGAAAGGGCTGCCAAGAAGAAAAAGGTCACCTTAGGGGGAGAAATAACCCTTCGCCCTTCGGAGCTTCTTCCTCCACCAGCTCTTGCCGACCCCACCTTGGCATTGGAAAATTTCAACAGATCTGCAACTTGGAGAGGGAACCGGAGGAGGGATTGATGGTGTGGACATCAGAGCCCTTCAGGAGATTGGCCTTTACTTCACCGACTCAGAGAAGGATGACTTTGCTAGTCATTTCCGTTCTTCAGGTTCTTCCAACATGGTGACCTACAATGGTAAGTCTTTTTCTATCTCCGAAGATCAAGATACGGTGGCCCATTCTCTTTAAGGTCATATCCAACCAGTGCTCGATCTGGATAGGCAGGTGAAAAACCAGTCCTCTTTATCAACACCCTCAATACTGACAACGAGTCTCTGTCAACCAATCTCATCAATGCTAATCAAAGCATAGAAGAATTGAGGAAGGACAAGGAAGACCTGTCCACCAAGCTGGCCACTTCGGAGAATTCCAATACTGAGCTCCAAACTAAGTGCTCTGGTTTGGAGAAAGATCTATCAACCTTAAGGGAGGACATGAAGACCAAATATGGTGTCATCCAGACCTTGTCCGGTGAGAAGACTTCCCTAGAAGATGTTGTGGCTAAGGTAACCAAGGACAAAGAAGACTTAGAGAAGGAGCATGAACAGAAAATTCAAGCCAGCATTGATAAATACACCAATGAGGTGATAGATTCCTTGGAAGCAAGGTATGCCGAAGTGAAGTCTGACATGGTGCTGATTTTCCATGAATCGTTTCCGAAGAGGACACTTGGTCTCTTGTGCCAATATGTGGAGTATGAAGACAACCTATTCCATACCATGGCAGATGGTGATAAAAAGAACTACTCTAGTGAAATCGACTCTACCACCGATGAAGAGGAAGGAACTGGTGAGAGTTCAAGTGCTCAACTCAGAAACCCCAAAAATGAGGTGATGTCGGAACATCCAAAGGGAATAAGCCCTGAGGTTTTTTAACTATCTTTTGTGTTTCCTTAATTTTGTGAACTACTAAAGTCCTTGCATGGCCACGACATTTTTGTAATTGTATCCGGTCTGAGTCTGGATAAGTCTTTCACAATACTTAAGTCTTTCATGCTTGCTTTCAATTTTAATGGATAATGTTTATACAGCCCCAATTATTTCAAACGTATTAAAGTTGGTGAGAGTGTTTAATATCTCTGATGACATGTATTTAATGGTCATCACTCAACCAGATTAATCTGATATGTCAAATATCCTTAGTATTAAATTGAAGACTTGAAAAGAATTGTAGTCAAACCACATCGAACGTTTTAAGAAGGCATCATATTTAATTAAAAAACCGGAGACCTCATTAAAATCTCCCCGCGCCACCAGGGTAGGAAAGAGTATGCCCCTAATATTTACATTGACTTTAAACAAGTAAATATTTACACAACTTTCATTCTAGATATAACCTAAGGTGTTCAATATTCTATGGATACTTCAAAATTCTTCCATCTTTGTCTTGAAGCCTATATGTCCCAGGTTTAAGCTTTCCGGAGACCTCATAAGGGCCTTCCCAGTTTGGAGCCAGTTTACCAAACTACTTTTCCTTAGTATGCAAAAAAACCTTTCTTAAAACTTTATATCCTGATTGAAAATCCCTTCTCTTGATCTTGGAAGCAAATCTGCTCCTCATCAAACCTTGGTAATGGGTGGTTCTAAGATGAGCTTTAAACCTTCTTTCTTCTATTAAGTCCAACTGATTCCTAATTGTCATGTCATTGGCTTGTCCGGAATAGTTGTGGACCCTGTATGATGGTGGGGTTGCTTCTATAGGAGTAATTACATCAATCCCATATACCAAGGCAAAAGGAGATTCTTGAGTAGGAGCCCTATGAGTAGTTTGGTATGCCCACAGTACTTTTTGCAAATAGTTTGGCCACTTCCCTGCAGCCCCTTCTAAATTCTTTTTTAAGCATAACAAAATTGTCCTGTTTGCCACTTCAACTTGGTCATTTTCTTGTGGGTGGAAAGGAGAAGAGAAGCATCCCCTGGAGGCACATAAACTCTCCATATCCTTGTTATCAAATTGTGGCCCATTATCTGTGGTTATCGTTTGTGGAACTCCAAATCTGCAACAGATGTTAGACAAAATAATTTTTATAACAGCTTTTGAAGTGGTTCCTGCTAGGGGAGCGACTTCTATCCACTTTGAGAAATAATCAATGGTTAAAATAATAGTCCTACACCCTCCGGACGTCATTGGTAGAGGCCCAATTAAATCCAATCCCCAACGAGCAAAAGTAATTGGCTCAGAGATAGACTCCATAGGCACTGCTGGGATATGAACTTCGTTACCATACTTTTGGCATGGATCACACTTTTTCACCAATCCCTTAGCATCTGCCATTATTGATGGCCAATAGTATCCGGTCAATAAAACCCTCCGGGTTAGAGTTCTAAAGCCACAGTGTGCTGATCCCTCTTCGTCGTGTAGTTCGGATAAAACAGTTTGTGATTCTTCAGCCCCCAAACATCGTAGGAGAGGTCTGCTGAAGGATTTTTTATACAGCATTTCTCTTATGATAAAATAACCACGAGCCTTATGTTTAATTTTTATTGCCATGGCTTTATCCGAAGGCAAAGCCCCATCAGAGATGTATTGAAAGAGGGGAAATCTCCAATCTTTGGATTGAACTACTTGTACACTCAAACTCTCATCCTTTTCCTTGTTCTGATTTGATTGTATGGATGGGCATTCTTGTACATGAATCTATGGGTAGGACTCGGAGTATGCTATAGTTTCCAGGTAATCTGCCAGTGTGTTTTCCGATCTAGGAATATGCTCATAGCAAACATTTTTTAAGTTGGTTGCCACTTTCTTAAGAACGAATAAGTATTTGATCAGTTGTTCCTTCTTGGCTTCAGACTGACCTTGAGCATGGTGGATAAGAAGTTGAGAATCACTCAGCAATCTAACTTTTTTATCCCCACATAGAAAAGCTAACTTAAGACCAGTTATAGCTGCTTCATATTCAGACTCATTGTTAGAGGCCCTGAATGCAAAGCATATAGTCTGGTATAATTTATCACCATATGGAGAGGTTAAGCAAATCCCAGCCCCGCAACCCATTGTGCTTGATCCACCATATGTCCGGACAATCCACTCTTTTTTAGTTTTTTCTTCTGAAGCTTGTTTAGAATTTCTGTTCGAATGAAACTCTACCAAGAAATCAGCATTAGATTGAGCTTTGATAGCAGTTCGTGGGGCAAATTCAATGTCATAATCACCCAGTTCCACTGAACACTTGGTCATCCTGTTTGATATGTCTGCTTTTTTAAGAACATTATTTAGTGGAAAAGACATTTGGACGATGATGGAATGAGACTGAAAATACTGCCTCATTTTTCTAGCAACAATCACTAAGGCTAGCACCAGCTTTTCAAGCTTTAAGTACCTCTTCTCAGCATCTATCAGACTCTTGGTGATGTAGTACACCGGACGAGGATAATTGTCCACCTCTCTTACCAATATTGCACTTATAGCACATTCTAACACAGCCAAATATATATAAAGTATTTCTCCTTCAACAGGCTTAAAAGGGTTTTTGGTGAAGACAAGTGCTTCTTTATTTCATCAAAAGCTTGGCTGCATTGCGGAGACCAGTTGAAGTCTTTAGCACCTTTCAAAGTCTGGAAAAACGGGGTACATTTGTCCATAGACCTTGAAATGAAACGATTTAGAGCAGCCAATCTTCCTGTCAACGTCTGTACTTCTTTAATATTTCGAGAGGCGTCCATTTTTAACAGAGCATCGAGTTGGTCCGGATCAGGCTGTATCCCTTTTTCAGTTATTACATAACTCAAAAACTTTCCGAACTATATCTCAAACACACATTTTTCTGGATTCAATTTTAAATCAACCTTTGTCAAGTTGGCAAAAGTTTCTTGAAGATCAGTTAGGTGCAAATCTTCTTCTAAGCTTTTAACCATCATATCATCGATATATACTTCCATATTCCTTCCAATCTGACCAACAAATGTTTTGTTCACCAACCTCTGATAAGTAGCCCCAGCATTTTTCAATCCAAAAGGCATCACCTTGTAACAATGAAGACCCATATCTGTAACAAATGTGGTGTGATCTTGGTCCTTCGAATCCACCTATATCTGGTTGTACCCAGAGAAGGCATCCATGAAAGCCAATAACTTGTCTCCAAATGTGGAGTCCACCAACTGATCTATTCGAGGGACCAGATAGAGATCTTTTGGGCAAGCTCTATAGAGATCAGTAAAATCGATACGCATACACCTTTTCCCATTCTTTTTCTTAACTAACACTGGGTTGGCAATCCACAAAGGATACTTAAACTCTTTTATGTGCCCCATCTTAGTAAGTCGTTCGACTTCTTGGATTGTTACATCAGCTTTCTCCTTAGAGAAAGCTCTTTTTTTCACAACAGGTGCAACATCGCTCCAGATGGACAGCTTGGGTGATATAACACTTGCAGGCAGTCCGGTCACATCAGCATCACACCAAGCAATAACATGTTGGTGATCTGCCAAAAAGGACAACAACTTTACCTTCAACTTTGGTGCCATCTTGGAGCCAATTTTAACACTTCTCCCTTCAGCCAGAGAGTGGGTTTCAACTTCTTCAATTGGTATCAAAACACCAAGGGTCTCTCTAGGGTCATCAATTTCACCCTCACCCCCAGAAGGCCCCAACAACTGATAATCTTCATTATCCCAGACTGCCCCCAACGTCTTAGGAGCAATTGCAGTTGCATAACATTCCTTCGCTATCTTTTGGTTGCTCCGGACAACTCCCACTTGTCCTTGAATTGAATATTTCAAACATTTATGGACTGTTGAGGCCACAGCATGCATCCTAGAGATCCAGGACCTCCCAAAGATCGCATTGTAGCATGCGGGGCAGTCTACCACAACGAATAGCACCCTGACCATCTTCTTGAAAGGGCCTTTACCCAACAGTAATTCCTCCTCAAATTCTCCGATTACATCCGTAGAGCTTCATGTGAAGCCCACAATAGATCTATTTGAACGTTGAATTACTGCCGGATTTTTCGTATGCTTATAAGAACTTAAAAATAGAATGTTGGCTAAGCTGCCAGTGTCAATGAAAATTCGTCTCATATCACCACAACATCCTCATGAGGCCCAGAAATGTCCCTTAGATCAT